>OX465094.1:83932308-84262308 GCA_949987625.1 Chalcis sispes
GTTTAAATCTCGTAAAATTATAGTTTTTTTTTTTCCCTGACTTTTTCCATTTTACCAACCTTAACGCGTCGTGTAAGAGAAAGAGAGAGAGAGAGAGAGAGAGAGAGAGAGAGATAGCGGTAAAAAAGCTAGTTGAGCGCGTTGAAG
The DNA here is from genome assembly GCA_949987625.1 of Chalcis sispes. Taxonomy (NCBI): domain Eukaryota; kingdom Metazoa; phylum Arthropoda; class Insecta; order Hymenoptera; family Chalcididae; genus Chalcis; species Chalcis sispes. Next base: position 83,932,456 of record OX465094.1, read on the forward strand.
GTATTGAAGAAGAAGAAGAAAAAGTAGAAGAAGAAATGTGATAAGAAAAAGCAAAAAAGCATTTCATTCATTAGTCCAAGGTTCGAAGTTTTTTTTTATCTCTAACCGAATATGTGCGCGCGCAAACTAAGATCTTCCGCGTTGATCTTTCTTATTTCGAACTTCTCTTTCCCTTACTTTTCTTTTTTTTTTTTTTTTTTTTCTTTGTTCTAGCTTGTTTCATGAAAGATTCGCTGACGGTGAAGTTGGCGCAAAAAAAAAAAAAAAAGAAAGAAAAAGAAGTTTGAAATTCTTCGCGACGGTGAGCTACCGTAGACACAGGTGATTAAAGAACTTTTAGCGAATGCCTTTTTATTATTCATGTAATGGAGATGAGTGACCGCATAAATTACTTTTGAAATTTTTTTAATATTAAAAGTACATTCTGTGAAAATTTCGTTAATTTTTTATGTGCGTTCAATTATTTGCCTTTAACGTTGAAAAACTTTGATAAAAAAAAAAAAAAAAAAAAAAAAAAAAAAAAAAAAAAAATATTTCTATGAATCGACGATAACTTTAATGTTTTACGTTATATAAAATATATATTTCAATGTAATTAATATGAGTTTTTTCAAACTTTTCATCTTCCAATTGTTTGTATTAATAGAAATATTTCAATAATATTTGATCGAGAGACCATTAAGTCCTATAGATACGCAAACAATTCGATACAGAAATGCATTTGTTTATTTATCATTATGGATGCATTATTTGCGAAAATTTACAACATTAAAACAAACAAAAATAATTAACCGCTCCTAAAAATATTTTATTTGTCAAAAATATGCATTGTTTATTAGTAATATAATTTTATTCGCTCGTAAAATTTAATGGAGATTACGAAAGGTTAATAAAATTACAAACTACAAAAAAAATATTTTCAAATGTTAAATACATCCTTTTTTATTTACATCAATAGTGAAATTTATAATTTAAGAGATATAAACATTTACATTCATTTTAATACCAAAAAAATTTATTGATATAAAAATTTATTACAAAATAGTTTGTTACAATAAATAAATCTTTATGATTTTCTTTAACAGTTTCAATTATAAAAATTATCACTATTAACGCGTTAAAAAAAATCTGGAAAGTGGTCGCAAAATACTTTAACGAAATAACCAAGACGCAAAATTGACAAAATTGCAAAGTTACTTCTCTCTCTCTCTCTCTCTCTCTTTTTCGCTCTCTCTTGCGAAAGCACTCCATTTCCCGGGGGAAATTTTTTAAGGTAAACCGAGGGAAGAAAAGTGCCGCACTCGTTGCATGGTTGCACGTTGACTTTCCCTCTCTCTCTCTTTCTCTCTCTCTCTCTCTCTCTCTATCTCTCTCTCACTCTCTCTCTCTTTCTCGCACACTTATTCGAGCCAAAAAGCAACGGTCGAGTGCCGTTCCCTGTAACTCGATTACCCATTGAGAGCGCAGCAGTTGTAAAGGGTAAATTTATTATCTACGTTTCTCTTCTCCCTCTCTTTCTTGTGTAAAAGCAAAGAAGAGAAGTGCAGTTTAAGCTGAGGCCGTTCACGAGGGATCTTATTGCAGGTGTCTGTCGGGATTTTGCAACGGTTCACTGTGTTAACTTAGCCACTTTCTCGCTTTCCTCGCTTCAAGAGCGAGAGTGAAAAAGACAGAGAGATAGAGAGAGAGAGAGAGAGAGAGAGAGAGAGAGAGAGGGAGTGATAGAAAAGGTAAAAAAGAGAGACAGATTTATCTTGCTAAAGCTGAAATTGATTGGTCAATGAATCGCTACGTGATTTTTTTTATGTTCTTCGAAAATCGCGAGTTTTTTAATTATTTATTTTTTTCTTCAATTTCTTTCAGCAAAAAAATGTTTTCTCTGCAAAAATAAAAAAAAAGAAAGAATAGAAAGTGCGAGAGAACACGTGGGATATTGTCTTCGCGACAAGTAGGATTACGTCGCTATAAATCTAAACCAAAAGATGCGGATCTGCTACAGTTGTGCTTTACTGCTTTTCATTCCCCTAACCACTCCAATACTTGTTTGGCTTCTTTTTTCTTGACAAAGTTAGAGGCTAACACTTCCGTAACGATTTGTAAAAATTTACATAAGTTTTTTTTGTTTTTTTTGTTTTCTATTTTTTTTTTTTTTTTTTGTATAATGAGAAGAAATTACACCGATCAATAAATTGTTTTATATTTTACTAATTTGACAATATTGCAAAAAGATTAATAACTTTAATGATTTAATTTTTTTCGTCTCATTATTCTAAATTAAAAAGAGAAAATTTATGAAACAGTTGCGCATAAATATTTAAATACCCCTTAAACTTTATGAAATTCATTAACAATAAAATAAATAAGACGGATTTTTTTCTTGTTTGCAGTAGATTTACGATCTCTTAAAAATGTGTATTGTTGCTTTCGTATTTGCCTATAACAGTAAAATCAATAAACTAAAGCTATAAAACATTAACATAGCTTCGTTTATTACTATGCGATTGAAAGATTAAATTTATGACGTCAAGTCATAAAATTATTATTAATATTATGCATTAAAATTATAAGAATAATAGCAAGTAATTTATTTTAATAACAGTAGTAAAAAACTATAACTTCTTAGTATAAAAATCAATTTCTCACAGATTAAAATTATTAATAAAGTTGTATTTGATTAATTATTATGTAATTAATGCTAAAAAAATTAATAATCAAATACCCTATCGCTGTATTAAAATGAATGAATTACTTGAAAAAATGTATGTAGATTACACGTACAATTACTTACACCAACGTACGTAAATTACGTAAATTTCTCTTCTTTTTTTTTTTACTTTCATCCGTCTCTTTATTCACATTCTACAAAAATTGAAGACGAGATAAGAGGATTAGCAAAAGCAATTTTAAAATTAAATCATAAAAAATTGAGTTAAAAATTAAAACGTTAACTATTATAACAGCAAGTATAAGTGAAACCGCGCGGTAAGTCACACCTCCCACGAAGTTTTGCTAATCTTTGATCCGATAACCACAACTAGAGGAGTAACGTATATCGATCTAAGCACAAAATTAAATGATATTTAATAGAGAGGCGATATTCTTGAAAGCTAAGAATCTCAAAAGAATAAAAAGCAATAGGTTTACAGAGGAGACGACGAATGATACGTCATAACTGTGAGAGTGAATGAGAGAGAGAGAGAGAGAGAGAGAGAGTTAGAGGAAGATAGGTAGAGAGTGGCATGCTGTAATAACGGCAATTCGTTTTCAATCAAACCCCGAACAATGTTCAATCGAACTTGGAATTGGCTCAACCCTCTCTCTCTCTCTCTCTCTCTCTCTCTCTCTCTCTCTTATGCGCTTGCAAGCTTAGGAAAGGAGTATCAGACGAGTAAGAGCATACGGTCTAGCAGTTCTCTATCTCTCTCTTTTTCTCGTCAAACGGCTCAATTTTACGATGGATTCGATCGATTCTCTCTTCCTCTTTTTCATCTTGCTACAACCATCATCCATTTACACTTTTACATTTCTCGTTTCGTCGGGTGGAATTTTAATAATACCAACGAGCCAACCAGCAAAAATATCCTAGGGATAATCAATAGCTCATTGGCCACCATCGATAATCCATCGAGACGTGCGAGTCGTGCCAAGTTCATAATTGTCGCTTGCTCGTTCGTTCGCTCGCTCGCTTGCTTGCGCGCGACCGGATTACTTTCGCTCCAAGTACATCGCACGTACGCGGCTTCGACAACGGCTAGGAGTCTCGTCGACTCGATGGCTACTTCGATTCGATTGCGCCCCGGTGAGCAATCGCAGCGAGCCGAGGAGACTTTACGTACCGGTGAAAAATGGAGCCCAATGATTGATGTGTATGAGAGTGCGAGACAAATCTGCGAACGGCTGAAGTTCGATAGCCTTTCGGACTATGGATTAATGAAACTTTTAATGTCATTTTTCTCGCAAAAATGGCTTCGTATATAATATATCTAACCAAATTATCATTATCATTATTATTATTTCTTTTTATCTCAACTATGTCCATATAAAGTTTAATAGATTTAAAGACCTTTTTATTGAAAAAAGTATTGTCACAAATTTAAAAAAAAAAAAAAAAAAAAAAAAAAGAATCCACCCACTTATTTTCATTTACGATTAAAATTTTTATCGAAGACGACAAAAGCGAAAAGCGAGTCGATCGATGAATCGATAATGTGGAACTCAATTTTTCTATCTTAAAGTTATGCGCATTCATTGCATCTTGATTGATATTTTCTAAACTCCACGCACTTGTACTCATAATACATAGACTCGTAGAAATGACATATACATGCGAATATAGGAAGGAAAAAGAGAATGTAAATAAAGAAGAAGAAAAAAATATTGGAATACGCATGAGTGATCAATGAGAGCGCTAAAATTTATTCACAAATAAATAAGGTGAGCCCAAAGCGACGCTCGAAAAGCGCGACGTCTCTCGACTGCGAGTAGATTACATCCCGCCCCCCTCCACCTCCTTCTCTTCGCCATTCCTGGTCGGCATACATGCGAAGGAGACTTGGAAGGGGAAAATAATTTATTATGCACCAACGACGACAGCGACGACGACGGCGGCGAAGTTGCTTCGCACTACGAGTTGAACGAAAGACGGAGCGAAAAAGGAAAAGAAGGAGAGAAAAGTGTGTGAGAGAGAGAGAGAGAGAGATAAAGAGAGAGAGAGAGAGAAGAAAAGATTGAAAGACAGATGAAGATAGGATAGAGATAAAAAAAAAGTCGGATGCGCAAACGGTAGCGAGAGAGAGAGAGAGAGAGAGAGATTGTGAGGGGTAGTTGTACGTACATACACTGTAGAGGAAGGAAGGTGCGTGAAATTTAATAGAGACTTTATCTAATTTATTTGAGAATCCAATAAAAGCAAATTTCATTATTGTATTTACCGTTGTTGTAAATTCCGTTTTCCCGCTTTTATTGTACAACGAGTAATGGGCTTTTGTTATCTCCAAGTTTAAGTTTCTACTTACTGCGACGAGCAATGGCTCGCGCGGAAGTTGCGTTACGTTGTTAAATTTTTAAATGGGAAAAATTAAAAAATAATTTTATCTGTATACTGCAGTAAGTAAATTAAACGTAATGAACGATTAGGCGATAAAGGATGATATTTAAAATCTAAACTTTTCATATATTAAATTTTTTAAACGAACGAAATAACGTCAATTTCTGATAAAAAAAAAAAAAAAAAAAAAAAAAAAAAAAAAAAAAAAAAAAAAAAATGATTTGCATTCAAAATGAGTAAAAAAAAAAAATTATTATTACGTGAAAAGAAATATTTGGAAACATAGCGGTAAGTGGAAATAGAAGGAAAATGGAATACATCTGATGAAAAAAAAAAAAAAAAAATACATCGTTTTCTGTAATTTCACTGAAATACGTATCATGGAATAAGCAGTTAAGAGAGTACCATACCTCCTACTTTACGTTAATTGTTATTCATCGCATATAACGTTAACGCATCCGTTGCTCTCCTCATACTCTATTATAATCTTCCGGTGAGAGGCGTACAGATAACGGTGTCCTCGTTATTGCACAGGTGTACACGTACAAGGGTTGAATAAGTAGCAAAGGACGCTAAAGTATACGTACGTAATACTTTATCTATCCCTGTTTACGCGCTGATATATTTTACGTGGGCAGAAAAATTAAAATTATCCATTGCGGATATGATAAAAATAATAACGTTGAAAAAAAAAAAAAAAAAAAAATTATCGCGACGAGCGCGCGTCGTGTTATTTAAACGTGGTATTATAAAGTATACAATTAAAAATTGCTATTCTGGAACGACAGTTAATCGTATTCGATGTAATCTCCGAAATAATTTATTCACTTTTTCTTCCGCGTTTTACATTAATTTAATACTAGATTTATGGCTTGGTTAAAAATTGTTTAAGCGCTTGTCGAATGATTATCATAATAACTGTCTATTCGCAATAACTAAAAATAGTATCAATTAAATAACTAAAATGCACAATCAATAAAAAATTTACGTTTTATAAAAACTTTAAAGTTTTTAAAGCTCACTTCATGGTCACAGTTAGAACTATGGTGAGTAAAAAAAAAAAAAAAACACTCCGATAAGAAATATTAACGGTAATAAACCGCACTTCCCTTACGAGAAAAGTTTTCTCCACTTTTCTCGCAACGTGTTACATTGCGATTATTTTTTTTTCCACACTCAAAACGACGACAGCGACTTTCTGATAAGAAAATCTCGATAAGCAAAGATTGAGTACACGTAACCGAGAATCATACGCAATAATCGGTATAGATAAACGAGGCAATTTCTACAAAATGGGAATTAAGAGTGAGGAAAAGCTCGTTAACGAAAGATTCTTCAAAGTGTTTGGATTACTGGTTAAATTCTCTCGATGAATTTTAATGGTTACGATAATAACGCTCGACTTCTTAATCGATTTGTTAATAATTATTTTGTATCGAGGTTTCGGTTAAATTTTTCTCTTACCGAAACCGTTTTGTTTGTCTTTGAGACTTTAATTTAGTGCTCGTAAATAATGGATAATTTTCGTAAAATTATGTACGAATGTTAACTGATTTTTGATGACTCGATAAGTTTACTATAGTTAATTTCTCTTTATTTGACAATAATGGGCGTATACAGGAAGTTTAAAGTGCAAATAAAATTAATTTCATAATACGAGTATTGTTCGTACAACAAAAGACAGGAAGGTAGATTATAAAATGGCAATAACAATAAATCATTTTCTTTTACGAAGTCCGCATTATTAGGTAGTGTTAACTTTTCTGTTATAACTAATTGAAGTAAAATGGCTTTAATATAATACTCGGACAATTCAATGCTTTATGAATTATCCATTTTCGCGAACGATCGATTGTTTTATAAAATCTATAAACGAATCTCTCATAATGCGAGCGAGCAAAAATTTATTAAGCAAATAATATCGTTTATCCATTATTTTTCGATTAAACAAGCTATATACGCGGAAGGAATAAAGTCGCGCTCGAAATGCTCAATCTTGGTAAAAATAATGTCCGCATAGTTTACAAAAATAAAAATGCCAATCTACTCGGTTAAATACTAAATTGTTTCGTTTCTCCCCTCGTTTATTTTTCATCCGGGAGCATACGGCCACGAGACTTTTCCGTCCATTTCACGCCCCCTTTGTCCATCCGACAGGTAAAAACGAAGAAAGACATAACAAGCCGCTATTTCCCGCACGAATTCGCGTCGCGTTCAACTCGCCGCGGACATGCACGGATAATCGTGACCATATAGAGATATCTTTTACTCGAGTAGGATATGTGTACACGAGTAACATATGTGTGTGTATATATATATGTGTGTAATCCATTTATTTATTATTAACGCGTGCACACGAGAAGAAAGGTATTCAATAGCCGAAAATAGAAAATGACTATATGCGGCGCGATTTGTACGCGCGTGTAAGAAAACGCAATAACCCAAGGTGAGATTTATGAGAAGGTGCACGCAACAAGTGATGCGCAAACAACGCGACGAGCTATGTATAGTGCGAAGCCACCAAGGTTACATCATAACAATAAGTTTAAAAAGAGACTGAAAAAGAAAACGAATATATAGTACGCGGATGTAAGTTGGGATAAAAGTGAGAGAGAGAGAGGCCCGATTAAAATACGTATCCCGCGATCACGGAATTCGTCGTTGAGTTTTTCACTTCGGTGGTCATTATTAAAATAAGCAATTCTATGAACATACGAGCAGATGTAGAAAGGGAATGTATTTACATAATCTCCGTGAGAAATAAATATTCTCGAGTTTTGATGAGATAAGTGTGTATGAATTAAAATGATGAAAAACGAGTGGACAATTTGATCGACAGTTTGTAAAAAAGATAGGTACAGCTGGTACTGAGCTCTCTTATAGAGATTATGTAATCGACGTTTGTTATTTTCTTACTTTTTTTTTCACTGTCATAGCCAATGAAATATTTGTTAAAATAATCAAGATTTCAAAGTGTAATTTAATATAATGTAATAAGGACATTTTTTATTTCGAAACTTTTTACGACGAAATTTTTTATTCATTTTATCAATCAATATGTGATCGATCCATTGAAATTTATCAATTAATATTTAGACGTATTATCTTCATCTTTTGAATATAATCAAGAATAATCTCTGAGTATTGTGACTTTTTTAATTAAAAATTAATTAAAATCTTCATCTCTAATTAAGAAAAACGATATTCCAGAATAATAACCACTATAAGGAATAGTTTATTTCTCAACCTTATTTACGGCTTTGTATAATAAAATTGTTGGGTTTAAATTAAAGAAAAAAGGTCGAGCCGCAACAAAAGTATTGCATAGTTACTTTACGTAAAAATGAAAAAATATATACTAGTATATCCTTTATAAGTCGACTTTCCGGAAAGCGTGAAACTGCAGCTCGCGCTCCTTAATATGAGTAAGCCGTAATCCGGATTTATTAGCGCTTCCTTATTGCGGATTTTCCGTTAACGAGGAAATAAGAAAAAACTTCATCAGCGGACGCGATTCCGGAATTTGCAATAACCGCCGCTGAAATTTCTTTTTCCGTTATCGGAAAAAAAATCTCTATGATTAACGATGGAAAATTTTCTTTTCGATTCTCGGCGCTTGAAAGCAAATAAACGTATTTTGTACGGATTTTTTTTTTATTAAGAATAAACGGCCAATACTTCTCAGACATCTTCAAATTTAATGCGAAACAACGAGGCGAAATAGTTACCTCGGAAACTCTTATTCACTCTACGTATGTATATCGTTTAAAAATTTACAGACGAGCGACCGCAACATTTTTCATTCGGTAAAGAAACATCGATGGGCCATTAATAATACTTTTAATTTCGAAAAATCGCTCCGTTTCGCAATATAGACGAAGAAGAAAGAGAGCGAGGTGCGCGTAAATCACGCCCTACTTTTTAGCGCAAAAACAAAATTTCCTCGTACATAAAAATAGGTATAACAATACTTACATGTGCGTATATCTTCACCTAGATTTAACTTTATTTGAATTTATTAAATTTTTAAAAAAAATATATCTATTACCAATCTATCGCTCAAAGGGGAAAAAAAAAATGAAGAAAAACATTTTACGACTCTCCCTACGAGGACTCGATTAAAAGCTTTCAAAGTAATGATGGAGAGGCGGTTAAGGGAGGGAGGTGGGAGGAGTCTCGTAATTAAGGCGAACGCCTTGCTCTTTTGTCGTTTTGGACATTTCCACGAGGTTAATGGAATATGGTGAGACTTTTTAAAACGGGTGTATAACAAAGCCTCCGGTGCCGGGAAAGAAACGCGCGAGAACGAGCGAAAGGTAAACCTAGGAATTAAGACTTGATAATGAATTGGCTAATAATGTCGTCGCGAGAGAAAATGAAGCAAAAGCAGCTTTATTCCAACTTTTAATTCGCCTTTACTTCGTGATTTTTCGTACTTTTGCCGCGCGCTTATTTTACTCGTTTGTTTTTTCTTTTCTTTTTTTTTTTTTTTTTTTTTTTTTTTTCAATCCTATCCTTTTGCTCGCTTTTTTACGCGTGAGCTTAGTACTAGAGATTTGTGAATATTTTATCAATAGTTGGGAAAAAGTTTATTAACAATGAAAGACGAAGTTCAAAAATTTTACGTTCGATAATTTTTACAAGTAACACAAAAGCGAATATTCGAATAAAGTTAAAAACGTTTAAATTAATCTTTAAAAACAAAAGATAGAAAAAAAAAAAAAAAAAGTTTGTATTCGTTAATCGTTTTATACGATTTCGTAAGCAAAAGAAAACAACTTGCCAACAAACGTTATCCATCAATATATACATATGTTATCGATTTAAAATTTAGGAGTTCAACGAAAATCTCTGTAATCGCACAAACATATGGTTAGTTTCGTCATTTGCGTTTGCGGGAGAGCAGCTCGAACGTTAAAGGATGTAAACGTATTTTCGATAAAACGAACGACTGGTTTGTCTCGGCATAAAATTTTTGAGCATCCCCTGTTCGATTGTCACAAATTCGATTAATTAATTTTAATTAAATATACATCATTAGCAGAGAGGACGATAGAATGCGAAAACGCACCCTGTTATTGTTTTCGGTAAAGTCATTCTTTCTCTCTCTCTCTCTCTCTCTCTCTCTCTCTCTCTCTCTTGCACAGGAATACACACATTTACTCTAACACAAACGCACATAGAAATAGGGAATGACGACGATTCGGTACGTTCAGTATATTTGTTCAGCGAAAGTTTGAAACAATAACAGGACGCATAAGCCGATGAAGCACCGAATGGCTGATCGATGCCTGACGCGTTCTGGATTACACTACTGAAATCTACTATGCAAACCAATGTACCAAGTTCCTGTTCCTCCCTTTCCCCTCCTCTTCTTCGCGAACAGCGTGTATACATAGGTATAACGCAGTGCCAAGTTTCGAAGATTACCACTATACGTTAATCACTTCGTGAAAACAGTTTTGTGCGTGAACGTTAAGTGTCGTTAACCGAGTTTGCTAATTTTCTAAATTTGTCGGAGATAAGCTAATTTTGAAATTGACTATTTTTAAAGAGACGAATAATTTAATGAAACAACGGAGATGGTAAAAATTTTAATTTTCTGCTTATTGTTTGAAAATTGTTTGTTCATAAAATCCGAATTTCATATATTTTACTACTTATTTCATAAATTTCAAGGATTCAATTATTGAATAATTTAATTGAGATGAAAAAATGAGCGATGATTAATAAAGAACAATATAAATATGGAATTTTAAAAAATTGAAATCAATAAATATCAACTAGTACGAAAATCATATCGCAGCGTTATTAAATTTTCAAAAGAAATCTTAAAGCCAATTAATTACATGGCAATTGTTCCCCGCAGAGTGAATAGAGCAAGTTCCGGTAAATGGAAAGTAAAACGAGAAAGGAAGAGAGAAAAATAGAGAGAAAAAGTTGATCCAGGTCACAGCAGCGTCGCTCGGTGTTACAATCAGAAACGTTGAATTAAGTCTGACAAAGCGGCCGACGCCTCGGCCTCGTCGGTAAGTTTCGTCCTGCGGTTATCGACTTTCGAGCGGTTTCCCCTTTACCAGCTTATCCTTCGAGACGGAAAATCAGTTTGCAGTAGCCCCTATACATATATGTATAGATATAAGTACTAAAAAACTATATCTTTATCCTTTTTCATCCTAATCTCTTTTTACTGTGTCTACGCTCATCTTTATACTTTCTTGTGTACCACTTGCGATCTTCCTTTGTTATATCCCTATCTCCCGTTTTGTATTTTATCGCCGATGACTTATTGTTTCCTTAAAATAATTTTGCTTTTTATTTTCTCGCGCGTTTTACCTCTGGCTTTTACTTCGTCACTTTATTTTTTTTCTCCTTTCTTTATTTCTTTTTTTTTTTTATTGATTTAACCTTATCATTCTAAAGCACGTTTCCGCTGTTATTTTTTCTCTTTAATTCTTATATTATAAAAGTTGGCCTCTTTCAACCTTTTAATCTCATTTTAAATTATATTTTCGAATTTTTAACAACATTAATATTTAAACAAAAATTTTTCAAATTAGTTGTCCTTTATTAATTTATCATTTTCTTTTATTTTTGTTTTTAAATCAATAATTTTGAGTTATTCTAAAATACTACTTAAAATATATGCAATATACCACAAACATTTAAAATAAGCTCAATAAATATCAATTAGGATAATGCTTATCCATCAAATATTGAAACATATAATTGTCGTTTGGATTTACAAGTTCATTAAAATTATTTCGTTTATGGCTAATTCGAAATTCATGTAATTACAAATTACGTTGTACTTTTATAATTACCTATTCACTTAATCGTAAATTTACATCGAATCTTAAAATTATCATTAGGAAGTGTCATACCGCGCATTATTTTTATATCGATCCTTCTGTATAACTTTGGTAAAGCACGAGACAAAGAAGAAAATACGCTTAATCAAAAAAAAAAAAAAAAAAAAAAAAAGTAAGTTCAACATTATCGTAATCTCTCACCTCGAAAATTTAAAAAGTAATCGAATAAAAAAAGAAAAAACTCAATCGTCCGATCGATGCGAATCATATGCTTATTCCTCCTTAAACTTGTCCTTTATCCCTTCGTCGCACATCCCTTCATAGACAAAGCCGCTCGAGTTCTCTTCAAGGAGCGGGATTTCGATAAGTAACTAAACAAGTTTTCCTAAGGAGGCCGCACGCCTCCTCGCGAAGGGCTCGCAACGGAAATCAATCGAGCGTAACGCGATTCTATATTCAATATCCCGATTATGTAGGGTAGGGAGCGATTATACCGCGCTACCGCGTACACCGGAATTCTTGTGGGCCATCCGCGCAACCAGTTTATACGCGTATTGTACACAGCTTGTACACCTCAAGAGAGAAAGAGAGAGAGAGAGAGAGAGAGAGAGCGGGGAGAGAGCGGGGAGAGGGGGTAAGGAAAGCGTATGCAAAAGCGATAGGTCACACGTGACCGTGACCTCATTCGAGCGTGTATACCGTGGCTCGAAGGGCTTCGTATAACGTTGTTGGCGTTCCAGCGATTATGCCGAGCAACGCTGTGCTCTAGTCTCGCGCCCGTACAATAACGACGTTATCATTACTTTTAATCTAGATAAGAAAAAACGAATTTGTTAATATTAACGACGGTCCGATTAAATTTAATGTTTCCCTTTATCATAATTTAAGTCAGATAGAAATAACGCCGATGTTATTATGAAAATAAACTTTTAAAAATTAATTACGCACTTTGCATAGTGTCCAGCTGCAATACTCTAACATACTTTAAAAACCAACAAAGCTACGCGAATAAGTAGACTCGTGCGTACTTATTGTTGTTGTTTGACTGGAAAACCGATACCGCTATACCCATTTAGAAAGAAAAAATCTGAACCAACAAAAATCAGACTTAAGAACGTGGACACGTATAACAGACGAATGAACGTAAAAAAAAAAAAAAAAAAAAAAAAAAAAATAAAAACAGTTGATATTTCTTTTTGACTTATTTCTTTACTCTCAAACGGACATACAAAGCTTAGTTGTACTTTGTCCAAGATTTGCATTTGTCCAAGATTTCCCGTCGAGTTTCTCTTTTGGTGGAGAAAGGAAAGACCAACCGAAAGTAACAGGTGTTTGTATGATTAAGGAGGTAGTTAAAGATGCCAAGTTGCCCAAGGAACTCCGGAGAATTTGCTGCTGGTGCAGTTGCGCGCGTTCATGTATACACATATATACCGTTCGTGTACCTATATGCGCTACCACTTTGAGAAAGGAATGAAGAAATAACGTTGAAACAAAACTCGCTCGCTGGTGATTTATTAACGAATCGACGCGAAAACTTTGCTTAGAATGAAAAGTGTAGTCTTATGGATTGTTGAAAAGTTTAATTGCATTTTTAAATCGTTATAAAAATACGTTTGAACATTTACGTAAAAATCAAAATTAATATTTACATTTCTCAAATTGAATTTAAGATGGCAAAAACTCGGGACTTATGTGAGACGTATAAATGGTTCGTGGATGAATACGCGAAAGCATGAGTTCTTTTTAGTAAAATGATGGGGTGTAAGCGGAGAAGAAAATTATGTCGATAGTTATTATCGTAAGCTCAATAAGTACGTTAATTTTAATAAAAAATTTGAATATTAACTTAAATTTTCACTTATTCAATTAAATTTTTGTAATAATATTTAATTGCGTTAGTATATATTAGATTATAATTTATAAATCTTTCAAAAATTACGGCTATATAGATTTCATTATTTGTTTTTTTTTTTTTTGAGATATTTCTGTTGTTACTTGTCCGAATAAAAAACATTTATTCTCATTTTTCAGGACGACTTTCATCTCCAAAAAGCAGCGGTACACTTTTACCGTGATAAGACAGTGTAATATTGCTCTTTCAATTTATATATGTATATATGTGTGTGTGTAATTTTTGTTCTAGTCGCATCGAAAGAATCGCGGCAAAAGAAATCTACGGCGAAGCTTGTCATCGGTTGTTTCTTTTTAATTTTTTTTTTTTTTTTTTTTTTTTCGTCGTCAAATTGTAAAATATTTTCCATTGAGCAGCTATTGGAATATTACTAGAAATAAAAATAATGATGAAGCATTAATATTTTACTTTTGATTTGAAAGCGGGTTGATGCTGAATGCAAAAAAATTCTTTTTTTTTTTTTTTTTTACAACGATTAAATAAATTAATTTTATACTTTACATGCCTATGTGAACATATGTTTAACAACGGTATTTTTTAACTTCAAATTAACAATGTTTTGTTAATCATATTAAAATGAAAGCTACATTAAAAAGAAATTTTTAATACCGAAACACGCATTTTTGTAAAAATTAGTGTTAAATTAGTCAAGTGCACGAAAATTAGTGCTTAAATGAAGAGTCCTTCTCGTAATATTTTGATAAAGCGCGCAAATATTTCACCCTCGTACTTTCTGCTTTAAAAGAGTCCGCTTTAAAAAGCGCCCACGTAAACAAATGCTCTTTTAATTTTTTCCCCTTCATCGCTCTTCTTCTCGCGCGAGACTTTCGCGCAGCGTGTAATTCAGGCAGCGAATTTTCTAAATACCAACGAGCGAAAACAAAAATAAATTTAAAGAGAAAAAAGAAGAGGGGGAAAAAAAGGAAAAAAAAGAGGGAGATAATAAAAACAGTCAAACTGAATGAACCCCCTACTCCGTCGCATACATCATTTTCCTCGCGAAGTTTTCACGAAATCTCGGCGCGATAAATATATCGTCGAGAGGAATTTTTTTTTTTTTTTTTTTTTTTTTTTTTTTTTTTTTTTTTTTTTTTTTTTGCCGGTTACATCGCCGCGGTGCGCGTTATTAGCGAACCGCTCGTTAATAATTCGAGACAGTTTGCCATGCGTCAACGTCAGCGCCTATCGTAAAATTGTTATAAAGTAGTTTTACGCGTTATTATATACGCGGACTACTGTCGCAAATATATTCTCGTGTTTTTACGAGTATATGAGAAAGTGAGAGAGAAAGAGAGAGAGAGAGCGTTATCGATTTCCGTTTGCCGATGAAAACGCGATCGAGTTTGACAGCGCGATGTGTGCTTCTCTAGTTTACGTGGCCTTAGCCTTCGAGACGAGGAGATAAGAAATATAGGCTTTTAATAGTGTTGCTTCAAGTGCTTTAACTGACCAGTCGAAACAATATTTATCGAGTAAACTTTCTCGCGTCGAATAGTTGAATATTTTGAATTTATAAACACTGCTTGGCAATTATTGTAAAATAAAAGATAAATAAGTATATTAGAATTCAAATTTTAAACGTTTACGTCATACATATATATATATATATATGTGTGTGTGTGTGTGTGTGTGTGTGTGTGTGTGTGTGTGTGTGTATGTGTATGTGTGTGTGTGTGTGTATGTGTGATACAATGTTCGTTATACCTTTGCAGTCTCATCCGATTATCTGATAAATTGCAACTTTAATTGTCATTATCGGATAATTGATTGCCTCCGGTATTAAAAACTAGTGATTTATTTCGTGCTTAAATCATGTAAAATTTCATCAAGAAAATTTATATATTGAACGGAAATAAAGAAATTTTATCGAATATCTCTAAATTACTAAATATCATATTCATATTTTTTAAACGAAGTACATTCCGTATTAATATAATTGGATTTTACAATAATTTATTCCCTCAATTAATTTCATAGTAATTTTATAATCATATCTTATTAAAATTCAATTTTATAATACGATTATACAGTCAATAATTACAAAATAACAATATCAACTAATATGAATATAAAAATTATAACACATACAAGTATGCGAGCAGTCATTTAACAAATGCGCTATATATAACCGTGCGCTAAAATTACTCGCCAGCAACTATACCAGCAGCAGTTGAAGTAACCGTAACATCGATAAATATGCTTATAACGCGCACATATGCATACATATACACGGCTACGAAGCAAAGTAAAAAATTTTAATCGTCGCCCGAGCACATCAGCGTCCTTTTCAGCGCGCTCCTCGAGAATAGCGAAGAGTTAGGCGCGATCGATCAGGCGTCCCGAGACCCGTCGCTCCGAACGTTTTTTCCTTCCGAGGTACGAACGAAGATTTCCAATGAGTGACGCTAACGCTTTGCTGCCTCTGGCAATTTGGCAGGCTCGATGATGCTTTTTTAGACGTTGCGTTAGTTTCGAATTCGCGTTCCGTCGCGAGAGCATTATCTATCTCTCTCATCTCAATGGCCGATTGTATGCGCCAGCTATACGGAGGAGCGTGTAGGTACGCGTGGCGTCGGCGTTCAACGTTGGATATTCAACGTCGAGATATAATGCGCGTTGAGATCTTAATTGAAACGTGGTAAGTTGATTTGTTGGATATATAGGACAATTGAACAACGCTATATGCAAGCGAATGCACTAATTATTATTATTATTATTATTATTATTATTATTATTATTATTATTATTATTTCACGATGCTCTCGTAAGATAAGCGCGTTATTGTAGGCTTTGATTAATTTAAATTTATTTTAATTCATCATAATCGAGCAAATTATATAGCTCATGGTAAACGAGCTTATCAGTTTTTTTTTTTTTCCAACGTTTTTACAACGTATAATACACCCGCATTGTTAATCCGTCTTATTTAAATTTTTTCCTCTTTAATAGTGTGCAAATATATGCTTCAATTTTATCAAGATTGGACGACGTCAAGTATATGCACGTATAAAAAAAACATCGACCATTCTGTCTAAATATTAAGTCAAAGTAGAAAAGTTTCGTTTTATTTTCCGCGCGATCTTTTAATTATTCACAATTTTCATGGATATATTATATTAAAACATCAAAATTTGTAATTATCGATAATCAAACTATTTATAAGTAAAATATATACGTACTATGTCTAGACGTCTATATCAATTCAATGAAATTAATTTGTCAACGGCACAAAAATAGTGTCGTTTAAAATAGAATATGCACTAATAATGTAAGATTGAAAAGCATCAATATAACAACAATAAACGCAAGCGCGTGAGTATATAAGAGATACCTTATTTCAGAGAGGCATAACAATATTACGCAGTTTCCCTCTCGCGCCCGACGCCCTGAAACACGAGTCCTTTTTCCTCCCATTGTTCGATATATCCGATGGTAAGCGAGCACGCGTTAGCTGGCGACCGTCCAAAAAGACAACTTTCCCCGGAGTAATATTGAGTGTTCGAGCCAGTCGATACGTGGTAATCAGTTTCTTCTTTCCGGCCGCAAGAGTCGCCTCCTTTTACTCCTTCTCTATGTCTCTCCTTCTCTCTCTTTCTTATATTATCTGTATATATGTGTGTGTGTGTGTGTGTGTATGCGAAAATAGATGTATATATGTATGCACATACACTTGTGAGAGAGGTTAAAAGAACGAGGAGGAACGAGTTTCTGGAGCGCCGCCAAATACGTTTATCGATGTGGCTCTTTGCTCTATCTTTTCTTTTTTTTTTTTTTTTTTCAATCGCTAATTCACGCGATGCCAAGAGTCGAGCTGAATAACGAAGCGAACTCTTGAACCAATAGTGATCTCAAATCCTTTGAAAAACGGTCACTTAAATTGAAATTTAACTAGAGAAAATTTTGATTGTTTTATAATAAAAATTTCAATTTACTACGTTAACTTGTGACAAATATCTTTTTTTTGATTTATTAAACATGTTATATTCATTTTTAATGGTTTAAAATGATAAATTATTATTTGATTTTTTTTTTTTTTTCTTTTTTTTATCGTCGTTGTACAATAAAATATCGTTTAAAATTCAGAGAGTATTTCAATTTAAAACAAAACAAATTAAATTTCAAAATGAATATTCATAACTAAATACACATTTTGAAAATACTGCAACGATATAAATTTATTATTTCTGCAACGCGAGATACGTAAGAAACGATGAAATTTACATTATCCCATCAGATGGCGCACGCAAGACGCATGACCTTAACAACCATAAATTATTTAAAGGTCGAACCACTTGACGAAGCTAACTTCATAAGCCTCCGCGTCGTAATAATTCAAGCTGGCGAATTTATAGAAAGCTTGACGCGTCGCGCGCCCCGCGCGTATCACTCATTGTTCCTTGTATATTTACGAGTTCGAGATCGAAAAGTATTTCGCGTAACTTACCGACGGAGACTTGTGAAACTTTCGGTTATTGATCGATAAAGCATACTTGCGTTAGTTCAACGATAATTGGAGAAATTATTTCTGAGATATTATAACCCATACGCGTGCTATGTATACGACTCGGCGATTAAATATTTCAAAATATGCAGAAAAGATAAATTGGCCAAAAAAAATTTTTTGTTTTTGATAATTAATTTTTTCAAAAACAAAATTTACCCAATTAATTTCAATAAATTTCCAATCCGCTGCAAAATACATTTTACGTTATGTTAAAATAGTCTCGAGTACACGATTGATTATAAAAAGACTAGGAATTGGTAATAAGAGTCATTTTTCATTAAAGCTTTGACGTCTGATTCAAACGTATAATTAATGACAATACATTATAGATGAGGTTCATTTACGATATCAAATGTATGTTAGAGCTAGAGTTTTGTTGACGTGCGCGTCATTGATAACCACAGCAATTGACAGAACAATTTTCAACAAACTCGACAATCGTTTTACCTAAGGCTTAAACGAGAATAATGGATTACCCGAACCAGGATGATTGCCGTTTGTTTTCATGTATCGATACATTTTCATTATTTCAATGTAACTCCCATTGACTTTTGACGATGAAAAGAGAGAGAAAAAAAAAAAAAGAAAAACAATTTATAACGGGATATCGTCGTACTCTTTGCGTTTGTTCGATCGATGAAACATATAACTTTAATATTTTTAATTGATTCCTATTAATTTAATAAAATAATAACGAGTAAACGCGTATTTATTTTCAATAAAATTAATAATAATCGTTACTTTATGGGCAGCAGTATTATACGACGAGAAAAATTGAAAAAATCAATAATGATATTTAATGGAAGCGACCAACAATTTAAAGAACAAATACCGATTCGAGAGTAGTCGAGTAAACCGTTTCGCCACAACAAATTAGCAAACAGCGGCACATGGGAACGAATTAATATTCGTGCAAATGAAACCGAGAATTTTATCTACGTAGTCGATTTTTCTTATATGCTCGTAATTTTAATTTTATGAGAAAGAGAGAAAAAAACGGAGCAAAGAGAAATTCGCGACGGAGCCAAAAACTCGAGACAATGCGTCTCTTAGTACATACGTACCAACAAGAATACGACGGAGTGATATATATGCCTTTGGTATAATTTGTCACGCGCTCACTGACGCAATATATACGAGTACACGCGCATAATTAGCAAGGCTATATCTTTCGCTTTCATAAAAGAACCGTTCCGATATTTTTTTCCTTTTATTTTCTTTTTTACTCGGACCGAGCGATTTTTATCCGCGCGATTATAAGAGTACGTCCGCGGATAGCGTCATTGTCGTCGTCGTCTCGGTGAAAACTCTGGCCAAGAAAGCGGCCCCGAGGTATCGCGAAATTGATTTCGTTTAGTCGACACCAACGCGGATAATAATTGATCGATGAAGTATTGTGCGCTAAAAATTGATTGATACGATTGTGCAGCGCAATCAATAAAGCATTGTTCTCTTGTTTGCTTTATATATAAATTGGAATTTATTTATAATGCGAGAGAAACAATGACCTATTAAAGATGTTGTAATTGAAAAAGTAATGAAGGAAATATGATAAAATTTTTGCGTTTAATTTTCTTTTTTTTTTTTTTTTTTAGCTTTTCAACAGGCATTGATAAGAAAATTTGTTATAAATTACTATCGCGAGCATATTAAAGACACGTATAAACTATTGATTATTTATTAAATAGCTGTTTTAAAAATTTTTCTCAAACTGCATAACATGTAATTATAAACTCAGATAATTTTTAAAACAATTTAAATTATCAAAACACAAAGCAAGACTTTAACTCTTTCGAATAAATCATGTATTTTTCATGTTTCATACGTATTTGAGAAAAACAAAGGTTTTCATGTATTAAATAATTTTCGTATATTCTAAATAAAAAGCAGTATAAAATAAAAAAAACAAAATAAATAAAAAAATAAAAATAATTTTAAGATTGAATTATTAAACAATTATGCATGCCCGTTTAAATATTCTTGATTTAAGTTCATAAATTACATAATGCGCAAAACTATAATATGCATAATGAATAATAGGTAAAAGAAATCTATGCTAACCATGCTGCATTCATAGTTTGATTTATTTCCCCATATATCTTTTTCCGAGGTACAACGCACGGAGTAATTAATTAATGCGCCTTAACGAATTTTAGGTACTTCTTGGAATTTTTCTTTTCACAAGGACTCACCATGGAAAGCGAAGAAAAATTTGAAAAATGAAGAGAGTGAGAGAGAAAGCGAAAGAGAACAAATTTAACCGATGATTCGATGCAAAGTATTCTCAAAAAGCGATTGATCGATGACGCTTTTCGTGCGCGTTAATAAATTTTTACCGATCGTCTTTCGGTGATAAAATACACCGGGACAAATGGCTTCGTGTGCGTTCGTGTATATGTGTGACTTTCAAATCGTAATATAACAATAATTCGTGTGCCTCGTGCGAGAAGACGAGTCACAACGGCTCTTGCCCTATTAAAACTTGCGCCTCAATAATGTACGAGGCGAGCTTTCTCTTATGCTTTATAGCCGCGACTGAAGAGACAAAGACAGAGACAGAGAGAGAGAGAGAGATGGATAGAGAGAGAGAGAGAAAGAGAGACAGAAGTGAAATTCTAAAGTGCCGTAGTATACAACGCGGAAGATATAAACGAATCAGAGCGGCGCTCGTAAATAATGTCCCCCGAACTCTCCTCTCCCCCTCTCCACCCCCCCCCCTCGTCCCTCTTATACACTCACTCCTCGAAAGTCTCGTAGTTTAGCGTCGAATCTCCAAGTTTTGCGATTACTTGCTTTCGTACTTCTCGCACTTGGCAGTTCGTCTTCTCTCTCCGTTTATGTATGCATCATCTCTGAAGCCGAGAGCTCGACTCGAGAGACAAGCGCAAATAACCGGAGGTTAATTGAAAATACTCAAATGCGATGAATGCATGCGCGCTCGGATTAAGCGCGTATTTCGATGCGATGATATATATATATATATATATATATATATATATATATACCTATGTGATTATATATGTATATGCCTGCGCGTCTTTGTCTGATTGGATCTGTGCGTGTGCGTACGTGAGCGTATATAATTTGGAAGACGGATAAATTGAGCCGAGTGTTATGTGCGAGAAAGCTAACGCGAATTTATGGCAATTAGGATGGGTGAGGGGATATAGACATGCGGGCAATTATGTATAAATAAACCATATTTTAAGGGGATTTACGTCGTAGAACGGAAATTATCGATCTTTAACGTTAAATTTTATTTGCCGAACGGCAGAATTAATTTCCCCAAGAAAGAGAGAGAGAGAGAGAGAGAGAGAGAGAGAGAGAGAGAGAAAGAGAGAGAGAGAGGTAGAGAGAATTTTATTCGAAAATATTTGCTTTTTGTTCGTATACGAATAAAATATAATTATTCATTTTTGCCCAAAGTTACTCTCAAACTATCGATTATTCGTTAATGAAGAACTTCTGATTCATAAAGTTTGAGCTAAATCTTGAATCAATGGTTGAAGCCAGAAAATTTTTATGAATATTTCAATATGCGAAATAAAGTTGGCAAAGGTAATTAAAAGTTTTGAAAAAATAGTTTTCGTAATAGAAATTAAAATGAAGAAAATAAAAAGTTTTAATTAAAACGCGATAAATTGTAAACATACTTCAATATTTTTAATATAATGTTTAATGACGTGGAGATCACCCGTGACTAACACCGAGTTTATTACATTATAGTATCATATTATATGTATATTTTTATAGAATAATATTAACGTACAAAATTTATTATACTATATATGTTTATACTCCAACATATTACATGTATATATACATTCTATGTATATACAAATATGTAAATCAGTGGAGCCAGGAAACCAATTAACGTTCGCCCAACGGCCATACCATGTAATATCGGAATTCGATGGGTTAAAAAACTTTAAAAAATCGCAACTTTCGTAACGGAATTTTAAAATTTTACCGAACATACGGAACAAAATTTTTCAAAAATGTTCAAACGTTCGAATTCACCGAAATGCATTAATTTAATAATTCTTCGCGAAAATTTAAGTTTACTTATTTATTCAACAAAATCATCGTCCCATAGTCGATGTCAAAATCCATCGTTCACAGATCGTGGATACTCGCTACCCTGTAAATTAATCCACTAAAGTAGCCACAACAATTTCACGCCGGCGGCAGATCGAAGTTTAATCAACGTCCGGGGCAAAGTCCAAACAGCGAGCCAAATTTTACACCCAGTCTCTATATCTCCTCTCTGTAAAATACATTTACTCGGTTGATTTTCATCGAAGGTCATTTGAAAAGACAACCAAAGGCGAAAGTTTAGCAAAGAGAAAAAATAAAACGACAAGACGAGATGTCAACTAGCGACGTAAGCAAAGACGCGATACCTCTCAGACAATTTGATGATTATGGATAACGCGTAGTTCGCGCAATGAAAATTAACGAGCACGCACGCGCGCGCGCGCGCGCACTCGCTGTCAAAAGTGCGTACGAGATGCGCGAGAGAAAACGTCGACGATTCCCACGAGTTCTATACCGTCGTGAAAGAGTAAAGGAGGGAAAACGTGACGCGCGTGGACAGGAAACGAAGGGTGCAGTTGTTGGGTAACGAGTCAGCTGTACATGGAATCTCGTTACTCGCTTCTATTAAACTCGTTTAAGGATTCGCCTCGGCTTCGTCCTCCGAAGCTATGGTAGATGTATATATGTATGGGTAGACGCCCGCGTACATGCACGCGTATATTCAGCATAGTTGACGTATACGTGTACCTACAGCTCGAAAGGATGGATAGATTCGCAGAGGATCAGTCGAAGTTGAAAGGGCTTATAAAAGATGGATAGGCTAAAATACGAATGTATATATGTGGGATGAGATAAATAATAGTGAGATATAAGCTATCGATATCGATACTAATACTTATACATGTATGTATATATGTCTTAAAGGCAATTAGTTACATTATAATGGATGAATTTCTGTATAAGCCAGGACTTATAATTAATTTTCCACGACAAGTGGAAATCGTTTTGTTAATGTATATTTTGTTTTTTTTTTTTTTTTTTTTTTTTATAAATAAAAAAGTTAATCTTTTTCCATTTTATGTAAAACTTATTTATTCATTCTTGTATTTATTCATACTTTTAAATAAATTGCATAATTTTTTTCCTGGAAAGTATATTTTTATAAGTATTTTTAAAAGGAAAGTGATGATTACTCGAAAAATATTTCTTGTATTTACATAGAATAAAAGAGGTTGCATTTATAACTGTTATCAAAAGATTTATAAATACTGTTAAGTGTAAAAGTATTGATGAATATTTTTTTTATTTAAAAAAAAAAAAAGAAAACATACATTTACAAAAAATGAAAGCATTATTAAATGTTGGCTACATCGTTTTTCGAACAGAATTATTCAAATCGCGGAAAAAGTGAAATCATTTTTAGAAAGCAGAAAGCATGAGTAAAAAAGTACACCAAAGGTAATTAAAAACTTTAAAAATAATCCACGAATATCGTCGTTAAAAATTCTTCTCGTCGATTTTTACTAAAATCAAAAAAAAAAAAAAAAAAAAAAGAATAAAAAAAATAAAAAAAAAATGCAAATCGTCGGAGAGAAAGAGGGGCGAGTTTAAAACTTTTACGCGACCTTAATTAAAACAAGCTTAATTTTCCGCTTAAGTTTGAAACACGTTCGGAAGTCCGCGCTAAAGCGTCAGTTGGTTTCATCGCGCGATATGGGATTAGAGGCGAAAATTTAATCGCAATGTACGTGAGTAATGCCACTACCGCTGCCGCAATTGTAAACCGGCCGCTAGATTCGCGGCAACTAAGAGAGATAGAGAGAGAAAGCTTCGAGAGGATTTCGGATTTAAGGATGATTGGCGTGTATAGGGCCACGAACCCTCTCTCTCTCTCTCTCTCTCTCTCTCTCTTTGTCTCTCTCCCTCTTCCTCTCTGATGCTTATAATGTGTTACTATATTAAGGGATCGATTGGCCTACGGCCCAATGACGAAAATGGATAGCGAGGGAAAGAGAGCGAGAAAGCACGCAAAGCCCGAGGTGAGCAAGAGAGAGATAGAGAGTTGGTTCGCAGCAATCGAACCTTACCTAATGACAGACGAACTTGAAGCTCATCAATAGGCCAAAATACCATCGTTGGTTAACGATTGCTCATATCTTCGAGCGTATCTGTTGCACGTATTACTTTCGCGAAAAAAGCTACCGCGCTAAATAGATTTCTCCAATGTAACGATCTTCTTGTTCAATTTGGTTGCGTGCTATATATTATTACAATTTAACGTCGCACAATATTTCATCCAGTGTACTTAATAATCTTCGCATTTGCAATTTCTATCCTCAAAGGGGCTTCAGATGCTTATTCTCGAGAATCTCTCGTTTAAATATGTTCGATAAATATTTGTATTTTGCATAATTTTTAATCGATAAACTTAATAATAAAAGTTATTAATAATTTGGTTACGTGCGAATTATTAGATTCATTAGAAGCAACTGCTTTAACGACGTTAACGAAATAAATTACATGACGCCGTAAGTCGAGCGTTGAATTTAATTGACAAAAGCGCAATGTGTTTTAAATTTCATTTAAAATATATGCCGTTATAGTAATATTAGTTGAAATAAAATTTTCCGTTTATTACTTCTTTTACTAATTTAACGAATAATTCTTTTAATCGCAAATCCTAATATCCTTATAAAGTCCTCTGTGTAAGTCAAAGTATCCCGTATAATCGTAAATAAGGTCGCTTCCAAAAGGCTGCTAAAACAGTTAACTCCCCTTGCTTTCTACTCTTATCTACCTTAAATAAAGAGTATATCGTATGCAGAGAACAAAATTTAACATTTAACACAAAATTTCCCTGTCTCTCTCTCTCTCTCTCTCTCTCTCTCTCTCGCTAATTCTTAAATCACGCTATATCTCTATTTAAAATATCAAGCCTTGAACAATCAAGTTTTCATTGTCCTTTAACTATTTCATCTTGGGCTTTTTCGTTTAACGTAAAAACTTAATGGAATACAATTATATAAACGCAGCTGCTATTATAAAAAGTAACAACGTAGCTTGTTATTCTATACACCGATATAATTTTCTACTATAAATAAAAGAGAACAAAGGATAAAAAAAAATTAATTGCTTTTATCGAGAATTCAGATTTGATTATCAAATTTTATATTAATAAACTATTAAAAATCGAATCTTTTATAATAAATATTTTAAACGAAAAATTACGCTTTGTAAGAAAGCAAACATACGGAATCCATTAACATAACCGGTCTCGTTATATATATATATACATATAAGTAGAAAAATAACATTATAAATTGAAAATTCAATATGGTTACTAGAAAAAAAAAAAAAAAAAAGAAAAGAAAAAAAAGAAAAAAAATGCTTTTATTACTTTACCGTACAAAACTTTTAACTCTATTTTTCTCTTCATTCCATTTCACTCTCTCCTCCACTTTTCCCATCTCTCTTGATTCCTAAACGACTTTTTTTTCATTTGAAGAAATCCTTTCGTACTGATCCGTCGAGTTATATCGCGAAGTCGATTAAATGACCTTTTTCAAGCAGTCTCTCTCTCTCTCTCTCTCTCTCTAACTCTCTCTCTCTCTCTCTTTTAAAGTTGGAAAAGTCAGGTAATGCAGTTCGCAGTGTAGGTGTAGGTTTCTGGGGGATTAGGTCAAGTTAGCGCAGATTAGCCAGACGCGTGGACTACGTATGGCACAGAGATACGTTTCTGAGAAAGCGAGTCTGTTAGGTTAGAAAGAGAAGAGAAGGAAGTGTATGAAAATGGAAGAGAGAGAGAGAGAGAGAGAGAGAGAGAGAGAGGGAGATGGAGAAGATACGGCTAGTTAGTCGAATCCGCGTATATAGCGCGTCGTCTGGGGATATTAGTTTACGAAGAGACGTTAGTCGGACGCGGATTCAATTTGGTTCTCTTCCTTGCGGTCAGCCGACGGCCAATGGGGAACAATTCCCTTCGACGCGTGAATTATCCGCTCGCGCTCTAATAATTAATCCCTGCCATTTCCTCGTACGTATAAACCTTAACCCTCGCACCCTTCTTCGCTCACCCTTTCTTTCTCATCTGGCTCCTCCTTGCTATACGTTATCGAAATCCTTTTTGACCTTCTCACAAAGAGCAACTTGTACGTTTTAATGACTTTGGCCGACCGAAAGGATTTTCACGAGAGAAAAAGCAGAAGGTTTCAAAAATCCAACTTTAATTCTCCACTTCGTTATCTCTTCTTTTAGTATCATAATTATCAAATTTTCATTTAAAAAGAAAAATTTACCTTTAGAAATTTAAAAAAATTTTTTGAAAATAAAAATAATGTGTATTCAATAAGCTGTTTTAAAATTTACTTTTTTTTTTTTTGTTATAAGTAAAAATTTTTATTTTCTCCAATTTAAATTGCCGAAGAGAAATAAAAAAAAAAAAATTAAATGTGTGATGAAAGTAATAACGCATAAATTAAACCGTATTGATTAGCGTTATTACCAGAATACGATTAACGCGCAATATCTCATTATTCATTAGCCGATTCCATATTCAAACGTTTCATTGCTTAATTGTACGTTATCTGAAATATGCAACAAATTCATCATATTTTGTATAGAATTTTTTAAATACGTTTCGTTTATTTCATTACGAAAAATTAAAACGATATAAAAAAAAAGTTAAAAAGAAAAAAGAATAAAGCATCCCATCGAGCGAACAATACATTTAAAAAGAAAGAAAAAGAAACGAGTGTAGTCGAGCCAAATGGTTGGAAACAAGCGGCAATCAAAGATTAAATGAAATGAAAAGAAAAAAGAAAGAAGCATTAAGCGTCGTCTGCTCCCCCTTTTTTTTTAGACACACTCATTCGAATGCACAACTCTTGCTAAAACGTTTACAGCAATGGCTTCATAATTAACGAGAATGCGGTGCAAGAGCTCGCGCGCGCTCCCACGCGTAATTGTGACGAGATACAGTCGTCGACGACGATATTAAGGAGGGAGACACTTGACGAGACTGAAAATGGCGAGCTCCTCTCTCTCTCTCACTCCCTCTTTTTCTTTCTCTTTCTCTCTTTTGTTATTCGATATAAATTCGTTCTCTCTTCCACTTACTGCGTATATATATATATATATATATATATATATATATATATATATATATATTTCTTTTTATTTTTTTTTTTCACTGCATTCGCGTACTTTTTTTTTCACGCGCAATGAAAAAAAAATGTACGATGAAACCGTTTTGAAAGAATTTCACAGACCAGTTAGTGAAATGTGACGCTCATCTAAAGTTCTATTTTTACCGGTTCGAGACTATTGTTACAAACAGAGAATTGGAGAATGAGATAGATAGATAGATAGATAGAGAGAGAGAGAGAGAGAGAGAGAGAGAGAGAGAAGAAGAATTTCAAAATAAAACTGTAAGCTGAAAATGTTCGCCAGTGGACCGGATTTTCAAAAAAATTTTTAAACGGAATATTGAAAACCGTCTATTTCTATTCAATAAATGTAATATTGAATCTTTGATAAGCTTTTAGGAAATCGGTTATTTTTATGTTGAAAAAGAGAATCGTTTATTTAATTATAAATCTACACCTTTTAACCTGTTTTTACATTTAACCAAGTGAAAGGCTTCAATTCCAATAAAATTCAAATTTTTTAAGTTTATCTTTTAGTTTTATGTTTTAAAATGCAAGTTATTTATAAATAGATAGAAATACTTGTATGTAATTAAAAAAACCAAATTTTATGCTTTATTCAAACTAAAAATGTTACAGTTAGAAATAAAATTGATTAAACAAAAATTAAATATTTATTAGTGTCACCGATAAGATAAAACAAGTTTTGTTTGACAAGAATAAACAACCGTTCAAAGTTTACATATCTCACTTATTCTACAAATAAAACCGTCACATATATAAGAGCCTATAATTTTCATCAACTTGACTTCTTGGAAACATTAACTCTCCTTTCTCGGTTCTAGCTTTTATTTCCCTCCTCTTCATAGACTTATACGAGTATATATATATATATATATATATATAGCTCAACGTATAAATCGAATTCCGTACGGTTGACCAAACAAAATCACCGTTCGGAAAACAAGATTTTGGACCTTCTTTTATCCTCTCTCTATTCTCTTTCCTCGATCTTTCTGCTACTGCCAACATACCGGCCTCTTTTAATACCCCAAGCAAAAGTCAAGAGTCAGTAGTATAAGAGCCGTAATGGTCAGACTCGACGACTGCCGCTCGTTTTCTTTTCCCCTCTTTTTTCCCCTTAATGTCGCCTATATTCGTACACGCGCACGAGCGTGTCAACCAAATATATATATTTATATACGTGATTGGATACATAAATCGTAAGTGTAAACGTTTATTGATAAACATACGTGAGTAAAGTTACAAATCGGCACGGATGAAGTCATATGTATGAAATACACATAGTTAACCAGTGCTGCTATTCATATTTTATAGCACAAATGAAGTATAAGATAACGACGTTTATTTTTCGCACCCAGAATATCTAGTAATTGCGCGACGACGTAAAATTTACGATGATATGAAATATTTATTAAAGTTCAATTATTAGAGTTCAATTATTCGACGATTAACCGGCAAAATTTATTATCGCACGTGTAAAACGTAAATATACGAGCTCACCGCTTGAATAGCTTACACGTAATGCGAGAATATTTGCGGTATCGTGTGTACACTCGCGCACACACACACACACACACGCGCGCGCGTATCTACACAAACAAGACCGTACAGAGAGTAAGAATGATTCGCACAAACTCATACGTACACGTACACGTACACGTACACGTATTACAAACGCACGTGCTACCGAAGCTAACCCAAGCAAACGCGATCCAACGAGCGACTGCGCAAATACACTCGCGAACACAAAGCCGTCGCATAATAATTACTCTGAAATTATCTCGGAGGAGTGAATTATACGACACGTCCTTTACGATTTCCTCGATTGGGCGAGGCTCGATTTTAAACAGAACAAGAAACTCGAATAACTCCTACCCTCGTCTTCGACGTTAACCGATGAAGGATCGCGCGCGAACATTTTGCCTCCCTATAGACAGCCATATACCAAAAGCGCTTGTATAATTACGCGGAATTCGGACGAGAGTTAGCGTCAGAGTGATCCGTGTACCATTGATCAGTTTTTTATGATGTCCAAAATGAAGGCAAGCGACGTTTCTGCGAGCACGATTGGATACTTGCAAGAGAGAGAGAGAGAGAGAGGGGGAGGGGGGGAGGGAGAGAAACTCGAGATCGTCGACTAGTTTCACGAAAATTCTGAAGTCCGGAGCTTTTTGCTTTAACGTTGCAAACGACGATCGACGCTTTACTAATGAAATTTAAGCGGCACTCAGGTGAATGGCTTATTGGGTACAGTTTCACTGAAATCTCTTCTTCTTTTTTATCCTTTATTACATAGGGAGAAAGGAAGACAATCCAAATTCCCAATCGATTTTCTGTTATTTTTATCGCTTTTACGCGACTTCTATTACGGAACATCTTGTTATCTCCGATAGATTTTTTCCTTTTTTTATTTTTTCCTTTTTTTTATTTTTTTTTTTTTTTTTATTTTGTTTGAAGATTGCTTTTTCTCCGAATAAATTTATTTGCTTAATAAAGATTGCGTTAAACGTTAGCTTGCTAAATAAATTTACGATATCTAATCTATTTGGGCGTTGGAAATATAACCGTGTGATTTTTTTTGTACGCAATTAAACCTTATTCAACGTGGATCGAACGGCGCTTCCCCTATCATAAAAAATTGATTTCATATTTCAATAAAAAATAACAAGTTTTAAAGCCGAGGAATCAAGATCTTTTTATAAAGAACAACGTATACGCAAGTTGTTACAGATAATAGCAGGGAGATCGCTGCTATAATGAATAGATAGCAGAGTTCTGTGAATCGACGAGATCATATCACATCTAAAATTTTGTTCACAAAGAGCAATCGCACATTGGCATTAAAAATGAAAACGAAGCGTTACAGGCTTTTTTTCCGATTTTACTTTTAATTACCGAATATAAAAAAAACATTATGAAAGTATCGTTGTCGAGCATTTTTTTTAATAAAAAAAATGTTTTCATATCTCTTTATGAATAAATTTCAACCCCACATTTCTATTAATATTTGCAATCTGACTTAAAGTGGAATAAACGATTTAAAATAAGTTTACCTCGTTAACTTATCGACTAACCTTTTAAGCCAAAGAATCTCTATAAGCATAAGAGACGATGAAATTAAATGTAAATCCACGGTTTTAACACGAAGTGAAACATCGGGAGTATAAAGACGAATGGCAAAAGATAACCGGTAGAAATCACGGGCACTGCTGCTTCGCGAATGAAATTTATCACTCGACGCGCTCGGCATTTTAAATAACTCCTTATAGTATTATAGTGGTTTAATTCGAAATTTATTATTGCCACGCGGTAAAAATTTTAAAAGATCGATTGCATTATCAATTAAATAAAATTACCAAACTAAACGAATGCAACAAAAATTTTATTTTAAAAATTTAACTCCAAAGGTAAAAATTATTAAATTAAGGAAATTTTTTAAAATATACGGTAACAATTAATTTATTCTGCATAATTTATTTTCGACGATTACGAAAATGAAAAATAATGAAAGACTTGATAACTTTGAAATTATAAAATACATATGCAAGGTATGATATCGTATAAAACAACTGCGTTGACAATAATTAATTTCATTATTTTGTACAATCGTTTTTACTAATTTCGAATGCCTTTAATATATTTAGTTGGTAATAATAATAGAATAATAAGCAAATTTTTAATAATCAGTTTCCATAATATTAACGTCGTTCGATAATATCATCGAAAATCCATTTGGTATTAATGTGTTTTAGCTTCATTTAACTATACGAGTACATACAATTATATATCGAATCACATCTTAGCAATTGGCTTACAATTTTAGCTGATTTCAATATGATAATTAAGTTATCAGAATAAATATATAATTATTAATAAACCGAAAATTATTAGTTAAAAATTTTCAGTGTTTGAAATTTTTCTTTCAAATAACAAAGAAGAAAAGTTAACAAAAGGAAAATGAAAAAAATATAATATCTTAAGTAAAGAATGGACTCGAGTGTTTAAAATTTTCCTTCCTCTGCCGTTGAACTTTTCTAAATCGCGAAAAATGTTGCAAAGTCGTTTTATTTCTTTAGACATCATTTCGAATGTAAAAAGTCACGCTTGAGTAAAAGTTCGCTTTTCTGCGTTCGA
Organism: Chalcis sispes; assembly: GCA_949987625.1. Classification (NCBI taxonomy): domain Eukaryota; kingdom Metazoa; phylum Arthropoda; class Insecta; order Hymenoptera; family Chalcididae; genus Chalcis; species Chalcis sispes. The sequence goes on from OX465094.1 coordinate 83,964,074, forward strand.
CGAACGTGCATGAAACAAAAGAGCATCGAGGTAAAATAAAAAAAAAAAAAAAGGAAAAAAAGAGAGAGACGAAGACGTTAATGCAAAGGCACTGTAGGCACTGCCTACTGTAGGCACCCACAAAATGATCCCCGTAAACTTACGCACGAGGTGAGAAAAACAAGTCGGCAACGCGCTGAGAGAAAAGTAGCTACGATTTCTCCTCTACTTTTCCAACGGAATTACGACCCAGCGAGGTTTTTACCCCTTCTTTATGCGTGTAGAGACTGTATAATTTATGCCACTTCTCGGAAAAGAACGATGAGAGAAGGGCCGAGGACGAAATAAACTACGAGCATGTAGAGAAAGATGAAAAAGCGAAATGCGTACATAGAGAGACTGAGGGAGAGAGGAACTCGTAAATTTTTCGCGAGATAGCAAATTCATAAAGAAAAAAACTCTAGTGCGTCACACCCGCGTAATTGTATACGGGGACGAGTCGCTCAAGTTTTTTCTTTTTTTTTTTTTTTTTTTAAATGTGTATGGATGAGAAAAGATACGGGTTAAACAAAGGAAACTCGAGCGTGAGGGACGATTGAAAAATAGAAGAGAAATTGAACACCGACGAAATAGAAAATCGTGAAAGTATAAAGAATTCGCAAGAGAGAGATAGAGAGAGAGAGATAGTGCATGAGACTACGAAGAACAGCTGTTGCGTCGCGACGGATTGAGCTAATGGAAGCGAAAGAGACGACGACGACGACGACGACGACGACGACTGCGTCGACGGTAGAGACAAAGATTGCAAGAAAGAGGAGAAAAAGGGAAAAGGATATCGTAGCCGGCTTATAACGCCAATTTTCCCTCTAGAATTTCGACGGCTCGAGATTTTCGTTGCAGCTGATTTTATACACGGAACCATTGTTTGCCGCAACAAAGCGAGAGAAGCTTGGCTGTAACCGTTAGACGAAAAGAGAAAGAACGAAATGGTAAAAAGAAAAAAGTAGCGTAACAAGCGTCGAATGCAACAATAGTATTTCTTTATGGGCTCATTTACGACTTGAAATAGTTTCGCAGCGTCTTTGTTCTCCTTTCGCGTTTTACACGTTTTCTTTTTTCCCACTTTACTTTTTATTTGGGACATTTAGGTTGCGCGCGGAAATTTGTTTCTCGGGCTGCGTTTTTCTTTCTCTTTCTTGAGATTACCGCGCGGAATATAAGACTCGCGGTTACATCTTCGTTGTGAGAAAAACGAAAGAAAGAAGCGGTTCTCGTTACATTTTTACGAGTACCTAGAGGACGTTTCGAAATAATGGGTTATGATGTTTTTATGCGTTTGCCGATGCATTATGTTTCGTTGATGATAATGTCCTTCATTTTTTAAAATTTGAACATTAAAATGAAAATGTATTTCTAAAAACCGTAACATCCGTTTTTTTTCGGATATACTCCACACATTATAATTCAAGAAATAGCAAGAAAACTTTCGTTGAAAAAGAAATTTTTTCTTATTCGAGACAATACTAAAAATGTATTGTTCATTAAAATTAATGAATGCGAATAAAATCGTGTTTTAATTTAAATTTACTTCTTATTGAAAAATTTATTCTCAAGGCTCATTATCATCATCGCGAGTAGTATATTATTCTCAGCTTTGTATTGAAAATATGAAATGAAAAATTTAATATATTCTTTTGAATGAAAATTTATTATCTATAATATTTTAAACGATTATTCCGATTGTATAAAAATAGTCATTACGTTTTTTTATAGGCCATCAACATCGTCTGCTAAAAATATTACACAAGAAAATATCTTTACGGGAATCACCACCGACGCCACAAAAAAAAAAAAAAAAAAAAAAAAAAAAAAATTAATAGAACTCAGTAAAAATTTCTCGTTATTTTAAAAAATTTTAAGTGAGAAACATAAAAATATAAATTTCTATTTCAAATAGGGAAGATTAAGTAAAAAAAAAAAAAAAAAAAAAGAAGAAGAAAAAGAAGAAAAAAAAGCTGAAGAATTCGTCGTATACCGCTCGCAAGACAGTAACGTAATAAAATTTATGTAAACTCTTACATTTTTATAGGAACGATAAATTTCGTCTAATGCAAATCGAGCGCGCGCGGGCGCATATAATTTGAAAAAAAAGAGCCAACTCCTCATCATTCAACGTAGGCTCGTAGGTTAACCTCTTCAGCCGTCAATTTTTTATCGCATGCACAGACGTACGAGCGCGCCGGTATTTACCGCGCGATTGCCGGGAGCGTTCAGGCAGAAAGAGCCGTTACTTCTTTTTCTCTCTCTCTCTCTCTCTCTCTCTCTCTCTTTCACGCTTTCACTCATCCCCTTTCGTCTCGGATTGACCGTCATTTTTCCGATTTAAGCCCCTTAATCTGTCCGGCCTCTCTGGATTTTGAGATATCAATCAACAGTTACGACGGCATATTTCTCTCTCTCTCTCTCTCTCCCTTCCTTTCTCTCGATCTCTCTTACTGGAATTCTGGAGCGATAAAACGTTGAAAATTGGTAAAGCGAACGAAAAAGAAAAAAAAAAAAAAAATAGCGAATGGTCTGATTGAAAAAAAAGCAATTTACTTAACTCTGTAGAATTTATTAAATGATATTGAAGAAAGATAAAGTGCTTTGTGCATTTCCATTACGGTTTTCTTTTACTTTTTCCTATATATAAAATGAGAAAGAAAAAATTGTTGTTTAGTAACGTTTTCGTATTTGTTTTCGTTTAACTTTTACGAATACATTCATGATTTCGCGAAGCGAATAAAGGGAAAAATTGAATTTCTGTACTTTAATCGGTCCGATTGTCCAACGTCATAAAAAATAGTTCGAGATGCATTTCTTGTGAAACTTCTTCGAATTGGCAAAGTTACCGCAATATCAGTGAATAAAAGCAGACTGTTTAAAGTAATAAAACAAAGTAGCTTTAAATTCTTCTTTTATTATAATTTCTTTGTTATATATATATATATATATATATATATATTGTTTTTTTTTTTTTTTTTTTTGCACGAAAGCGCATGTTTTTAAAACTTTAGCCTTGGAACTCAATGAAACTTTTACATACTATTGATTTAACGAATTACTTTCGTGGCTAATAAAATCTTACGAATTCCGCACTCCGTTTTATTTGTTTTATTTATTTGATTGTTACGTATTCAAATTATCATATATGGTATTATTGAAAAAGTGACGTTAATCTTTAATCGTTCGAGTTATTCCAAAGCAATAAAATAAACGTACACGTTAAAGAAACATTTCAATATTCGAAATTCTTAATATTCTCTTAATATTCCATTTTTTATAATTCAAACCGTGACGATGTAAATTTATTCTTTAATGATCCCTTGGATTAAAAATCTCTTGAAACTCGAATGCCAAAAATAGAGTAAAATGACAAATTACAAGGACCGTTTATCCTTAAAGTGAAAATTCAAGTCTCGATACTTTTTACCATGTCTCCTTTCTACTCGCTTTTTTCCAAAAGAACGCTTCTTCCTTTTTTCTTTCTTCCGTTCTTTTTTTATTTCCTTTTTTTTTTTCCTTATTCGCTCTTTTTTCTTAGCGGTTATAGAGTGAATTGGTACTCGAGGATTTCGCGAGCCGGAAACAGCCCCGCGCAAAGTTTTTTACTACTGCTACAATACCGCTTGACGCATACAGTACTCAAAGAAAGAAAGAGAGAGAGAGAGAGAGAGAGAAAGAGAGAAGTGCATGTAGAGCAAAGGCAACGCACTCGTACTCGGGACACCCGGAATTAACTCTCGACGACACGGCCGACGAGGTTCGACAAATATTCGTCGAGACTTCGCGAGCTAGACGGGCCGTTACCCTTCCTTCTTCTTCTTCTTCTTCTTCTTCTCTTTCCACTTCTTTTTTTGCCACGCGGCCGCTTTTATTTTCTGTAAGTCGTACTTGCAGCGCTTTTACGTTGGCAGACGTTTTTCGCTTATTTACTGCCGCGAATGCTCTATCGATATTACTTTTTTGTGGGAACGTATATTTATGATTGCCACGAGGTAACGGTTTCAAGGTCGATGCTACGAGGGAAAGGAAGTCGCCGTTACTTTCGCTTTTCGCTAAATTAATAGTTGGCACGGAGTTTCCGAATAATTAGAAAGTTTTCACTATGTACGTTAAACTTGAATACTGCTAAGGTGTTGAAATAACTTATTGAACTTTAAAATATTTTCCATGGATTTTGTTTTATAATGGATTGAATGGAAACACGTGCCTATTAAAATTATTATCCATCATAAATTTGAAACGATCGTCGAGAAAATAAAAAAATTTAAGTTGGTTTAGGAAAATGAATTTCAGTAAGTAAAATTTGCGTACAGTTTAGAGTTCTTAACTATAATCGAATATTCATAATTTAAATGTTCTCGCGGCTCAGGTAACTCATATATTTAACCATCTTTATTCATTACAGTGATATATGTACAATTAAAAATTTTCGATAACATTTAAACAGTTATTGAAGTATATAAAAAAATAATAAAAAATGTCGAGGTAATTAATAAAAATGAAGTTAACATTAAGTGTTTGGTTTCGTAAAGTTATATTAAACTACTAATTTAAAGAATACATAACATTACTACAATTAAACACATTTATGAAAATATTGCACGTTTTCTCATAAATTATTCAAGCAAATTTTAAAAAACTAATTATAATTTAAAAAATTTCTTTAACATATGTAGTCAGTAGAAAAATGTGGATTTAGTCAGACCACGCAAATATTTCAAATGCTCAAAATAGTCTCGTAATAATATACGAGTCCAATAAATAAAAATAATAAACTTAAAATTTAAATAAACAATCAAAAGCGTAAAGTTTCTCTTTTTAATTATCAATTATCAGCGTGAAATCTAAAATTACCGAACGTCAAAAGGTTAAATTATGTACGCCAAGATATTTGCCGTGCATCGTCGAAGTCGATAACGTCCGTTCAAACGTTCGTTCGAAACTCCGTCTGCATAATCGCGGTCTCTGTCGCGTATGTGTGCGTTTGTCTGTATATGTGTAAGAGAGAGCGCGCGCGCGCGTGCGTGCGTTCGTGTGCATCTTGCGCATTTAACATCGAAACGTTATACCCCATCCTTCCGTGGAATCCCGACTGCGCGAGGAGGAGGACGACGACGATCCGGAACACGATCGCATTGCCGGCGTCGTCGTGGCTCCCTCGATTTCCAGTATCTGCAGGAATTTCCGCTCTCTCTCTCTCTCTCGTGTGTTGCGAAATCCATAGAATACGACTTAATTTCGATCTCTCGTTTACATTTCTCGCTCGCTGTAGACGCGATTAGTTTTAGCGCGTTCAATTTTAATTATTTATCTATCGCGAATTGTCAATTGATCAATTATGGTTTTCGTAAAATTATTAAAATAATTTCGCTCCGTGAATTATCGATCTATTGATATTTTAATGAGAATTGTTATAAAGTACATGCGTATTAATTTATTAATGTTTGAAATAATATTGTAATCATTACAAATGTATATTCAATGAATATTTAAAGCGACGAATAAATAATTTAATTTAATTTATATATATAAAACTATAATATTTTTATAATGTTAAAACTCAATTTGAAATTCCATTTGAATGTCTTATCTTTTCATTATAGAACACGACTAATTAATCATGCAATTTTTATGAAGAATAAAAAATTCATGATCACAAATCACATTTTAATGTAATTAACTTCATTTTATATTATTTGTTTTTACAATATTATCAATATTCATACGGTACGGAACCTCCTTCATCATTTAAGCATTATTGATATTACAAATAAATTTATTTACATTCTGCAATCGAGAAAAATATATACATATATTTCGATTTTAACGGTCATTAACATATATTTATACATAACGAACGTCATAATGTCGACAAAATTTAATTTACCTTCTGAAATGTGAAAATAACAGCATCGATAATGAATTTCAATCGTTCGATTGAATAAAGTTTAACGATTATTTAACTTAACATAAATGTCATTTTGACGTTGTGCAAAAGAATTTTTCACTCAATATATACAGTTGCACGAAAACTGCGTTAAAACGATCAGAAATATCGTAAAAAATGGTAATTTTCTGTCTAAAATACGAATACCTTGAGGTGAGTCAAGGACTAACCTATTGGTAAACAATAATTACGTCTATGGTTACGCCAAATAATACAATATAACTTAGTTCTCTGATAAGCCACAACCTTAAATTAAAGTTCGATTCCCAGCTTACATCGTATTCGTAAACAGTTTATTAAACCCTGTTAAATGTTGTATAACTTTTGTTATTTTAGTTAGCACATTGTGTATGGCGAAATGAAAAATAAACGAGAAAACTTAAATTCTAACGAACAAATAACACCAATAATTCAATCGATAATTTGTTTATTAATTAATAATTTGTTTTTGGGGTAAAATTTACTATATTTAAATATACGAGTACACTAAACTATAATATAATGTTATCAAACTAAACTAATATATTATACTAAACATACTCTTTATACTAAATTTTAAAAATAAAATAAAAATTTCAGTAAATAAGCATGATTCGTACGATTATTTTAAAACTCAGCTGATTTTACATGCACATATAAATTCTTAAAATATAGTGTAAAACCTTCCGCATAGAGTTCAAAAATCGGCGTTCATTAATAATACATCGAGCTTTCTTCATTATTTCATTCCCCCTTTCTCCCTCTTTCTCCTCATTTCTAGACCGGATAAAAGGCAATTAAGATCCTTTTAGGAAGAAAGGTAAGAGAAAGTTGAAGAAAAAGAATAGGAGGAGAAAATAAAGCAAGACCGGGCTCCGTTGATGACACCAAATTAACGGAGATGCTGCAAAAGAAAAAAAAAAAAGTTCTCGCACCTCGCGCGAAGGAAAAACGTCGAATCATGCTGTTAAATCGCAAAAATAAAGAATCTGATATGACGGTTTTCAATTACACTATTATTTACATCGTTATTTCATTTAATATATGTATATATATTACATTTTTATTTTTCAAAATTTCATTTAATAAAATTCAAAATTTACGTAAATTTTATTGTCAACTTTATAAGCTATATCGTCAAAGATAAAAATTTTCGTATTTTGCTTAATATTACATATTGTAGATAGAAATTTTGTTGCAATTGTGAGATAAAGATAGAGTATGGAAATCAGAAAATTTAGTGAAGGTGCAAAACAAAATATACGAGATTTATTTTCAATTTCAAATTTTATTTTGCGAATTTCCAAAAATAAATAAATAAATAAATGAATAAATAAATAAATAAATAAATAAATAAATGAATAAATAAATAAATAAATAAATAAATAAATGAATAAATAAATAAAAGCTAAACGAGTTTTATTAACAGCTGAATTTTTTACTTTTTTTCAAGCTTTGGCTGGATTTAGAGAAGATATTGTTGAATTTATATTCAAATCAATATTTGTGTGTTTTATCGAACTTGAATGCGAGTAAAATTTTTGATTGAACATTTTGTTTACAAATTGTTAGGTAAAAATATCAGAAACTTTTGAATTACATTCTATACATTCAATTTATTTCATCGTTGATTTCGTTAAATAATTTAAGATTACGAATTTGAAAATTATTTACCAACCGTAAATAAGCTAATCAGAATAATTTTAGAGTAACCTTTTATTAGCGGTTATTATTAATAATAGACGCCGATCAACGTTAGGAGCGTAGATTGTAAGAAACCAAACATAATGCATAGTTTCTTTTTATCAATGATTTAAATTATTATTATTGTGTTGTTATTATTATTATTATTATTATTATTATTATTATTATTATTATTATTATTATTACTATTATTATTATTATTATTATTATTATTATTATTGAATATACATACTTTCTTAAATGTATCAGTTAATGTTAATGAGTATTTACGCTCAATTAAGGAACGATTTTTTAAAATAATTATAAGTTGTATAAGCAATCAATTAAAAGAGTAAAATGTTCAATAAATATACATCTTATAACTTGAGATAAAGAAAAACACATTTAGCCGCTAAATTTTTTAATTAACTTTTATGGTGTTAACGTAATTAATTAACGTAGACCATATAATAAAGAACAAGTAATAAGCTCCTTTATCATTTACAAAATTAAGTCTAGTTTAATAATTAGTTAAATGAAATATCAATTAATATATTTTATAAAATATAAAATTAATTTATAATTTAAATAACTAAATAAATGAATAAATATATAAAATATTTTATCTTTAATTTTCATAATGTAATGTGCATTACTTGAAAATATATTTCACGAAAGATCACACAAGTGACCTGAATCGAGAAAGTATCTTTATAATTCAGAAAAAAATAAAGAATTTTTATTACACCAAATCGGCATCTTCTCAGTTTCTTAATATTTATAGAACAAAATATAGAATACGTATTTAAACTCCTTATTCTTACAAAGTACGAAAGCTTATTTTTTTTTTTTTTTAATTTAGGTCAACGATAGTTTGAATAAACATGCGATGCAAAATAAAAAAAAAAAAAAAAAAAAAAAGAAAAAAGAAAAACAAAAAAAAAAACAAAAAAAAAGTAGGTATATATACGAATAAATAAAATTTTAATTACCACGAGCCGTAAAAGTAGTCGTTTGTACGGTACTTATAGAATGCAGTAAAATCATTATACTAATATTACCGTTTTATTTAACTTCTATTTATCTTTACTTTTAATTTACTTTTGTTTTAACGTCATTCTGTATTTTAATTCACGATGTGGTCGACGCTTTGATTATCCAGCCATTTAAAATAGTATAATATTTAATTAAAAGTACAATTCATCCACACGCAAAGCCCACATTCCAATTGAACGAATCTATTGTCTAATTCAGCCATTAGTTTTTCTATTTTCGTTTTTTCGTTTTTTCTGTTTTTTTTTTTTTTTTTTTTTTTTCATTCTCATTTCTCAATGCGCCGATCTAATTATTTTCGATAAAATCAACGGGGCTAATTCTATTCGCGCGCCGAGCGAGAGCAAAGTCAAAGCTCTTCGGCGTCTCGTGCTCGATCTTTCCTCGGCGAATCGGCGACTCTTCGTCGCGAATCAGTGAACTCCAACCAATGCAAATTCACAGAGGAAATATGACCACTCGAAAACTGCGTGCTCGCCCCGTTTGACGCGCGAGTCCTCTCCCCCCCCCCCCTTCCGCCCCTTCTTCCAGCTCTTCCCCTCGCACACAATGGGGACTCGCGGACGAAGGGAGTCGGCGGGAGGAGGACAGCGGCGCGCACACACCTGCGCTACCCGGCTATACATCCGTTGGCCGTCGGTGTCGGGAGACGAGAGAAGACGAGTGCTCGAGGCGCGTGCGCGCGCGGCGCCAACCACACTCGAGCGGCTCTCTCAGTTTACCGCGACGCACCGTGAAACTCGCGCGCGGCGGCGCCTCTCCGAGTCACTGGATCCATCGGCCCGTCTGCCTATTCCTCTCTTTCTCTCGTTCTTCTTCTTCCTCGCTCCTTTTATCCTCGCGAATCCGCGAGTCTCCTCGCCGAGGAGTCGAATATATGCGGCGGCACTCGAGAACTGATTTTTAATTCTTTCTTTCCTCGAACAAACGATCGCGAGAGGAGAGGACACCGTGACACGCCGAGAACAGATTCGCCGAACGAGAGAAGAAGGAGCCGAAACGATCGTCGATCGGAATTATACGAATCTATGGTGTTAAGCCGTCGGCGACACGTGAGAGCGAGGACGAACGCGAGTGCCGTGCTCCTTGGCGTGAAATCCTTGGCTTCGCTCCGGTGTGCGAGAGGAGCGCGCGTCGCCGAGATGCGATTCGAGTGGTGTGCCGCGAGTTGCTCCCGACGCTGATGTATCGCTGAGCCGCCTTCGCTGGGCCACGGAACTTGCCTAACCTCCTCTTCCCCCTCCCCTCCCCACGCTTCACCCCTTGGGTGCTTCTCGCGATCATGAAGGACCTCGAGCTTGGGTCGAGGATACACTGCTGCTGCCGTTGCTGCTGCTACTGCTGCTCGCGTAGAGGTGTGTGTGTGTGTGTGTGTTTTTTTTCATTTGCCTTGTTCGGCATTTTAATTTTTTTTAACATTTCTCATATAAATATCTTATATCGTTGATGTACGCCTTACTCTTGGCTTCGTATTTTTTATTTTTTGTAAATACTTATGCTTTGTCGTTTTACTTATCATAATTTAAATTTTTTACGCTGCACATATATGTATTATCTATCACATCGAAAGGTTTTACGACAACTTGATCGAATGAAATTTTTTCTAAAAGCTGTACTTGGCGGATAACGATATATAGGCTCTCCATCGAGAAAAAATTTCGACGCGATTAAGACTAAGCGAACGCGCGGGAAAATTCGATTATCGGTGAATGTGTTAAAACCGTTTAGCTTTCCGCGTCATAATTAAATTTAATGTCCGTTATATTCCAACTCTCAGTCTCGGCTAAAACAAGCCGAAAATAAAACGCTACACTCTTGGCGTGTATACTTTTTAATTTAAAAAAAGCTACACGTTCTATTCCAATATGCTTGTCATCTTAAAAAAAAAAATAAAATAAAAAATAAAAAGAAAAGAGCACGACACCATATACTTCGACGCCTACCCTCGTATATCCCAACTCTGCCGTGTCATCGAATTTTCAAAGCATCTGCAGTAGTTCGATGTCAAAAGCTCGCCTCTTCTTTTTTCACGAGCGCATCGAAATTTTCACGACGGGCTCGTCGTACACGCTGTCGAAAAAAAAACGAGAGAAGAAGAAGGCTAAAAAAGGGATAGGAAGAGAAAGAGAGAGAGAGAGAGAGAAACTGAGGATGAAAGTGAAGAAACACCGCGTAAAAAAAGCGAATAAAAATTCCATCCCTTCCACTTCGATCGTAAAACTTGCGTTCAAGTCAAACGCGCGCGCATTCACTTGCTCTCTCTCTCTCTCTCTCTCTCTTTCTCTCTCTCTCTCTTCCTTCCTCCCTTTTCTCTCTTGTATTGTGTGCGTGATGGCGTATACAATATACGCATGCAGTTGCAGTCATGAGGAATAATTGCGTTAGTGCACGGAAGCATTGTACAAAGAGAGAGAGAGAGAGAGTGAAAGAGAGACAACGCATGTATATAAACAAAGTTTGTCTGAATTAAGCATGAAATTCATCTCTCCCTCCATCCTCTTCACCTGCTCCTTCGATCATAATGGAATTTATCTTTCGAGCGAAGGAAGATACTACAATTTTCGGGGGTGGGTGCGGTATATCATTCCTATAATCTTCTCGTCTGTTGAGAAATGAGAAAATGAGAAATATGCGCAGCTATTACTGTTTCGAAGATATGCATTTTTTTTTTTTTTATTTACGCTATTTTAATAATGGTTTATATCACTAAGAGGATTTGAATTGCACTTTTTTTTTTTTTGACTCTGACGTTAAATTTATTATGATAAAAGTTTTGAAGTATGCAGAAAACAATTTCTCTTTTATTGCGCTCGAAATTAATATTGCTCGCGATTTCATTATACCTCGAATTAAACTGCGAATCATTTTAAAACTTTGAATAACTTTTCTTTGGATACGTAGAGTTAAAATTTCATTTTGAAAATCAACGCGTATTACGTAATTAAAGAATTAATATTACGAATAATGACTTTTAATTATAGAACATGTTTTAAAATAACCTACAATCGTATAATTTCGCATCTAACTCTTTTTCATATTCTTTTACAAATTAACAAAAAATAATATTTTATTGAGAGAATTTCTAAAGTACAAATCCAAGAAATTCTCCTATCGTAAAATTGAAACTTTTCATAATCTTAGAGAGTTTTTAAAAAAATCACAGTATGAGGTAAAGCTTATAAATATAAATAAACTTTCTAAATATACTCGTATTTTATCGTGTGTTTGTGCTAGCAATCGAGATATTTTTTTTTTTTTTTTTTTTTTTTTTTAAACTTTCGAAAAACCTGAATCGATCCAATTTCCAATCCGATTCTGACTGGATCACCCTATTTGGGCTCGATTTCGAGTACCATGACTGGATCCTAATCAGGTATCCCAACTATATCCCAATTTGGGAAACCCACCAAGATTATTATTAGATTCTAGTCAGATAACTATATTTCATAAAATTATATAGAGTATGTTAATTTTTATTATTTTTAAAATAAAAATTAAATTAACTAATATGCTCATTCTCTATCAATTCACGCTAATATAATAAATGAAAAAATAACTCTTTTTATCACTTTTTTACGTCTAAAATGCTGAACCGATTTTAACTAAATTTGGCAAGACGATAGCTTGTATTCTAGTATGAACTTTTTTCGTAAAAAAAAATGAAAGATGTTTTAATAATTTGAAATAATGTCCAGAAAATATTTCACACGCGTTGATGTCTTTTTACTCACCAAAAAGATAACAGATGGCACTGTTCATTTTTAAAAACTGGTGTATTATACAGACATATATATGTATACCCAGCGAGCATCACAGATATTTGTTTTTCCGCGTGCGACACAACAAACATGCACGTGTCGTATAACTTACAAAAATCGTTATCATACACTATTAAAATTATAATCGCCAACACTTTTTTAATTTGAATTAAAATATATCGTCAATTAATTAAAATTGGATACCCTTGTATATTAATTTTAATAATATTAGTGAGTATAACTATTACATACTTTTCAAACGCCTAAGTAATAAAATTATTATTTTAAAATAATAAAAAATTATACTAATTTTAGTAGACACGAAGTGTTGCGTAGCGTGATGGTTAGAGCGTATACTTCATAGTACAAGGGTCTCGAGTTCAAATCCCACCTTAGGACAAAAAATTTTCTCTGCGTTTTTTATGTAAGATTAATTGTATGATAAAATTTGCGAGAATCGTGCGAGAATATATTATCAAAGTAATTTGAATATTTAAAAATATATAATAAATTAAACTATGTAACAATGATGAAATCTTTTACAAAATATTTTCAAGATTTTTATTATAATATTGTTTTAAAATTTGTATTAAAATTGATAAAGATTTTTTTTAAACCGAATATAACTAGGAAATTTGTTGTTATTTTTGTGATAAAATATTTATCGAAAAGGAAGAAAATATAAAATATTGGGATCTAATTGGGACCTAATCAGAATCTGGATGGATTCTTAATCGGATATCGGATACGAATCCGATCGGAACAGCGTTACACTTCTAACTGGGATCTGATCAAAATGCTTAATCAGATTCCAATTAGAAGCAGGGAAATCTGAACGGTTTCCAAATAGAATCAAAAGATTTTTCCTCATGGGATAGCGCGTCCTTTCTCTCGTTTCCTCTCAATCCTCCTCGTTCGCTTCTCCTTAACGCGTAAAAATAAAAGGAGTTTCAAAAACAATAAAAGAGCAAACGAAACGTAAAAAGCTCGCGAAATGTTAAAAAACAAAAAAAAAAAAAAAAAAAAGAAAGAAAGACAAAAAATGAAACACGTAACTACGACGTAGCAATGTAGAGCTAGTTTCCTCGAAATAATTAAAGCGCTCGGTACACGCGCGCTCGGTGTTCATTACGCCCCGACGTTTCCCCTACTCTCGAAGTATCCCGAGGGCGAAAGGAAGGGGAAAGGGAGGAACGGGTAAACCGCTCCTTCGCGCAAGCTGCTGCTGCGACCGCGCTCGCTTGCTCGTAAAACGGCGATGCACCGTACGCGTCACTCGCGAGAGCCCGATGACGTCAATGCCCTCGACAATAGGATGAACCCATACGGAAAGAATTCCGCGCTCTTTCTCGTTTCCTTTATTTGAAGTTAGAGCTGAAGTACAGATGGAGCACCAAATGACTCGTCTTCCATTATTCTTCTTCTTCCTTTTCTCGCGCTTCTCTATCTCTTCTCGCGTACGTATCTTCTGCAACGAGGCCGAGATATCCGCGTATACTACGTAGTACGTGTTTACGGAATACGAGCGCAGTATACAGCTGTTCGCAAGTCGATGATACGCGTATAGGAAATTGAAGATAATTCAATAATATCGAAGTTTTATTAAAGTTTATCGATTAATGAAATGCGCCCGCGGATAAATATACTCGTTGTCGAAAATTTTATTTTCCATTTAAGTATGATGTTTGCTCGTTTTCCGCTTTTTTTTTTTTTTTTTTTTTTTTTTTTGTTTTTACCTTATTTGCTTTATCTCGAATTGGAACCTTTGAAAAAGACGAAATATTTATAATGTAAAGTAAAAAAAACATTTCGGAAATAAATACAATAAATGAACAAAAAAAAAAATGATTAAAATTAAACAAATACCATTTTTTTTTTCAATTAAAAATTATAGATAAAAAATTATAGAAAAAAAAAATGTTCATATTCGTGCTTCAAATAATATCATTTAAAAAAAAAAATAAGAAAACAACATATACACACGCGCGCATCTTTTTGATTATTATCATAAGGCTACACAATGCCGTTGGCGCTTTCAGTCATTACATTCTCGCGGAGGAGAGAAAGTTGTCTGTTTTTATAACGTAAGATATGGCAAAAAACAACGAAGTTAACAAGAATAAAGCAGAAAATCGCGTATTACGCACGCAGGCAGCACCGCGCAGCTTAATTATTATGCTCGTTCTATTCTTGCGATGGCTTTTGTTCATTTTGCAAAAAAATAAAATAGAAAGAAGTAAAAATAATAGAGGATATAAATGTGTTTTTAATGATTTTGAAAGGGTAGCATTAATTACTTATAAAATCTCTTTTGCTTTGAAATCATTACGGCTTGTTATGTATACGCATTAATATGCACGATGTACGGTAATTTAAATGAAAATTAAAAAAAAAAAAGAGGGAAAACCACGCGTTTAATGAGATAAACTTGATTTAATATCATTTCATAATATAATTAATGTCATTATTTCGTGGAAAATGGTTGTGCTCTTCCATGAAGCAAACGATTTTATAAATTGAACCACCGGCGACTCTTGTGACATTTTCAGCTCGTATGAAAGGACTGACACTTTTTGTTTAATCTATTTTTCTTTATTCACGCGAAATTTCACGATATAAAAGTGCAAGTTTTATCTTCAAAGTAAGCGATATTCGCTTTAGTGATAATCTTTCTTTAGACGTTATCTCCACTTTTGATAGCTCTTTTTGCGAGCGAAAAATTTGAAAATTTCAAAGGACATTCAATGTTTTTCAAAGTTTATTGCATAAATTGTGAGGAAATATTTTATTCCTATAATAAAAATACGAATACATAAAATTTTATACAGTTATCGTTTATTTTATTTATTTAGTAACTATCGAGAATAATGACAAGGGTGTTACGTAATCCGTAATCTTTTTAAAATTAAGTTATTCCAACCGTCAGCGAGTTCGAAAGGACAAGGTAAAATTTTAATTATGAAATCGATCGATCCTCTTTGTACCTCGCGTGACAATGCCAATATCTCGAAGGCGTCCCTTATTCACGGGCTGCAAGCATCTGCATCTGCATAGCGAAACCGAACAACTTCCTTACCTTGTACACGGTGCAGCCGATCGACTCCTTCGTCTTCCGCGAAGCTTGTCGCTTTCCCTCCCTCCGACCCTCTTTTGCCTCTTCCTTGCTCAAGCCAAGATCGTGCAAAGCTATCCTCAAATTTTTGATCCGACTACTCCAAGATTTCCTCCCCTCCTGCCCATTATTTATTTGATCGCTCGGCAGCACGAAAACTCTGATTTCACTTTCATATAAGAGGAAGATACAAACGGGTTGGTATACTAGTATGTACACGCGAAACAAGCGAGTATCGATTGATTTCGGCGATAACACGATGCAACCGATGCTACATTTGTTTTGACAGCACTTTTTAAATGATCGGCATTTATCGATTTTATTTAAATAATGACTGAAACCATCCATTTCTCTTTCTCTTTCTCTCTCTCTCTCTCTCTCTCTCTCTCTCTCTTGTCATTTTTTGAACGTCACACGCACGCGTAATCCGGTCCGATAACACATCGGTAATCGAATGCGCTTGGTTTTAATTCCATGGTTTCCGCGCTGGAATTTATAAATAGCACCGATGTAATTTTGAGTAAAAAAAAAAAAAATTAATGAATAAATAAAGAAAAAAGAGAAATTATTATCGATTATTTGCACTCGTCGTTGTTATCGACCATTTTTTAAAAGTTTATGCAGATTAAGTTAATACCTTTCCGTTAAACAATAAAATTACAAACTTTAATCAAACGATAACATTTCTAAAACAATTTATAAGTTTTTATAGGGATTCGTGAAGTGTAACGATTGCTCCAAAAATTTATAAATTAATTACAAATAAAAAAAAAAAAAAAAAAGAAAAAACACTATAAATGTCGGTCGACATCAAATATTGATTTTAATCAACTTGTAACAAACATCAAATCGTTTTTTTTCTTATTATCGATAACATCGGTAAATCGCTAAAAGTAAAAAGAATTAAAAGTCACTAAAAAGCATTACTCATCAAGCATAAGTTAACGAATCAAAATGTAAGAGGTCTTCTTTCTCTATAAAAGAAAAATAAAAAAATCACAAAAACAAAACGTTTCTCTATTATTATTTTATATATTACCAAGCAACGAGAAACGACTCATTGTCTCCGTTTAAGTTGTTTACCTCTCGTGTAATTGCTTTTCGTATATCCAGTGCGTACATTGGACCACCAACAACTTAATCAATGACACAATTCTACCAGAGATAGAAAGAGAAAAAAAAAGAACCTACAAGATAAAACGATCGAAATCGATTGAAAACTTTCGTGGTTGTCAATGTCGTGCGTTGCCCACGACGATGGAAAGATTAACGCGAGAAGAAAAAATTACAAAAGCGGCGCAAAAGTTTTTCTCAGCTCGGTTCTCTTTGCATAAGAGAAATAAATATCGTATACAGACAATTTCTTTTCACTTTTCTATCACTTCGCGCGCATCCGTGAAGCAACTGTAAATTACCTTTACGATCTTTGCTCACTTTCTCTACGTACTTCGGACGTGCTTGGCATCATATTGCCGTGTGCGTTCGCTGACGTCTTTGAAAGAGTAGAACGAGCGAACGTGAAAGGGAAAATCATCGCTGGGGACGGATTCACTCGGGAGTCACATCGAGACTAATGAATTTTTCGTTTTTAATCGTATGGAAAAACGATGCGTAAAATAAACCGTAGTACGACACGACGAGGAGATAAAAATGCCACATAGATAACAAAATAAATGGTTCAAAACTATGACGTTGATAAAAAGACAAAAAAAAAAAAAAAAACAAATTTCTAATTGTCACACAAAATGATCAAGCGATTATTCGCATCAAAATTAGAAATGAGTTTGTTGATTCGCGATTAAAATTATTCAATCACTATATCACTGTTAGCAAAGATTCAAATAGAGAGTCGATCGGACTTACCAAAACAATGGACGAGTCTTACTAAACTCGGCCTTGGTCTACTTTCACCTGTTCAAAAATGCTGTGAATCTCCATTGACTTATCAAAGTTTTACACCGATAAAAAGATCGATTCTTTATTTAACTTTAAAAACTTTTCATACTTTTGATGAAACATTTTTCCATAAACCAAAGATTTTATACAACATGAAGTTTTTATGTTACCTTCGTTGCATGTAAGAACATTTACTTTAGCGATAAAATCAATATTAAATATTTGTGTTGTAATTATTGTTCTGCATTAAAAAAATAAGAAAAAGAAAGAAAAAATTAATCAAACCATATACACAGACTTTTTTTTATTAATTAGCCTCGACTACAAAGCTTCAACTTTTCTTCCGACAACGTACTATATCTTGTATTCCTTGTAAGCATAAGCGGCTTAAGCTTTTAATACATTTTATGTATTTTTCTCGTAAGCAAAAAATGCGAGAAAAAGAGACAAGACGTTACGGTGAGTAACGAGCATTTCCTAAGAACCGAGAGCTAGCTTTATTCTTTTTTCTTGCCTTTTTCTTTTCTTTTTCAACGAGCGGTCAGGACTGCTATTTTTCCTACGTATACGGTAATTTTCCATCATTAATTATTTTGTTTAACTCCGATAGCGATTAATTAAATCATAGCTGCAAGCTTGAACGAACAATTACGTAACCTACTTTTATTATTTTTTCGGTTAAATTTTATGTTAAAACAATGCTTGAGGTAATACACAGAGAAAGTCAAAATAATTACTTGCGAATTTCGTTGTAATAAATACTTATTACCACGTCGCAACGATTCCATTACTTCGGGGCTCTGATTTTTATAAGCCAATAAACGAAGTTTATGGAAGTAAATAAATGAAGCATATATTTGGAAATTTATTAAACTTGAGTTTATAGCATTCAAAATGCAATTTATATGTAATAAAAAAAAAAAAAAAAAAACAAACGATTGTAAATTAAATATTAACGTTATCTACCGCAATCATTTAATTTTTTAAAATTACCATTAATTCAATAATTTGTCAACAATATTAAAATAAAGAAAACGAAATAATTATTTAAAGAATAGAAACCTTTATAAAATTCAATCGAGTGAATAATGAAAAATAAAAAATTCTCATTTCCTTTTTTCCTCTGTTTTTTTTTTTTTTTTTTTTTATATCTCGAAGCGTCTCGTTATCGTTAAAATTTATACCACGGCGGTTTTCTTTTTTTTTCCTTCTCTTCTTCTACCCTTCTCGTTAAAAAGTGGCGCATTATTTTGAATTCCTTGGAAAAATGCTAGGGGGAGTGCGCGGGTGGCTTGCTTCTCCTCACCTCCCTCCCCTCCCCCTCTAACGAGATACTTAAAGAGTGCTGGCTCGAATACAATACTCGTGAAGTCAGCCAACAAGACGGATTGAAAGTGCATCGCACTCCAAGATATATATAGAGTTGACGGTAGGGATTTTAACAGCGTTTTACGGTCGACGTACTCGGAAAATTATCGCACGCGCGTAAGGTGCCTCGCGCGTTTGCGTCAGCGCTTGTCGACGAAGGACTTTATCCTTTTCCATTATATTCATCAACGCACGCATAAGCTTTCTTTTTTCCTTTCTATTTTTTTTCTTTTTTTTTGTTTTCCATTTCCTTTTCTTCTTTTCGGCCGAAGCGGCAAACTTTGCCACGAAATAAAGAGGAATTCGACGCCCGACTATTCGATAAAGAGAAACTCTTTCAATTTTCACCGATGAACAGTTATTTTCCGGGCAATGCGCACGCGCGCGTACTTCCTTTCTCTCCGACTCTCGAACGAGATTTTCGTATCGCGTGATTGTGCGCGTACGCGCACTCATGGTTTTACAATCCGGCGGGTTTAACGAAACGAAAAATTTGTCTTTTAACCGCGAAAATATTGAATCGCCGATGGTTGCGCGCGCGCGTGCGCGCCTACCGTTTCGATTTTTTTTATTCGGTGTAAGCTTTTATTTTCCAAATCAACGTGCGCGTAACGAACAATTAAATTTAATCGATCGTTAAATTTTTATCAAGGATCGCTTAAATCTATCAATTTGTTTTTTAATTCTTTTACAAAAATCTTTATTTGAATATCGTATTATTTTATAGTGAATTTGATAGATTATACACATTATGCTTATATTAATGAAATTTCATGTATATAATTATTAAAATAGGATAATGAATTTTGAGCATGGTATTTATACTAATTTATAAATTTATAAATTTTTATATATCTATAATAATTTATACAACAGTTTAATAATTAAGATAGCATTCGCAACCACTCATATCGATATCTAATATTCATCATTACGTAAATGAATCGCAACAGCTCTTTGCAAAATTTTTCTATACGAACGAAAACATCGATTCATGAGTGCGTTGAAATTCATCAAACGACGAACATACCTACATGTTAAGCAAAAAATTACAAAAAAAAAAAAAAAAAAAAAAAAAAAAAAAAAAAAAAAAAAACTATACAGATAATCGATGAACCAAATTTTGCTATCGTCGTCCTTAACGCACAGATATATCTACATATCCTATAAGACTCGCATCGTTATCAACAAAGCGTGTACCAAAAATCCGTTTCTCTCAATGGGCGATAAAATTTTTATCGGTGCTCTGTTAGCGTGCTCGCAAGTTCTCACAAGAGACTGTAAAGGGTCTGAGGAGAAGAGGAAGAGAGCATACGAGAGGATTTTCAATCCGATATTGGGGTTTTATCCCATTCGACGGTCCGGAGAGCCCGCGTGCGATTCACGCCTCTGTATAAATGAATAAAACAGAAAAGAGAGAGATAGAAAGAGAGACAGGGAATATTGGCTGCATGGGTAAAAAAGGCAAAGGAAGCCGTTTTACGATTAGAATCGGCATTCCGAGCGCACTCTTTGAAGGATCAACGCGATTATATGAGGATCACGTGTGCGACGCGAGATTAAAGGAAGTTACGCGCATCACCGCCAGTTAAGACAATGGATTCTTCCTCTCCTTGTACCCTACGAGCGAAGAACTAGGAGAAAAAAAAAAAGAAGAAAAAAAAAAAAATTGGAATATGCTAATCGCCGAGGGAACGGTGGCTGAAGTCAAAATGAGCGAGGAAAACGTATAAAAAATGAATGCGGAGAGAGGAGACTCGATAAGTGTAAGACCGTCGAGGGAATACCAAAAGTCAAAGAAGTCGACGCGTTACATCGACTTGGACGACTGAGAGGAATATCTAAGCGGAAGGTGACCTCGATATATGGAATGCAACAGGCTTTCGAGGATACTCGACAAACTAGAGATCCATACTGAGTTCGATTTGGATAAGAAGATGAGTCGGGGATAAATGATACGGGAAAATTAAAATTTACGTCTCCGAGGCGTAAAGATCGCGAGAAGTCGATTTTTATGCTAAATTTATGCATCGATCGTAAAAATTTAACTTATTCCGCTCGGCTCTACGGATGTTAAGCTTTATTCTCGGTTTATTTTCCTAACTTTATACGTTCGTTATTTTTTTTTTTTTTTTTAATCTATTATTTTTTATTGCTCGTTCGCTCTCTTTATGTTTGTCTTGATAGCTCGCATGTTCTCTTTTTTTGTTTTTTTTCGATCTTTTTACCGTTAGATAAAATAACATTTATGATTTATTTAAGCGGTCTTTTAGATTACAATTTTCGCAAAAAAAATTTTTTAAGCATTTTTTTTTTTTTTTTTTTTTTTTTTTTAATAGAAAAAAAAGAGATATCGTTTTGAAATTTCGCGCACATAGTTATTGATACTTTGTAAGTACAAAAACATTTTTTTCAAGTTTTCAATGACGTTTTTTGAAATATCACTATTTTCTTTGAAAAAAAAAAAAAAAAAAAACATTAAAAAATGACGGTGGACATGATTTCAGGCCACTGGATCATCTGGAATAAATAAGTCAAGTGGCTAACGTATGAACTAGAATGAATTTTTATCACTATTAAATAACGAAATGGCGGCTGTTTTAAGAAAAACACAATTTTTAAGATTGAAAAATCAATTGATAATCGGAAAATTTGCTACCGATCAAAACGATTCTAGTTCGTACGATAGCCATAGATATGAACAACAACAGATTTAAAAATAAGAATGATCGGTAAAATAGTTTTTTTTATATCGTGTCTATCAGCTTAAAAAATGTAGTTTCAAGAAAACCACGTTTAAAGTTTTTTTTATGAATTTATTTAAGAAAAAGCTATATACCTCTAATCTGCGATGCCTGAGCTATACATTAAAACCTTTTGAATCGTATTATTGATGATATTTACTAGTAAAATCAGTCAAAATTAAATTTTTGATTTTCTGAAAAATTGTAAGCTAAAAGACCCCTTAAGGAATAATTATTGTAAGAATGATAAATCATACTAATATGTACATCATTTGTGTGGTTAATACTAGAAAGATTGTTTTAAATATATTTTAATTTACATAGTTACATATAATTAATATAATTTTTATCATTTTAATAATATAATTTTGACTTCTATGATAAAATGACTTTTTTGGGAAATTTAGGTTAAAAAAAAACTTATGTAATAATTTTAATGAGCAAATTTCTATTAATATTTTTGTTATAAAATAAATTAGGTTCAATTATCATAACTCGTAAAGTTAATTAATTATGTGATCTAGTTAATATTTTATGTACAATATCTCGTAAAACATAAAAGGTTATTCTAGCATAACATGACAATAAAATCGCCAAAACATTCTTTTCTCTTCATCCCTCCGAGTTTGCTTTTATATCCCTGAACTTCCATCTCCATTCAATTTCTTGCTATTTCTTTTTCGTCTTACTCTTTAATTCCCTATACCCTCTGTCTCTCTCTTTTCCCTTTTCCTTTCCTTACACGTTCCGTCTTCCATCTTCTATCTTCTTGATTTTATCCTTCTCCAAAAGCAACCATTCACGTTGCTGACGCGTTTACTCCCGACCCTTCGGCTCACCCTGGATTTAAACACAGAATGTATGTGTACATAGTTGCCGCAAAACAGTAACGCGTGAGATTTAGTGCAAGGGCGTACAAGAAACTTTTGAAAGCGCCGCGAGGGTACGGATTTTTTCCCCGTCACTCTTTGATGCCTTTAAAAATCTTTAATGCTCTTTGGAAATAAAAAAACCGCTGCTTCTTTTTTTTCCATTTCTTTTTTTATTAATTTATTTATTTATTTTTTTTTTTTCATTGTTTTTACTCTCTTTGTGCTCCACTCTCTTTATATAGCAGAGTTCTTTTAATCTTCCTTTTTTACTCTACATAGATTTATTGATTTTACGCATCGATGAAGATTTTATTAAGCGTGAAAATTGTTTTATTCGAGGCACATATATGTGTACGTATGTATACTTTTTTCTACAAAGAATAGTTACGAATAACGATCCAACAAAGAAAAGAATTGCTCATAAAATTAATTCTAACAATTAAAACAATACCATTTTTAACAAATAAAAAAACAAAATTTCGTAAAAGGCGATAAAAAAAATACAGACTAGATTCTTTAAGTATAACAGTAGAATTTAATGAAATTCTTCTTTCACATTCAATAAAACGCGCATAAACTTTGACTTAAATGTTTCTATTTTACTTAAACGGTTGAATTTAACCAATAACGAATACCATCGCAAGGAATGTATACAAAGCAAGTTTTTTTTTTTTTTTCAAGTTTGTATTTTAATCTACAATGTTTATTCGACTTATATTTATCTATAAATAAAAATGTTAACATTTATTTCAAGTAACTTTTTTTTTTTAAATTTGCTTGCATATACTAAAACTTATTGAAAAGTTACGCAAGACTGGGCGCGTAAAAGTATTTTAAACATTTAATACACCGAAACAAAATAAAATAAGTAGCACACGTAGCGAAAATTACAAAGAACGAGCATTTAAACTATCGGTAGAGAAATCTCGGTTCTCTTGTATGCAACAACATTGTCTTTATACCCCCGCGATATTTTGCATTTTGATATCTTTCGAGTTAGCGAGTTATTCGCTTTATGCGTTCAAAGAAAACTCAACTATGCCTCGATGCGGCAAACTCCCGCCGAAACTCGAGCAGCGCTTTCAAAACTCTAACTTCTCCGCCTCCCCCTCTCCCTCCCTCCCTCCCTTTTCCATCATCCTCGTCATTTTATCGTGCGCGTTACTCGCTCGTCTCGACCATGTATGTATAGCGTGCGTGCGTTTTCATGCGTGTGAAACGCTTGGAAAATTATTTAACCGGTCCAAATACACATTTTGTTGTTCTACATATCGATGCGTCTATTTCGATTGACCGACACAAGACCGTTTCGATATAAATTTCGTAAATATTTAACTAAATTTATGATTATCTTCTAAATTTTTGCTGCTGCGTTTGATTAATTTTAGACAACAAGAAAAAGTAACGCTGTTTAACGTATTGATGGTACATGAATAAAAAAATAAGTTAAACAAATTTTTGTAAACTAAACAAAGAAATTTTTAATAAAAAAAAATTTTACGACGCTTTTTGAAAAAAATATGTTATTTCAGTATTTGAAAATTGCAATATACTCAAAATCGATTTTCTTTGTATAAATGTAAAATGCTAGTGTTGCAAACAGATTGACAATTAATTTGTGAATTAAATACGAGGTCTGGCTATTAAATAACGAGACTGGTTACGGAAAAGGGTTTTATTATAAAAATTATTCTACATTCGAATGCTCCCCTTCAATATAATATATTACTCCCCTTCCCTCGCCACACACCTTTCCATACGTTTTTTCCATTGATCGAAGCAGTGCTGGAAGTCTTCTTTGGTGAGGGCCTTTAGGAGCTCTGCCGTTTTTTGCTTTACCGCTTCCATCGACTCAAATCGGATTTTATCCTTTCAAAGCAGATTTTATCTTTGGAAACAAAAAAGAGTCGCACGGTGCCAAATCTGGCGAGTACGGCGCGTGTTCGAGCACTGGAGTGCGCTTACCGGCCAAATACTGCTTCACAGATAGCGCGTTATGGGCAGGTGCGTTGTCCTGGTGCAAAATCCACGAGTTGTTCTTCCACAACTCGGGCCGTTTCTTACGAACTCGTTCTCGCAGTGTTGCCAAAACTGACAAATAATAAGTCTGGTTGACAGTCTGACCCTCTGAAACCCATTCAGTCATCACGATACCGTTAATGTCGAAAAAAACGATCAACATTGCCTTGAATTTGGTTGGTCATCTTCAGTGCTCACTCGGCCCTCACTGAAGCGCTTACACCACTCAAAAACACGCGCACGAGATAGAGAATTGTCCCCATAGGCCTCTTGCAACAATTTACAGCACTCAGTCGGAGTTTTTTTCAATTTAACGAGAAATTTGAGATTGATACGTTGCTCCTGTTTTTCGTCACACATGGTTTTCGGCACGAGAAAAAAACACGTTCGTTTCAAACCGCTACTGCACAAATACAATAATAGTGACGAGAACGTGTTTTGGTACGTGCATAGACAAGATATCAAGATACCCAACGCACTACTCGTTTTTTTCTCCACCCCTCTACGGCGCCCTCTAGGCGCGCAGTCTCGTTATTTAATAGCCAGATCTCGTATAAATCGTTGAAATAAGCGTTTTTTTTTTAAATAAATTGTAAAAAATGTTAATTATTTAGAGTAATTAATACCTTCTCGGCTCAAATTGGAGATCGAGAATGTAAATAAAATCACGCGGCGAAAAAATTTTCGAGAAAATGAAAATTCTTTTGTTCGGTTTAAAGAAAATAAACAAAAAAAAAATGTGAAATTCGCGCGATCAAAATTATTGATTGAAATGTATCGAAAAAATTGTAAGCCTTGCGAGAGCTTGCAAGCTCAAGTCCGCTCTTTAGTGCACGGGTTCGCTCATGGCCTAGTAGACGTCATCATCGCGTGCGCGATAGCGAAAGAGCGTTGCACGAGACGCGCGCCTATTGCCCGAAGAGCTCGAGATTTTCAACGGGCATGGAAACGGGCACGAGAAGAGTTTTCGACTCGTGGCTCTACGGGCGGCGGAGCTGGCTATAGGGCTTGCAAGTTAGCGCAAGTCGTGGAAAATTTCCGTAGTTGCGGAAAGGATGCGCGGCGTATTTGAGCGCTCGTAGAGATAGAGTGGGGAAAGAGCCCCGAGAGAGCGAAGGGCCCGCGACGAATTCGTCATTGTTTTCCGAGCGCTCGACAAGTAGGTACGTGAGTGTAATAATAACATTTATATATATATATATATATATATATATATATTAATTCGTATATTGATTATTTTCTTTTTTTAACCCCATTGTTTGTTATTTTATTTATTATTATTAATTTGATTTAATAGTTTCATTCAATTATCGTTTAATTTTTTCTTATTTAGTTGTAATATAAATAGATTGAAATTTAATTTAATTTTACTTTCATTAATCATTTAATAAGAAAATAATCTTGGATTCAGTTTCGTTATTTAAAGGTAGTATAAAAATGCATTCTAAACCATTCAAATCTTTTTTGCATTTTCCCGACTTTGCTCGATGTATCCACCATGTCATGTTTATGTCGCAAGGTATTTTATGAATTTCCAATTTCCTAAGCTGAAATTGTTAACAGTTACCCTTTACGATACTACGCAATTTCCTATCCAAAATAATCGCGCACTATATATCTCTCTCCATACATATAGCGTAAAAGAGATTTTTAAAATAAACGAGAGGTTAATAATGCTGGAAAAAATGTTTATATTTATTGATACATATAAATAATTACTGATATTACATTTAACGATAATGTTAAAAAATGTAAATACTGTATATACATGTTTTTTCGACTTGCCTATCGATATTTTAATTTAATAGTTAACTGTTAGTATTAAGTATAACTTTTAATACTAAAGCGTAAAAATATAAGTCATTAATAAGGTATAAGCTGAAATAATTTTATTCATTTAAAACAATAAGATAAATATGTATTTGATTATAAAATTAAAGAAAAATATCAAATTCACCTTTGAATTTATTATGATAATATATTCCTCGTCAATACTATTACCACGTGTATATTCGTATATCTTCCAAAAATTGTAAACAAAAAATCCAAATTTTGTAAATATCCGCAACTGTAAATTACAATATCCTAATATTTTTTCTTTTCACCGTAAATCAGTTACGACGAGCGTAACTTCCTCTCGGAAATAATCGAAACACACATTCGCTCCATTTCGCAACGTTTCGTCTCTCGGCGCATTCGATATTTTCGAAAACGGCAAAAGCCAAAGTCATTCGGCCATCGCTGCAGCGTTATTCGCGTTCAACGGGGAATGTGCGGTTTTCCTTAACTCGAAGCTATGAAAAGGTGCTTTTATACGTAGCGCGCGAAACGGCTTTGTTTGATTTAAGCGAAGCGTACCACGTAAATTCTTGCTCTCTTTGAGCAAAAGCACGAGAACTTAACTTGAGAGAGATAGAGATAGAGAGAGAGAGAGAGAGAGAGAGGGCGTGAATTTCTCGGCGCGTCCGACCGTATTTAAGCTTCGGTGTATATGTGCGTGGCCGTGCAAGGGCGTTGTTTCACTTTCAGATCCCTGTATCAACGGCGGCGGCGGCGGGAGGAGGGGAAGCAAAGCGTCGTGTTTTCCAACGGAAATCGAAGTAAATTGAACGTCAGACACACGGCACGCGGAAGGGGAATACAGGACGCAAATTGGTTGAGACTTGCGATTTCGCACCCTGGTGCTATTATATCACGACGATCGTCCTGTATCGATGATTACTTTGTTTTATTTCTTTGAGAGAGTGAGAGATATTGGAAACGTTTATTTGGATCATTTTATTAAACAAAATAAAAGTATTTTCAAATTTGTATTTTTTACGAAAATTTTTCATTGTGAAGAAAAAAAAAAAAAGAAGAAAAATATACCAAGAGCTTCGTACAATATTTACAACGATCGGTATTAATCCTCCACAATAAAAAAAAAAAAAAATTATATTCAACGTAATCGACACGAAAAAATTTCCCGTCTCGTGAAAATTTCAGTAAGAAGTTCTCGCATGCGGAATAATCGAGAGGAATTGTGAAAAGTTCGCTTGGCTTGATTGAAAAATTATTTGACGCCTGTTTGGATAAGCATTGACGGCGTGCACGTGCGCGAATGACGTTGCGCAATGCATCCGACGGTTGTCTATTATCTTCCGCGTCGGGCAAAGAAAAACAAAGAGAAAATAAAAGATTACGCTTTGACTTTGACTCCTCGACTACGTGGCCTCGTCCTTTAAACAAATGCCGCTTATACCTGTGAATTTATCTTCTCGCGTGTTTTAATATCGCATAATTGCATGTTTTTATGGATGAACATATTGTCTCGAGGAATAATTACTACTGAGGTCGCCATGTATAAATTCATTACTTCGAATTTTTATACTTTTCACAAACGTTTTGAATTTAAGCATTTTTTTTTTTTTTTTTTTTTTTTTTTTTTTTTTACTAGAACCGCTCGTTTACTTTAACTTTAAAGCATCAAAGTTTTTCGCTCTTCTCCTTCCTACAAAAGTCAATCTATACAGTTATTGTGGAAAACTTTTGAGAATCGTGGTTTTTCCGATAGCGTTGAAAAGATTTTATTCATTCCACAGACCAAGCCTCAAATCTAAAATAAAACGTCAGTTTAGTTTATTTCTAATACACAACAAACAGATTTTTCTATCTATGCTTTTCGATCTGTGAGAGAAAATAAATAAATAAATAAATAATAATAATAATAATAATAACAAAGCTCTTAATTTAAGAGGGATTATCAGGATGGAATCTTAACAAGACATAAAATAAAACTTAGAGCGCGAGAAAAATATAGCGGGGGCAAGCTTGCGCTCGCAAGAAAAACCGCGAGAAAGAAACACGAGCGATATAATATCAGTCCTAAATCACGTCGCGCTTCCTTGTTCGCTCTTCTCACGCTCACCCCTTTGCTCTATTATCCTATTCGTGTTATCTCGCGTCCGCGCGCAACGCGGACAAGCCCGCGCCGGTGCGCCTATTTCTTTCACGGCTTCGAATGGAGGAGAGAAAAAAAAGGCGCCGTGAGAGAAAAAGAAATACATTAACGCAGAACCGGTACAGCACTTTCCTCTAACTCCATGAAAAAGAAAAACAAAAAAAAAAAACAAAAAAAAAAAAAAAAAAAAAAATAATAAAAAATAATCACCGACGAGCCGTTGTGTGAGTGAGCGTATACATTTCGAACGAGTGAACGAGCGCACGCGTCGGCGATACGATCGCATTGGCTTTTTGTTTTTTTTTCCTTTTTTTTTTTTTTACTGCTCGAGCTTTTAAGGGAAACGGAAAGAAAGAGAGCGAAAGGAAAAAAGAAAACTCGCACGAAAAAAGTGGAGTTTGAAAATTGAAATTTCAACAATTTGTTTTTGTTAAACAGCGTAGTTTTAGAAAAACCGCAGACGAATCTACTCCTGAGTTTTTAGTTTGATGGAATTAAATTAAAAAATTATTCGAATAAATATGTTTTAAAATTGTACGTGTTATCGAATTTTTATTCACCGCGAACGATGAAATTTTTATCAATTACATATGGGAGTTCCCGCTATCGTAAGATTTATTTATCTTAAATTTTTATTTATGAATAATCATTTTTGACATATAATAATTAACAGTTATGGCTTTCCAACCCTTTTTAGCGTATCGTATGTATATCGTAAAGAGGGTGAAGTAGATAAAAACTTTGTAGCGACGTTTGAAAAAATTAAAACTGACGCATAAATAATGTAATAAAGAAAAATGAAAAAATAAAGGGGAGTGGGGGAGGGAAGAAGAAGAAAAGCTGAAGCCTTTAACGTACTCGTTTATCATCGCAGCAAAAAGTTAACGATGAGCGCAGAGCTTCTTCCTCCGTATTGATTCTCGTTTTTTCTCCTCATTTCTTTCGCTTCCCTTCGTCCGCCTTTTTTAGCCTTTTGTCTAGCCGGCGCGATCTATGTGCGCCTTTGAACGCAAACGTGCCACACGTTGCGCACGAGTTAACCTACGGATCAAATAAACTTGAGGAAGTTACGAAGGCGTCGTTTTTTCAAGCAAAATAGTATAAGTTATAGTAGTCGTAAGGATCAGTTGTATGTTATGTTTTGATTGTTTCTTACTTCTCGTTCGCTGCCCTCTTAAGAATTGAAAAATACTAGTATATCGGTTCCGGCAGCTATTTTATCATAAATCAAGAAACGAATTTGCTTCGCGATATATTTATCGTACACTGAGACTTTTACTGTACAATTATATCAATAGATTGTTTGTCAATTTTTCAATTTTTTACATACTTTAATAGAAGTTTATTAGAGAATAATCGCGACCATTAAAAAAAGAATTATTTGTCATTCTAAAAATATGCGCGGATTTGAAAAAAAAAAAAAAAACTAGACCGAAGCAACTACTTAGCGTAAATCCAACTTCTTGCCGGACTAAATCGAGCATCGCTTCGCTCATGCATTTTATACTCGTTCGCGAAAACTTTTTCAAAAGCGGATAAGAAAATATAAAAAAAAGTACAGCGCGATGCTACAAGTTTATTTAACGTAGCTGCGCTGTTACTTTTTTTCGCGGCTGCGATAGAGAAAAATGGCCATCGACCGGAGAATCGAGAGCGAGTTCGCGAAGAGAAGAAAAAAGAAGAAGCAGCGAGACTAGAACGAAGAACAAGTTTTGTATACGAGCTTAATTTGCTACTCGAGCTCTGAATAAAGACGCGCGCGTACTCTATTGATCTGAGCATTAAATGTTTGAAAAAAGAAAAAACTAATGGTGAAATAGAGAAAGATTTATAAGTATATATATATATATATATATATATATATATATTCAAAGGTTGAAGAAAAAAATTACAGTAAATAAGTTATGAGCGCGGTTGTGCGCGAGTCCGCGCGACCTTCGATGAGAGATTCAACCGCATTACAAAGATTTTTCTACACGAATTAACTTTGGCAAGCGTCGACGACCCCTTTTTTCATGGTCTTTATCTTTCAAGGTGTCTCTTTTTTTCATTTTTTTTTTTTTTTTTTGTTTTCTTTGTTTCTTGGCTCTTCGTGACACTTTTATTTCGCTATTTATCTTAAAAAAGAAAAAAAAAAGTTACGATAAGCATTCCGTGAATGTCCTAGTGGAAAATATTGACGGTTTTTAATGACCTGTTATAATTGCATGAAAACCAATTGAAATAGAAGTATAATAGTCTATTTGGAATTTTGTCGTATGTATTTCTATATTAATTCAACTGTGAAATTAAAATTAAATTTAATGAAAGTCTCGCGAGCACGTACGACAATTTATGAAAAAATTCTTATTTTATTTTGTTTTTAATGCATTTAATTAATTGAAAATTTAACTTTGTTGAATGTAGTTTGCACCACTAAAATTATATCGTTAATTTAGATATTAGTTTTAAGGCTATTAAACATAGATTAGCCATTTTGAGTTTAATTAACTCGCAGCTTACTATTTAAAAATTATGTTTTTTTTTTTTTATTTTCACGCTTGGAATAAAAAACAAAGCAAGAGTACCGTACTTTTTCTTTAACGCAAACGCAACGAAGCTAAAATATGCTTTTCGCATTGCGCAAAATAAAAATAATTGTTTCGTTAAGGCTAAATTCAGAGATCCAAGGACGAAAGTGGCCGCTAAGTGAATTTTTTCTCCGCTAAACGAACATCGTTGGCGCTGGCTCTCTCTCTCTCTTTTTTATTGACAATAAAGAAGTAAATTTCGGAGGCATCGTAGAACCGCTTTTTCGGCGGTAAACGTATACGCGACCTAAATTTCAACATCGAATGCATTTATCGATTTTAAATTAACGGGAAATAAAAATGAAATTTCAGCATAATGGAGCCGTCATTCTTTAATATTAAACAAACGATACGTAAATTTGAAAGAGAGAGAGAGAACAAAAAAATGATCGAGGTATAGATGTGTTATTGGATCGGAATTACATCATTAAAGAAATTCAATTTCCTATAAGATGCAACGTATTACTCCATGTAAAAAGGAAATATTATAATTTGTTATTTTTTATTCCCACGAACGTTATATTTCCAATAGCTTACTAATTTATGACTTCATAAATTTTAAGCTTTGCTTGTTTTCAAGAAAAATTTATGTGTGCCGAATCATTCTATTGGAGAAAAAAAAGTTATATTTATTCAAGTTATACGTGTGATTCATTATAAAATTTTAATAAAATGTTAACATTTGTCAATTTGGATGCTATATTTAAATTCGGTGATAAGACATATCGCAAGATGGATTAAAAGTTTTTACGTTAACATTAGTATGTTTGGTGAACAGCTCATCGTTTTTTAAAGTTAACTTTGACTATAAGAACCATAGTGAAATTCCCGTGCAAATTTTCAGATGCAAGATAGATAAATATCTAGTAAACGCAGAACGTAAGATAAGTTGATAATGGGTGTTGAATGGTAATTTTATTATTCCATTATCTGATCCCTGATTGTACACACAAAGCAGTGGATATGAAAGGGGACGAATCTCGTATGGTATATTTAAGAGTGGATATATCCTAGAGCGTTTGCGATGAAAAAAGTTTAAGGTTTTTCCTGTCCCTCCGTCTCCTGCATAAATACAATTTATACCGCGAGATAATGGTTTTTTTACGTTTCTTTTATCGCTTACTTTGTCTTGTCTCGTAACTGTAGTCGCTGATAAGAAAAAAAAAAAAAAAAAAAAAAAGAACATCATTATTAATTACAATAGATGATATTATTGTCCAGCGCTGTACAATATGCAATTATTTAAAAAAGTTATAAAAAATCAGAGCTTAAATAATCATTGGAAAACGTAATTTATTCATTGTTTCGTAAAAGTTTAGTTTTATTTACAAAAAGTATCAACAACCATAAAGATAAAGTTAATCTAAAGTCTGTTCAATTTAATTTCAATGAACAACTAACGCAACAGCAACATTCTTACAACATTTATCATCGCTCATAAAAGCGCAGTTTAAAATGGAAAATAAAAATTAATGCGCCACAATGAATCGCATCATCGCGCGATAACGAAACCATAGATCCCGTCATTTCCATTTTACCCAAAGCCGCTGATAATTTCAAACACTCGAACATTAGGTGTGAAAAAGAAAGAGAGAGAGAGAGAGAGAAATGCTCGTAATTTTACGCAACCATACAAATCGCGGCTGCGAGCATTAAGCCAACGAGAGTTTGTACGTATGATTGAGTCATTTATGGATGGATAAACCAGCTGACTCGTTCGCCAATAAAATTAATTGGCCGACGAGTTGAAAACTCGTTCGTGAAAACTACAGAAGTATATTCTTTTATTTATCTCCCTATTATCTTATGTTGAATTTATATCGCACACGATGGTTTTGTATTTCGAGATGGTTTTTCTCGCTTTATTCTTCCCTTTTTTTTCTTCTTCTTTTTTTTTAAAGCGGGAGCTTTTTCTGCCACTTACATTCTACTTCTTTCATTGCTCGTAATGGGTTTTTTCCCCGCCCCTTCTTTTTTTTTATCTCGTATATAATGTAAAAAGAGAGCTGCTAGTTTTCTATGCAATATCCGTACCGAGAAGAAAAAAGTATGTAACGAGTTGTATAAAATAAGTTAGGTTAATGTGATTATTATTCAAGTAGATGCTGATGTACATTTTTTCATTCAACATTTATGATGATTTTATGTGCTGGTAATTAAGTTGCTAATGGCATAAAAACTCATAAACTCGTTTTAAAAACTTTTTCTTTTTGTTTTGTTTTTTTTTTTTTTTTTTTTTTTTTTTTTTCGGGACCAATGTTTTTAGTCATCGCTTATGTATGAAAAGGTAAAAGAATTTTATGATTACGTATCATGACGTGCGAGAAATTACAATGGTATTTAAATGAACATAAATTTAATTGCACTTTTGTTGAAAAGAGTTTTCGCGAGCTTGCGTATCGTATTTAAACGAACACACGTCTATTTGATCTTGATGGGAATTTCACTTGTGTTTAATGAACGGAGCGAAGCGACATAGCAAATATATTCATGATTTCGCATTACTTGTGCATCTCTTGTTTCAATGATATTCATGGCGTTTGTAACGAAACGGCAACATCACTTACGAAAGTCGTGTAAACTGCTTGCCGTGAAATTATCTCTACGTTCAGATATTTAATTGACGAAATAAATAAATATTAACGTTTTTTTTTTCAATTTGATTTATTAAATCGACATCTAATTTGACAGTTTGTACATTTATAATATCGACCGACATCGGTAAATTAAATACCATAATTTCTTACATACTACTTATTAAATATATATAGCATTTCCTTCTTTTCCTCAATGTCAAAACGTTTATTAACGTATTCATATTAACAATAATCAAATAACGATACGCTATATTAGTTCGTATGATTTATAAATATATTTACATCAATCCAGTAATCGGCGCAGTTCTTTGAAACATATTTCACATACTTTTTTTTCCGACCGCAAAAACCGGTTTATTTATCAAGATAAAAGATGCAGAATTTAAACATATTTTTATCCAATATAGATTAACACTAAACATACCGGGATAAAAATGACCCATTTTTAGTAAGTTAAATTTTATAATTTATAACTAAAAATATGCCATTTACTATATTTGGCGCATAAATAAATAACAATTGCAATAAATTTACGTATCAATTGAAAATTAACAAATAAATAAAAATAAGAAAATAAAAAATGAAATTTTTTTAAAACGGTCATTTGACCGGTCTGGTAGATTTAGTTACTTAATCATTCTTTATAAAGACAAAGAATTTTTTACTTTAATTGTCAGATTAGTCGTTACGTTTTATTACCATGGTAGTAATTTTTTTTCCTCTTTATTTTATTTTCCTTTCGTTTAGTTTTTACCTTACGTTGTAAATTTTACGAGTTAAAATATAAAAAAATTTTGCTAAACAGCATATTTAAATAAAAATATGTCCGGTGATATTATAATTTGATGCATAAAAATCAAATTAAGAATAATGGTGCCGAATTTTCCCAGTTTCTATTTTTATAAAGTACGCAATATACTTTATATCCAGTATAAATTGATATAAATAAAAAGCATTAAACTTCAAATGTAAAAAAGATATAAGTCGTTAACATCAGTAGCAATCGATTCAAGCGCATATATATTTTTATGTGGCCTCGGCCATTTCAGCCATGATAAAATTTCGCGCTTTTAAAAGTAAGCGTTTGCCGAATTGTCGATTTCTGTCGAACTTCTAAATAACGATGATGATGAGATTCAACGATTGTCGCTCCGTATCACTTGTCAGTGGCAACATTTGACTTCCTGCTTGCCATATATATATAAGTATATTCATTTATCATACACATGAGAATATAACTCATCGTTAAACGATTTCAAAGCCGCGTGAACATATTTATTTTATCAGCCAATGTTGCAATCAATTTTAAATCGTTCGCTCACGCATTTAATAATATCTACCACAAAATATAACTCTGATTGTAAAGAAATATTTTATAGCTTACTTTAACATTGACCTTAAATATTTTTTGTTTAAATTTGTTATTCATTTACAAATACTCAGAGATTAATTTAATATCTGCAATTGCTTTCTTAAAATATAAATTCAATTTCTCATTATACTTGATATAAAAAAAAAAAAAATAGAAATATAAAATAAAATTTTATTAAAAATGCACTATTTTTATGTACATATATGATACATTTAAAGATATCGGTAAAATTTATATTACAACATTAATTTTTTTATAAAAAATCAGTAGCAAGATATGATTGATAAATAACATTCATTTCACATAAAAATAAGATAATTGATTAGAATCGAATAATATATAAAAAAATAAATGCTCTTGGAAATATTAAATTTGCATATTCCGCAATCGTAATTTACATTAACTTAACTTTGAGTCACATTAAATTTTAAACTTGTTACTCCGTTTGTAATGTAACGGGAAATTTGACTTTGAGGCTACGCATAAATAAGTTAAAACGTTTCACGTGTCGAAAGTAACAAACGTTGACGCAAAAAGAAGCAAATCAAAAGTATTCACGAAACGCATAAATATTACACGCGGTTGCAAATTGAACTATTCATTCCGTATTTGCGGTTGATAGAATGGACATCGCTTTATGGGAATGAAAAAATAATAATAATAATAATAATAATGGAAGAATACATGCAATATTTGAAAATAAAAAACGTTCGGTGAAATCTGAATTGCATTTTGCAAAATGGTTTTGAGGTCACTTTTGAAAATGGAAAATACGATTCCTCGATATCAAAAGGCAAAGTGCGAATAGCAATTTCAAAAAAATTTCGACTACTGTACACATCTTGAATTTTGTTATAATACATCGATGCTCTGCAGAAGCTGGCAAACGTTATCCAATATTTTTCGTTGTAACGAAATGTAAAATCGATAAACGTTCATTTATATATTGAGTTCCGAGATATCTATTATTTTTAGTGCTGATTTTGATTTTTTAAAATACCATAATTCTTAATTTTATGTATAAACTTTAAGAGATTTTTTTAATCAACTAAATCAATTTGAACATTTATTATCCGATTCGAATCAGTCTTCTCATACATCTATCAGTAAGAAAACACGGCACCGAAAAACTCCGCTCTTGCACACAGCGGAAAAGTAATTTCGTAAGACGGTCTTACGAATGACCATGGAAAGACAGACAAAGAAAAGAATACGCGCGCGGTACATTGGGGTAAAAAAATTGGTTTTCCTGAGATTGCAAACTCTCTCTCTCTCTCTCTCTCTCTCTCTTTATATATCTATATCTTTCCACGGTATAGGCAAGAGGGACATGCAAGAAGAAAAACTGACCATACCAAATCTATATATAAGACACACGAGAACGTTTACCGGAAATTGAATGTCCCCGTGACGTAAGCGCAAAGAAGTACTTTTCTCTAAACATGCACCTATTCTTTTTTAGCCCGTTGGACTATTCACCGGCTGAAGATTTTCAATTGAAATTCTCCGCGTAACCGATGACTGCACTCGCGCAATTCAGGAAACAAGACGAAGCTTCGTTTATTTATTTAATTTTTTTTTTATTTATTTATTTATTTATATTTTTTTTTTTTCATCTATCCTCGTCAAAAAAAAAAAAAAAAACGTAGTACGGAAAAAGAAGAAATATTTTGAAAAGATATTAACGGCGGAATAGAATTCTATACATAAGGTTGTTCTTATCGACGCCGCGCGTGAAAAAGATGAGAAAATGGGTTAAGCTCGGTGTAGGCGCCTGTTGCGCGGCTCATCGTCGACGGAGAATAAGAAACACGCGGTTTTAAAATTTTTGCCTCGTCGTTGACTCGTCGTCGAGCATAAGCGACCCGAAAAAAATCGTCGCTACGGGCAACGAAAATTTGTTCGAGAAATGCTCGACACGGGGATGGGAGACTTAGTTATTATGGAAGTAAAGGTTTCGTCGTACAACGGTTTGCCTTTTCACGGAATATAAACTTCCTTTTGTACTGATAATCAAACGATGATACTTCCAAGTGAATAGCGTTACGTTCGCGTGCGATTATATATACATATGTAGCGCTTCCTTGTTTAATTAAAACTGCGCGATTGTTGACACAGTAGAGCGAAACTTTTTATCAACTTTTTTTTCTTTTTTTTTTTTTTTTTTTTCGTTATAATACTTTTTTGTTCAAAGTTTAATTACCCATTAAAAGTCAAATTAAATTTTTTTTCCATCTCTTGTTAAAAATGGGTTAGTTATATTAATTACGACGTGAAAAATTAATACCATGTTTTAATTTAAAAATTTTTCTTTTTTTTTTTTTTAATTTCTTATGAAAAATGTTCTTCTCTTATTTTACAAAAATAAAATTTTTTCATAAAAAATTATCGTGATAATTTTTAAATATAAAAGAATTAATTAACGATTGAATATTTTTGAAAGATAATTCTATCGATCTATAATCATATAAAAAAGCCCATTTTCTTTTTATGTTCCAGGTGAGTTGTGAAAAATATTTGTGTACTAAATATCGACTAATTATCGAAGTGAGTTTGCGAATAAAATTATAATTATATCATTTAATTTTATAATTAATAAATTTGAGATACCGTGATAATGAAACTTTTACGTAAGACAGTTTGCAAAATAGTACTTAAAAAAATTCTTTTAATACTTTTACTACAAAACCAGAATGAAAAAAGGCCAGCAGCAGCATTTGCAGTCTTAAAAATAAATCGTTAATTCAAAAATAGAAAATCGAGAGGCCCTGATTAAAATGTATTTTTCGCGTGACTCCATCAATAAAGTTATTAATCATTCTCTCGTTGTTGCTCTCTCTCTCTCTCTCTCTTTCTCTTTTGTGCAGGGCTCTCGATGCCCGTATACCGACCAAAGTGAAAACGGCTCGGGCAAAAAAATCCCCAAACATCGGCATGATTTGTCACTCTCTCACTCTCTTCCTTTATCTCCTTCTTCGATATTTGTTCTCTTCGCGAAGCGACGTTAAGCCCGAAGGAACAAAAAAAAAAAAAAAAAAAAAAAATATATATAGAGCGAGTAAGAGCGGAAAAACCGCAACTTCTACATCCGGGCCTCCCACACCCCCTTAATTCAAGTTCAAAGACAGCCTAAGAATGGATAAATAGATCGGCTATCGGATGATCTTTCGGGAGCGAGCGGCAACACGCGCGCCCAGTAAAATTGATCGATTTACTTCGAAAGGAAAGTTCAAGATCGAGCGCAAGGCCAGCCTCTCTCGTATTACCTCTATCTCTCTTCGTCCAAGCGCTATTACCAAGACGATTATGGTAATTCGCGGACGATGGAATATACAGGTTGTCTTATAGAGGGAACGATATTATACTAATTCTTGGTAGAAGAGAAGGGAAGTATGAAGGAAAAATCGATAGTCAAACAATTTTACCTGATACGGAGCGCTCTGCATGAGATCGGAAGGAACGTATAATAGTAATAAAGTAATAACTCCCTGCCGATGACGCGTGGCGTATAAATTTTCTTTCGGATATTTGTGAAACGTTGAACGAGGTTGAACGGAGGGACAAGCTCGCGCGGCCTTGAAAAAAAAGAACAAGATTGCATTTTTTTGACAGGATGTAGTGCCTTTGAATTATCGCGTCTCGATAACGCTTACTATTGCGAGGAAGTCTTAAAGTATGTCTTAAAGGATGTGTTTGAGGGTCGATGGTAGGGAGGCTTGAAATTTTTGGCTCGTTCGCATACTTTTTACAAGCTTAAAGATAATGGAAAATTTGAATGAGAAAAGGATATTAACATGAGAATCGCCGTTGATGTTCTCCGTTCATTTTAATCGTATCTTGGCGCGCTTTGTGTCTTTATAATTATTGCGAAGGGCTTTTATAGCGATAAGTTAAGGTAGAATTTTATATAGCTCAAATGAGTTATAATGTGCGATAAGCAAATACCAAAGTAGATTGGAATATTTATGCGAAATTTCTTTAGCCTTATGAATTATTAATATTGAATATAACTATTCAAAAACTTTATTAAAAAAGAAGATAAAAAAATTATTTCATCCGAATTATCATTATTTTCAATTATTTCGATCATCCAACTTATAATGGTACATTGTTTAAATCGGCCATTAAAATCGATTTAGTTTCATTTTTCGTTCAAGCTCGTCGACGCAAATAGCCTCTTTGGAATGTAGTCAGTATTTTGTCAACGTCGCAAATAACGGTAATAATTTCTTCGTATTATAAACCATATTTATTAACGCAGTTGCGCAAATAAATTTGTTTTCAAATTATTTCCGGAATGCTAAACTCGAAGGCTTATTATTTCAATGTTGATATAAGCCACGTGTGTACACGACCGAACTATTAAAGTCTTATGCATTTTGGTATTTGATTGTGTTCGCGACTATAAAGAATAATAGCGTTTAAGCTGTGTGGAATATTAACGGGGGTGAAATGTTGTCTGATATTAAAACTTGAGATTCGTTAATGATTTACGATCAGTGTTGAAATCTTGATTGCGAGTGCGATATATCGTTAAAAAAAAAAAAAAAAAAAAAAAAAAAAAATAACGAATCATATTTTTCAATTGTGCCTAAAACCAACTGTGTGCCTAAAATTTTTATTTTTATAATTTCGGTAATAAAACTTCAAAACATCTTGGCACAAAGTGCAATTGGACTCTTGGAAAAATCTAAAAATATAAGACGTCAGCATTTTATACTTTTACCCTGGCAATATTCTGGCCTTCAAAGCGTCTTCGTATTTATCCGACCGGTAAGAAAATTTAAGACGCAAGATTCCACTTAGCTAAAAGGTTTCCTTAAGAAACTCTACAATAGAAAAGTTCCCTCTGCTACATTTAAAAAAATGAATGAATAATAGATCCGGTATTTTATTTTAAATAAATGAAGGCCTAACGTTTCTTTCTTTCTTTCTTTTTTTGTAACTGAAACAAAAGCTTTTGAAATTTCTACATATAAATATATATATATATATATATATATATATATATATATACTTTAAAATGCGTCATAAAATGAAAAAGATTTAAAAATTAAATGAAATAAAAAAATACAATAAAAATGATAATGTATAGTATTTCAGTTTTCCATATTTCATATATTTTGATTGTATTCACTTTGGAAAGTTGAACATCTTCTTGCGTTTTAATAACGATTGTATTTCGTATTCATATTTTTTGTATTATTATTATTACCGAAAACTTTTGAATTCAATTATTGTAATCAAACTGCCTTTGAGGTAGATAGCCTATAAATAAAACTTTTAAAAACTTATTTTGAGAACAAAAAGATAAAAACTTTGAAAATAAATTGAAAACTTTTGCTACTTGATTGCATCGATAAAATATGTAAAGTCGGTAAACAACTTCAAAAATCACGCCAAACCCCCGATCGATCATTATCAATCGGCACATACAAACTTTCATTTCTTATCAATCCGATATTTCTCCCCTTCACCTTTATTTTTTGCTATCGCCTATAACTAATTAAGGCCAACTGCGCAACTAGCATTCCTCATTACCGATCTTGAAATTCCGAATGCGTAATTCGTTGAGGGGAAACTTCGTCAATTCCAAGCGCATGCTCACTTCGATAAATATTTACATGAAGAAATATATAACTGTTTGATGAAAATATCCGTTTTACTTGTTTTTTTCCTTTTTTTTTATAACGCTTTATTATTATTATTATCATTATTATTATTATTATTATTATTATTATTATTATTATTATTATTATTATTATTATTTTATTCACGAAATAATAAATGTCATTTACCGAATACTTAGAATTCGTTCGTATGCTTAATCTTGCATAATGTATTATACAATTGTTTATCTTCTTTAATAAACGTGACCTTTCGTTTAGCGAAACGATCGTTTAAGCGAATGATAAAAGAAAAATAAAAAATAAACGAGAGTTTGAATATTTCATGGAGAAATAATAAAATTTAACGATTAAAATTTAAAACAGGATAAAAATACGTCGAAGCTGCATAATTTTATCAGTATCAAAGCCATCAGAGTATCGTTACTACGTCATACGATGCAGAATATTGCATGTCGTTTGCAATAATACGTTTTGAATGTACTCGAGATATACAACGTGGCATCCTATACCTCGAGATACAAAAATAAAGATAAAATCGTTTTTTTTTTTTCCACGAGGATACACGATAAAGTCCGCGACACGAATGGCTTTGATTGATCGCCAAACAATTTTATACGCACAGGACAAGCGCTCGAACATTTTTGAAGGTAGCGGACGCAAATCGTTTAGCGTAAATGCGCGGAAAATACAAAAGCCTAAGCGAAGAAATATTAACCTCGTTGAAAATTTTTAAGCTTTGCCACCGTTTGCCGATAATTCCGTCTCGACCTAAATTTCCACCCGTGAAGTA
Organism: Chalcis sispes; assembly: GCA_949987625.1. Lineage (NCBI taxonomy): Eukaryota > Metazoa > Arthropoda > Insecta > Hymenoptera > Chalcididae > Chalcis > Chalcis sispes. The sequence continues at coordinate 84,005,428 of OX465094.1, forward strand.
CTCCGGCCTAACGTTTCGTGATAATAGTCTTCGACATCGCTTTGAAAGGTATTTTAAAAAATAAAATTATATCCGTTTGAAAAATTTTAATGAGATTTTTGGAATATAATAAAATATAACAGCGGCTTCTTTTAGAGAAAAAAAAATGAATTAAGGCGGGAGGATTTGTGGCAGGAGATGGTAGGTATAGATGTATCATAATAAACGAACGAAGCAATATTTTTCGAATCAGTTTAAAACCCTACCGATGGGAAAAAAATTGGAAAAAATTCCGCGCTTCGAGTGGGGGATGGATTTTAAGCGACGAGGTTTCTCTGTTCCGGTGGCCGAGCGTCATTGCAATGTTTGCTCGCGCTCTTCGTTTAAATACACACACACACACACACACACACACACACACACACACACACACACACACACACACACACACACACACACACACACACACACACACACACACACACACACACACACACACACACACACACACACACACACACACACACACACACACACACACACACACACACACACACACATATATATACATATATATATATATATACGAGGAAATGTTGTGCATTACGCTCGTGAGCATGTGTTTGTAAGTATACAGCGAAAGTTTGAGTGGACATTTATTATCGGTATTTGCTTTTCTGAGGTGTGCAGTATTTTGTCAATACGAGACTCTAGATTGATATGATGGTTCTCGAAGTGTAAAATTCGTCTCTCGCTCGCTCCTTCCCATTGCTTTTTCAATCGCTTTTTTATTTGAGTTAAACATTATAAACAAGCGACTCGTTAAAATAAGTTCGTATGTCTTTTTTTACAAACGAAAATATGCACGAAAATTGGCATTTTCAGCTTTTATTTTCATTTAATTTTTTCATTAAATACCGTAAAAAACGTCTGATTTTACTTAACGAATAACTCGCTTTATGCGCTCGAAGAAAACTCGAGCACAACTCCTCAACCATGTATCGAGTGCGTACGTTTATATGCGTGTGAAACTCTTGGAAAATTATTGAACTGGCCTAAATACACATTTTGTTTGTTGTTTTATATATCGGTGCGTCCATTTCAATTGATTGACAGAAGACTCGTTTTAATTTTCTCTCTTTGCTTTAATTAGTCCGCGCGGATTTTCCTAAACCAAAGCGATCGTTTTCTTTTTACTTTATATTGTTGTTCGCGATTACTTTATCGCGATAACAAAAAGAGTTTGTACTCTGTCAAGACTGATTGATGTTGAGCGGTATACGGTTCGAAAAAACAAGTTTTCTAAAATAAGTTCATTTTAATTTACAAGTATCCGTATACTTTTACGCGTCAATCGTTACATTAACATAGTATTTTATTCATACACTATAATTGACTGTCATATAACTTTTAATATATTGATAGAAAAAAAAAAAAAAAAAAAAAAAAAAAAAACAAATATACATGTATATTCACACGGGAAATAGTGTGGCGCAACGATGTAAATCTGTTAAGCTTTGAAGTTCTCGAGCTAATGTTTGTACTCTCAAAGTAATAAGGAGAGTTTGTTGGTTCCACGCGGAATCCACGAATGTTCTTGTTTATCGAGTATATATTCTCAAAACACACAGGCACGCACGGGCGCAAAACGAAGAATAGTCGCTTCGTCGCTGATATACTACACATACTATACATACACATATATCCCGCATGCGAGAACAGAGGCGACACTTCCAAACTTTTCTCCTGCTATTCGCTTAAAATAGAACAGACTAATTTCGCCTATTTTCTTCTTTTTGTTTTTCCATCGCGACGGCGCTGGAAGTTTACCTATGCGCGTGTACGTAGTTTACGTGGACTTGTTGCAGCGCCGTCTCCATTGTATTTCTCGCGCTTGATTAAGGTTCCCGATATATTCCGCATTAGTTTCGGTTTATTGATATAAACCATCGACTCGTCACAACGAGCGGCCTCGCGCGAGTATTTTTTTTTTTTTTTTATTTTTTTTGTTCTCCCCGTTGCGATATACTATACATCCGCGCCGTCCGCGATTTCCGTCGCCGCGCGGTGTGCGCGTGCGCTTATTCTTAACTAACTCCCGGCAAACTTTTCCCTCGATAAATTAAACCCGCGAAGTGGCTTCCTCGTTGAAATCCATGAGTGCACTTTCATTTTGCTTCCCGTATACTCGCGTGCGATTTAATATCGTTTAATGCTTCCGTGAAAGGAACTTGTAAACTTATGTACACAATCGGATTGATTCGATTGCACGAACGAGCGAGCGAGCGAGCGCGCGTGCGCGCATTTATAAACAGGATTTCATTATGAGATCGTTTATGATTGAATTTAGTAAATTATTTTGCGTTAAATTTCATTACATTAATTTTAATTTTACAATGACTTGTTAAAATTTTGAAAATTTTCGAGCATTGAAAATGAGGAGATAATTCTTTGTATATAAAACTTTCATTGATCTTCGTTATTGTTTTTCTTTTAATATTTTGCCCATCTAAACTCAACAATAATCATAAAAATTTAGTAATAAATTAAGAATACTTTAATTATAATAAAATAATTTTGTTTCAAGTTTTAATTAAAAGAAAAACTTTATTATTATTATTATTATTATTATTAAAAATCTTTATTATTATTATTTAACTAGTTTAACATAACTTTTGGCTCATTATTGTTTACTCTTAGCTACAATATAAAAGTAAGGCTACTCAGTTATTTCGTCGGCTTATACTTAATCCATAAAATGAAACCAAAACTATTGTACTTATTCTTTGTACCGTCTAAGGCAATTATATTATAAAGCGCGAAACGTTTCGAATTATTCTTATACAGTAAACCAGCAATAAACGCGAAGTCGCGCGACAAATATAGATCAAATCCCATCGTTAAGGAAAACTTTGACTATTCGATACTAGGACGAAAGGGAGAAAGAAAGAGAGAGAAAGAGGGAGAGAAAATCACCGATAAAAGTAAATACAACCAGGCTAATCCCGGCTAAATAATAATCCAAATTATTCGGACCACTTTCCCAGCCATTCCTCACTTTGACCCGGTCTGATACATATATATTATTATGCAAGGAATAAAAAATAATTTTCGACGAAGTTTAGAGCGATCTCTCTCTCTCTCTCTCTCTCTCTCTCGGCTTTTGTTTTCTTCCGGTCAAAACGCGCGCAGTTCTGCCTCACCTCGACTCGAAGCTTTTAGCATGGGCGTAAAACTTGGTATTTTATGGCATAGAATGTTGAATGCAATTACCTGTCTGCATCACGATACTGTCTCCGCTTACGTAGGTACCGGCAACTTTTGGAAGGAAGTTTAACGACGCCGGACGTATCGGGTACCAGACGCGAGAAAGCCCATGGATTCATAATAGCTTTTGATACTTCGTTGCGCGAAAATACACGCGATGAGAAACGAGAGTAAGAAGTTGATATTAATCCGGGGTGATACAATATTTGCGATGCCTCGTGCATTAACGTCGATGTGTGAACTTTTCTGGAGGCTCTCGTTCTAATTAAATTAACGAGTACTTTTAAAACGGTATTAGCAAACGTAAGATTTTCGAGCAAACTGGCGACTTTAACCGCGATACATTTCTTTTACGGTATCAGAAAATTTTTTTACGTTATTTTTCGTTTGAACGAGAAACTTTCAAAGTCTCTACATTTTTTTTTTTTTTTTTTTCATAAGCTTGCCGGGAATGTAAAATTTTCGTGAAACAATTTTAATGAATGTTTTAAGATAAATAAAAGAGCTGTATAATATTCGATTTAACATTTGTATATTTTGATCTTTTATTTTTATTTTACTATAAAAAATATTTAAATAATTATTAGGCTTTTATAAATTATTTTATAAAAGAATAAATAACTTAAAATTTATTTTCATCATGTTTTATAATCTATTAATTTTTCATTAAAATTTCTGGTTAAATTTATGTTTAAAATTATTTGATTGTTCAAAAAAATATATTAAAATTAATTCAATAAACCCAAAATTATTCAATTTTTTAAGATCGTTAACGAAAAATAAAAATCAAAATGATTTCATAAAAATTTTAGTAAAACTTCAAAAGCAAATGATGAGTAAGAATTTTAATTACATCATTAAACGAAAAATCTGATAATAATTTATGGAAATAATCTAAAATGTCAAATCAAAGGCATTTTGCAATATGCAAGGGAGAGATATTACACATTTTTACATTTTTCAATTTTCATTTGATTGACTTTACGGAATTTCCATGCTTACCTATCGTCTTCTCGTACGTATATTTTTGTAATGTAAAACAGCAGTAGTAATAGGAGTAGTAGTAGTAGTAGCAGAAAAAGAAGTAGGATAGTAAAATAAGAGAGAGAGAGAGAGAGAGAGAGAGGGAGAGAGAAAGAAAAGAATAGTTTATAGAAAGGAAAAAAAGAATAGAGAATAAGAGAGGTATATATACAGGATGAATGAAAATGGAGTCGAGCCCCGTTTCCGGTCTACGACCACTTTGATATGCGATATCAAGAGCACTGAAATGTCGGAAGATAATATTTCCTTTTATTTGCATCCCTTTCTAAAGCGCTTCAAGAATCGTTGAGTAATGCTTTCGACCGGGTCTTTCACTCGTTCTTTCTCGCTTTCTCTCTTTCTCCATTATTCTCCTTTTCTCTTTCCCTTTTTTCTCTTTCTATTCGATTCTTCAATTTTCCACATCCACTCTCCAACCTTCTTTCGTTTTTTTTTTCTTTACTTGTCGTTATTTTTCTTTTTTTTTTTTTTTCTCGAACGCAGAATCCGAAAATTTAATTTATGCTCTAAGGATTAGTTACAGCTAAATCTTTAGTATAAGCAGACGTATTCGTAAAAACGTGCAAAACGTGATCTACACTCGTACTTTGATTGATAACAAAGGTAAGAAAAAATAAAACAAAATAATTATTCAAACATTTAAAAATATATCAAAAATAAAAGAGTAGCTTTTGCATATGTACATATGTATATATAATTTTAATAAATCTAATCGCAATTAAAAAATATTTTCAAAAATTTTTAATTTCTCAGAAAACGCCTGGAACAATGAAAGCTCATAAATGTCGAATTTTTTTCAAAAAGTAATCGCCTTTTAATTTTAGCAATTTACTCTTACATATAAAATAAATAAACCGTAACATTTCCAACAATGCGTGTTCTCGAAAAAAAAACAAAAAAAAAAAAAAAAAAAAAATAGTCAAAGTACGAAAAGCTTCATCGACAATAACACAATGGCAAGTAAATAGAGCGCGTTAAACCCAATAAAAAAAAAAAAAAAAAAAAAACGAAAGAAAATTCGTTAAGGTCCCTAGCAACCTTTGTTCGCGTAACTAAAAAGGTCAAGCCGAATAACTATCTCGCAGCCTCTTAATTGTGAAATGTGCACGTGATAATCGAGGACGTACTTGCGTTACGCGTCGCGCTTCTGTCGTGTACGTTATTTCTTCTCGTTGCGAGGTTGGATCGCTCGTGCTGACATCGAGGAAGAGCTTCTCCACGACTTTGGCTTTTTACATGTTAAAACGATAAAGAAAGCATTATCATACAATGATGGTAAAAGTATATATAACAAGATAATTAAAATATTTAACGATTATTATATTCATAATGATCATAAAAGAATTGATTAAGTTAACGAGTTTGAAGTTTCTTAAATAATTATTAAAGTTTTAATATTTAATTAAAAGTTCGTTGGTAATAATTTTTGTAAATGATTTCGTGCGATCGTATGCATAACATTTGTCCATTGTATATACAAAGTAAACTTTCATATTTCGATGCGACAAAGTTTTAACGAATTTTTATGCGAAACAGTCATAATGAAGTTTTCAACATTGTATACGTATTATCATCTTGCAAGAAAGTTTTCACATTCTATTCATTGCCGTAATTTTACTTATGAGTTGAGAAGTACAGAGGAGCCCTTGTTTAATATCATATATATGATTTTATTTGTCAAGTGTGTGAGCGAGTTTTTACTCGTGAAACTTTACTTTTGTAAAGTACATTCAATTACTATAATAATAAAATACGAATACTGATAAAACTTTGAAAATACAATTTCATCAAAATTATTCAGAGTAACGTAAGATTTAAATTACGTTTTTCTCAAACTTTCTTTTTTTTTTTTTTTTTTTTTTTTTTTTTTTTTTTTTTTTTTTTTTTTATTCTTTGTCATACTTTTTTATTATTCACAAAATTATTAATTTATTTAACAAGATTCTGACGATGAAATCCGATATTAATATTCAATGTAGAAGTACAATTATAAAGGAAATTAAATTATTTTCATTGGATTGAATGCATACCTTTATTAATTCAGAGTTTGCTTTAAATTATTCGTATTTACACTATTTCCCCTGTGATTTTCTATAATTTCGCCCGTTATTAAAATTTTATCTTCTGCATCTTCAAGATCGTTTTAAAATCTAAAAAACATCTATCGAATAAGAAGCGAAGAAATGAATAAAGAGAGAAAGAGAGAAAGAGAGAGTACGCGTGAAAGTGAAATGAATCGGCAAGAGTATGAGAGACCTGAGAGAGGGAGAGAGAGAGAGAGAAAGGGCGACTTTATACTTTTCGTGAAGTTGCCTGTAATGCGGAATCTTGTGAACCGAGTCACGTGCTTTCCTCCGACTAATACGAGCCAACCTGACGCGAATATCTTATGTGTCCTTTCCCTTTAAGGCAACTCACCGACACGCGCTCGCACTTTTCCGCAATTTCTCTTAAGCCGAATTGAAAATTACCTTACTCGTTTCTTTTTATCAATCATTTTTCCTCTATTAACAAATAGACAGGAGTAAAAACAAAGGCTTTTTCCACCTGTCGCGCGTTTCGTTTAGAAAATATTCCTATTCTGGTAGTAGCAGATTTCTCGCGTCACCAAAACTCAATTATGTTCAAAGTAAGAGACCTTTTTTTTCTCTCTTCTCTTTTTAATACGAAATTTTTGTACTCCTCGACTCGGGAAACGTTTCATCTCACGTTCCGGTATAGTTTTTGCGCGACAACGTATGTTGGGGTTAAAAATATCGCAGGTTATTTTGGATAAAAATATTTTACCTAAAATTTGTATAAGTATTCAAGGAAATGAAATATCAAAAGTATTTTGTAAGCCGATCGCTTAGATAAATTGCAAAAATCTTGCTTAAATTGTCGATTTGTCGGGAAAATTTGCTAAAAAGGAGAGATGTCGCCGACGAAAAATAAGATAACATAATCGTAGCAGTGAAATAAATATAAAGTCCTCTTGTCTCTAAATTAAATAAGCTCGGCTCCTGTCTCGATTTGGTAAAGGTCGTAGCCGGAACAGAATAATCGATGTCGCAGCCGTAACTTTCTCTCGTTCGCTTCGGAGAGCCTCGTCGGACGAGGTACTACATCCACACGGCAAAAGTTGAATAACGTAATACTGTTCTCACAGAAGCTGACTTCTCATTAGATTATCCCAACAGATGAGTTTCTTGTTGCACTGCCGTGTCGTAGTCTCGGTGCTTACCCACCTCTCTCTCTCTCTCTCTCTCTCTCTCTCTTTCTCTCTCTCTATCTCTCACTCTCTTCTGTGCGTGTTTCATCTACAATATATGTGTATATATATATATATATATATATATATATATATATATATATATATTTCCTTCTCACTTTTAAGGCGGTTCGACCTTTTACATTGCGTTAGTTAAGACGGAAATCGCATTTAACACAGGGACGGAAGCATAGGCCGATGTGAAATTATATCTTAGCTCGCTTCGAATTATCTATTAATGAATTATTAGTCGCTTCGAAATTAATTATACCTCAAGCGCGCCGCTTTATATATTCCTCCCTGGTTCTCACAGAAGCTACCATTATTTCGCGCTTTGAGGATCATCGATTCGTGTTTTCTTCCCGTCCTCCGACATCTTTATCCACTTAAAAGAAGATGACGATAACAAAGTTGAGATAATGCAATTGCCCCGGAGTTTATTGGCTCAAAGCTATTATAATGAATTTGTAAATTTTAATTTGCGGTTAAATAATAGGCTGTCGTTTGCAATTACGGTACGATTAACTTTATCTTGTTTTTTTAATTTTAATAAAAAATATAAATCCTGTTCGATTAATTTTTCATATAAATTTCATAAAGAGTAGTTTGATTTTTAATGGAATTAAGGTTTTGATTTAAAAAAATGTTTCATTAAATCAAATGGGAAATTCATCAAAATTTATAAATTTCCGTTTTAATATATTGACACATGTAGTTGTTGAAAATATAATCAAACAAAATGAACAACTTTCTTTTAACTTTTATTGACGACCATCCAATTTCATTAACGAAAACTTCGTCGCATATATAATGACTGTGTAAACGGTCCTCTAATTTCCCAAACAAGATCCCCAAATAAACTAACGAACACCCAGCAATACCGGCACTGATTTCCCCGCACAGATCCGTACGACACAAAACAACAACGCATTAACGTTAAAGATAACGTACACGCGCGTCTCTTTATTTCCCTTCTCTTACTCTATATAATGTATTCCAAACGTCATGAAAGTCAAGCGGAAGATGAAACAAGAGGATTTTAGGCTCTCGCGAGGATAATTGATCGTATTGTATGTTTTTTCGGGTTGACTCGTGTGTTGACTTTTTTAAGCCGACGTTTCGTCAACATTGCAGTTCACTTCTTCATGGCAAACCTGAAACTGATCGTTTCAAGTATCGAGATCTCTTATATAAAGATGGCCTTGACAGTGACAGGGATAGTGGCGGAGATAAAGCCACCCTGTCATTGGTCAATCGATATAAATTATTTTCATTCGCGAAACGTCGGCTTAAAAGATTCAACACGCGAATCATTCCGAAAAAACATACAATATTATGAAGCAGAAGGTTGGTAAGGTATTAGCTTGAAATTCTCGTCTCCTCTATTCGGTGCAGTGCGCTTAACGATCAAACGCGGCCAGTCCTTATACGATGAATCGAATAAATCGGTAGCAACGTACGCGAGCCAAAGTATATTACGGCTTTGTTGCGTTAAGTGTAACTACCATAAGCGGTACGCGAGAACGCCGGCTTATTATCTTGATTATCTTAATGCGAGCCTAGTGGTACACAACGGGCTCATGAATATATACCGAACGCCCGCACTCCACCCACTCGCGCACGCGCCCCTATGTTTCTGTGTATATAAATGCCCTCTCTCATCCGTGCACACACTTTATGTACGTGTATGGCTGGTACATGCTTAATCTGTATATAACCTAACGCCTCGAGCTAAACAGGGCGCAGAGCGGCCAAGCACTTTCCAATACATCTCCTCGGTGGTTTGTTGTTGCGATTTCGCGGCCCCAGGTAAACTTCAATTATTGACCTGACCTCTGGCATTTCCTCTCATTCTCTTTCTCTCTCTCTCTCTCTCTCGCTCTCGATGTAACCGTGTTGTACTACATGACCACAATCGCGTAAGTTATGTGTCTCTCTCTCTCTCTCTCTCTCTCACTCTTCGTGTGCGTAAATGACAATGATATTATGCGGGCGAAGAGAATTTTTTGGTATCAAGCGTATATATGTCCGTAATCGAACCCTAAAAAGATCCCGATTAAATTTAGAATCATTTTCATTTTTATAATGAATAAAATCTTCAGTATTTGCTAATGGATTTAAGATTAAGAAAAATGTTATGCCTTGAAAAAAAAAAAAAACATAATTTTATTGTAAATTTTTAATAAAAAAAATCATGGAAGTTAACGTTCTCTTAACATTTATTTACATCTGGGTGAATAAACGACATTTACTGTAATTTGTACGTCGCTTTTTGATAAGCAAGTTTTAAATAGCCGTAAAATATTAAAATTAGTCATTTACATTATAATCTCACAATTTACGATGTTCAATATTTAATTGAAGATAAATCCTGTATATATTGTACGAACGTAGTAACAAATTATAACAATAACTTTCCAATCACCGTATAAACAAAAAATAATGATATCATTAAACTTTATTTCGCACGCAGTTCAAATTAACCCGCGCGGTAAAAATCCAAATTGACCCAATTTTCAATCTGATTCTAACTGGATCAACCTATTTGAGCTTAATTTCGAGTACTGATCGAGTAAAATAATATCAAAATTTGTATCATAATATTATTTATTAAATTAAATTTTGCAAAATTTGTATTAATATTCATTTTTTTGTAACAAAAAAATTATCGAAACGGAAAAATAGTAGTTTATGCACCAAGGGCTCCGACGTCGCACGAGCACGAACGCGGCATTGCTCCCGCGGTGCATATACTATTGCGAAAAATTAATTCAAATACTCTAACGAATTAATGAATTCCAAACTTTATAATCGTCTTGCCGCAACGTGAATCGTCTTAGAAACTTTGTCGCAAAGCTTTCTAACGAAATAAGCAAAACATTATAAAAAAAAAAAAAAAAATAGTTCTCTCTTCGGCAATAAGATTTTTCTCGACGGATATTGTCCCGATGCGGTTTCCCTTAATTTTCTTATCTTGGGCTAAAAATTTTTAATCAAGTTCTAGAAGAGCTCGTGTCGGCAATCGCGATAAGCAGGAAACCGCGTCGTTCCTACGGCTGCACGTATGTTATTGTGATAAGAACTTAACGAATCTTCCTCGTTTAACAAAAGAGTCCGGATCTGCGATCGCAATTGAAAATTTTTTAAAACCGCGCCGCGCTTACCCGCATGCACCTTAAGAATCACCGGCGTCTCTATTTTAATCATTATTCCGGCCTAGCTTGTGGGTGTTCCTTTTGTACACGTGAAACCGTATTCTTCGATAAGAGACGAGTTTGAGAGTCTCGGGTTCTCCATTTCGGCCTCGCGGAAATTTGCTTTTCTTATTTATTACGGATAAGAGGCTGCGAGCAACGGGAGGAGGGGACGGAGCTTCTTCGAATGTGGATGATAAAGCGAAGAGTATTTTCGATACGAGAAGCCACGAAGAATAAAACGGAATGTTAAAAAAAATATATATATATATATATCGAAATCGGTTGCAAGTATGTCTCTCAACATGTTGTCGCTATTTTCTTCGTCCTAGTACAGCATTTGAAATTCAACAAAAATGAATATTATGAATTCAAATTTTATTATTGACCGAATACGGGAAATCCCTTTACGCATATATATTAATCTATATTAATTTAATATTTTGGCGCCTTAAAATAAAAAAAAAAAGATTAATTGTCAATTATTTAGAATAAAAGAAAATGATAATATGAAATGCGAGATGAAGCAAAAAATTTATTTTACGATGCATAAAATATATTAGACGTTAAATTTTTACAAAGTTTCATCAACGGCAAAAAACTGTTTTCTAATCACAACTACTTATAATGAAAATCAAGGAGATCGCATTTTACGAAAAATCACGAACACGTGATTAAACTTCTCACGTTGAGCCAAGACAAATCGAAATTGTAATTAACCAGATCGCATTTTTCGAAAAACCACGAACGCGTGATAAAACTTTTCGCGTTAAGCTGAGAAAAATCGAAATTGTAATTAACCAGTTAGAAGATAGAATGCGAGAGTAGGAGAGAGAGAAAGTGAAAGACATTCCGCGCAAATCTTGAAAACTTGCGACTCGGGCGCGAATAAGTTTTGCGTTTTAAGTAGTTAGCCCGTCACTCCGTCTTGACTTTTCACGCAGTAAAATTGTACCTTGTTTAGGTCCACGAGTTACTGTACTTGCGTAAGATAGAACACTTCTAGCTGTCGCTTTTTTGCGCTAAATTCTCAAGACTCCGAAAACATTTCCGGAATACTTTAACCCTTTCGAGCATGATCAACGAGAATACGATGCAAAACCGAAAAAAAAATGTAAGTGTATTAAACATATCGATAAATAAAAATAATGGATGTCATTAATTAGTAAACGATACCAATTAGCTATGCAAGATGTTGTAACTATGGTATTTAATTTATTAATCTGTTTGAATAATATATATATATATATATATATATATGCACATAAGTAAATATTGTTGTACAAGAAAATGTGAACAAATTTCACTTATATCTAAGAAAAAAAAAATATGAAAATTGAAAGAAAAAAAAGACTAAAAAAAAACTCAAATAATTTTCGATATTCTCAATGCGAATATGTGCAGCGAGCTTTTCTAGTTTACCTCATATCCTTCGATATTTTTATATAAGCATAAAACGTGAAAAATCTTCAATTGCTAGTACGATATTCGCAGATGAAGCGCGACTTATTCCACGGTAGAGGATAAAAGGGTAGAAAAAGAATCCTATTCTATCGAAGAATAAAGCGAGAACGAGAGAGAGAGAGAGAGAGAGAGAGAGAGTCGGATAGATGCGTTCGCGTTTCGATCGCCAAGTCGCATCAATTTTAATATCTACGACATACTAGTACCTTGTATAAAGAATTGGAAAATAAGGGGAAAAAATAGAGCCAGAAGGAGAGAGATAGAGATAGAGAGAGAGAGAGAGAGAGAGAGAGTAGGCATGAAAGATAATCTTTCGAATACGCGAGAAAATGGTGTAGAGATCAATATCTCGTTATATTTTTCCCCGAAATTTTCGTCGAAAGATTCACGCACAGTTATTCACGAGTATATTGAATTTAGATGTACGCTTTGCTTTGGTATAGCCAATTGTATCTTAATCTCATTTACTCGAATATATAGTTATATTATTAATTTGTACGACGTAACGTTAGTAATTTGTCTTTGTTTCAGATAGAAGGGGGAGCCTACCGCATTCGCTCGAGTCGCTCGCGTGATTTGCGATTGGATTTGGGATGGTATCCATCCAAGATTAACTGAGGTAATTCACGTCAAATATTTTCTTTTCATAAAGACGTTTACTTCAAATTTATACGCATTGATAATCTATTTTCCAGCCCTTCAATTTCCTTTTTGTTTTTCGGCTTCTTTCTTTTTCCGCTGTTATATTGGCCTTTCGAATTTGATGTACGCGAATCGCGTTCGATAAGATTGTAAAAAAAAATAAGCTTAAAGCTAGAATTTATTGAAGATTTTAAAATCGAAAATTAAATGAGATTCCGATAATCTCGAGCTCAACGTAATGTACTTTTTTGTGTTTACTCGGATCATACCGCGAATATCGCTGTAAGATCTTAATAGAATTTTTTTGTATTGAGAATATTTAATTATTAAATTTTTCTTTTCGATTCTGCTTCCACATCTACAGAATGGATATAATTTTATTTTTAATCACCTATATATTGTATTTAAAAAAGAAAAATTATTTATATTTAATATTGAAGCTAGTGCTTTTGATTGGATTAAAAAATTTGTTTTTTTTTTCAAATGCTTTCAAATCTTCTTAAATTAATAATCGCGCAAAAGGATTTTTTGAAAAAATTATTTCGTCTCTTAATATTTTAATCGAGCCATCCCGTTCACGATTATTACGCATAAATTATATTTTATCTCAATTTTAGAAAGAAAAGATGAAAATAACGAGGAAAAAAAGAGCGATCGAAAAAATTTCATCGAGTAAACCGTAGTCGGGCTCGTGTACTTCAACATGGTTTAATTATCAGCAGCTGCTTTTCTATACAAACTAAGTAATTACGAGTAATTAAGAGGCGGAATAAGTAGTTGCGCTACGTCGATTAAAAGACGCAGACGCAGACGCAGATCGCAGAAAACACCTACGTACTTATATATATATATATATATATATATATATATATATATATACATATGTAAGAGTAAGTGTAAACACTGCAAAGACTCGTTACAAAATTGCGTACGGAAGCGTGTAAGATAGAGAGGCACTTGCTCGAAGAAGAATCCGCATTGTTTATCGCGATTGCACCTTGTAACGCAGGTATAGCGGTGGTGCCCCATTAATTTTAAGTTAGGAAGACTTCGCTGGCAAGTTCGCTGCGTTTCCTCTTGCACTGGTATGCGAAACGCGGAGACGCTCATTTCGGTTAAGAGAGCGACTTGGTTATATACCGCCGCTTTCGTCGCTTCTCTAAATTCATTCGATCATTTACCCTCGCGCTAACTTTTACGGCTTACTTCGATTAATTGAAATTAAATTCAACGAGCAAGTTTTCGATAACCGTGTAAAACGATTTCTTACTTTTATCAGTTTAAGATAGAACGGCAATCTTTCTTTTCTAAACTGTTTTAAAAGTAAAATCTACAATGCAAAATACAATGCTTATTCGTCGAAATTAATTAAAACTTATTTTTAAGCAAATATTTTAAATTATACGTTTGAAAAAAAAAAGCACACGGTATAAGCATCAGTAATAAATCGTGTTTGCAATTTAATTCCACGGTGAGAGAAGGTTTTCGTTTCCACTTAAGTACACGCCAAAACAATCGGATATAAAGACATTTGTGTGTTTCGTGTTACTTATCGCGCGTATATCGATCTCTCGAATAGAAAATTTCTTAGTCGTTGATGAAAATTAAATGACGTTATATATAATTGAAAGATAATCTTATCGCTAAGTGTTTAATTTAATTTTAATAAGACTTTTGTTGCGATACGAAAAATGAAAGAAAAAAACGGGCTTAACTAGTCGTTAAAAAAAGTACAATACGTATTATTATAAAACTGATGAATCGAATTGTATCTTTTAAAACAAAGTTTATTAAAAAAAAATGTATATGCATGTCCATATTCAATTTATGCATAATTTCATGACGCTGCTTATTAAAAAAAAAGGGCAGCAACAATATAAAATCCACGTGTTTCAATAATATTAAAAAAAAAAAAAAAAAAAACGTTAAAATTTGCAGTGCGATGGGCGGGGAGAAGCTATGGTGGGCATGGGGCACGGTAGCCCGTGGCACTACGGCTTCGAACGCGAGCCAGTCGACGAGCCTCCAGCTGTACGCGAGCTCGTGGACGAACGAGTCCGCGCTTCGGGAGGGCCTCAACGCGAGCGGCAACGCGAGCTGGCCCGACGAGCTCGGATCTTCCTCGTCCGCCGATCAAGATTACGACCTACTCGCCACTATCGTCACAGCCACCGTCCTCGGATTTCTCATCCTCGCTACGATTATCGGTGAGTCCTCGATCAATGCCATAGCGTTAATTTTTACGAGTTGCGTATGTAATTTTGCTCGATTAAACGGTTTTAATATTCTACGTTATAAATAACTAAATTAACAGATAGAGTTGAAAGAAAATACATATTTTGAAATATTTTATTTAATCAATTTTTAAATATTTTATACATACACATAGTATTCAATTAATATGAGGCACAAATATTGTATTTTTCATTTTTCTCTTTTATCGGCTTTCTCTTTTTTATGAAATTTTCATTTGACAAACATAAAGTTTAATAAAATTTAATACTTTTTTATAACCAAATACGGCATTCGATGATTTATGTATTTAGGCTAACACTGGCAGCGCATAAATCGCTTAATCAGATTTACACCGATATAACAGATAAAGTACAATATATACGAAACTTTTTTCGAAGATTAATACAATTTTTGGATTATAGTTTGATTATTAAATATAGAAAAGCCTGCGTATACACAATGCATTTTTTTAACCTGTTTTCAAGAATTTTAATTTTTATGAGTGAAATAATGATTTTTTACATAAATAACCGACGCTACTAAAATACGACGTTAAATGACACATAAATATTGTTTGGAAAAACAAAAAAGAAAAAAAAAAAAAAAAATTGATACCGTGGCCAATCGGTTCATCGAATATTCTTTTTGTTTATCAACGATACCTCTGTTGTTATTAATTATTGTTTATAAACGATAACCGAATAAGGAGAATAATTTATAATTTTCTGGATAAAAATATTTTCTAGTACGCCGTTGAAAACTAAAGCGTCAATTATTTTTCGTTAATAATCTGATCATATACATATCGTTTAATAACGAACCTCATTTCTATTTCATTCAGGCGAAACCTATAATTTTCAAATGCGAACGAATTCATACTATACGTGTATTTTACAATTGATTACTTCTGCGGCTTAAAGTTTACTCTCTCAATCTCTCTCTCTCTCTCTCTCTCTCTCTCTCTCTCTCTCTCTTTCTCTCTCTTTCTCTCTCGCTCTATCTCTGTACTATATGTATTTGTCTACCGCAAAATCATATAAACTGTTGAAATTTCCAATACATTATTATTATATGGCCCATTGCATGATTTATTTTCCATTTCGATATTAAAGACACGTATGTATATAAAATGATTGTTCTGCTTTACAGAATGTAAATTACATTGATTATCATAGCTATTGGAAAATGAATTAATGTAACGACGTTGTTTAATAACTACTCAAAATTTTTAACTTTTACGTCATTATCATAATTGTGCCTTTTGTTTTAATAGGATATTAACGGCATAATATCTGCGAAGAAATGATTTTTATAAGCGAGTCGTTGAATTCAACTTTGATACGAACTCGCGTGAAATAATAAATAACAATATTAATTGTCGGTAAAATCGAATTTTAAAATGATAAACAATGAATAATCGTTAATTTTTACGATATCGTAAAACGTGCGAAACGAACTTCGCTATATTAAAAAAAAAGAGCGATCCTCGGCAAAAACGTTAATTTTTTAGAGTTTAAAAAAAAAAAGAACCGATGAGCTATAACGGGTCCCGTGCAATGCATTTCGGCAATCTATATCCACTTGGCGCCAGTCGTTCAAATGTTATTTTATTTTTTTTTTTTTTTTTTTTTTTTTATTATTATACCCACATCAATGTATTCCGATGACAGATATTTCCATTCTTTAAAAGTAATCGGGGTGAAAAAAAAATTCAGCAAAAAAAAGAACGCATGTCTCTGTTATGTACCAGTCCATTTGGTCGGAATCCATAAAAAAAAAATATCGCGTCATTCGTTGTTTACGAAAGTGCGAGGCTTTAAAAATGTATTGAAAAATTCTTTCCTACATCTATATATTTGATGGTCGAACGCCTATGACATATGAAGGAAATACGTTTTACAAAGGAATATACATCCGACAGAAAAAGGTAAGTGTATCCGAGTAGAGGTAAATGACAATAACGAAGCGCATTTTGATTTCTTGGATATATAGGCAGGAAAGATAATTTCAGTTTATCAATTGCAAGAGAAGCGGAAACAATCGCAACGATTAATTGGCATGAATTTATAAGTTAAATAATTGTAGATTGAAGAAAGTTTTTTTAGAAATTATTTTCACATAAATTTAATAGCAAAAAAAAAAAATTGAAAAAATTGAAAAAATTATACTTACAAATGCGATTTTCAAAATTGATAAAAAAAACTTCAACGGCATTCGAAATAGTCAAACTTTATCCATAACTGCAGTGCACTTTCAAACTACAATAAAAATAAAACGGAACGTAAACGTTAATCGACTAGTATATATCGACTGTATGCGTATTTGTTTCGAGACCGTCGAGACGCGACTCCCGAATAAGTTTCGAGACGTTGCTTACAAGTCAACGTTTATACTCGTGTAATACAAACGCAAGTGATTAGCGGAAGATAGAATGAATAGAGTTAGCGCATGAATTTGTATTTTGAATGTGACATGTGTGTAAACATTATGTAAGCGCAAATATATATATATATATATATATATGCATAACTTCGATTCGAAAATATTGTTAACAGAAGCTCAACTCTACGTTAATTTTTATTTGCGACGTTGCTAAACATCGCATCTACTTTGTATTATCTTAATTTTTTGTCATTTTAAAGAAACGTTAATTACTTAAAATGTCTCGTTAGTATTTATTTACTCAGTAACTTATTTTTCTCCTCATTGTGTAATCTGTACAAACAAAATATTAATTTTATGTCTTTGCGAAAATTTCTAATAACAAGACTGCAGCTTACAACGGCAAAAGTTGGTTTTGCAAAATAATTTTGTATTCCATTCTTTAAAATAGATGAATAGCTCGCGTTACGACACGCCGAATTGTGAAATTTTCTTTCAAAAATTTTTCTTTGTACATAGCGAGTAGCGTTGTTGCTATTGGCAGAAAAATGAAAATTATAATGAAGCCAAGATAATTTAAATTTCTTACCGACGAAAAATTACAGGGTTCACCGCGTGCGAGAAACGAAGGCCAATTGTCTGTAAGAAAAGTTTCGCGCGAAGTGCAAACACTCGTTTTTACGAGAGAGAGAGAGAGAGAGAGAGAGAGAGAGAAAGAAAGAGAAAAAAAAAGTAAAAAAAAACATAAAAAAAAAAAAAAAATAGAAGAAGAAGAAGAAGAATACGACGGATAAAAGTTTCATCATTCGACGAGTCTGCAAATGTCGAACTTTAAATTTTCATTCGTTCTTGTCGCTCCGGTAATTACTTAAAGTCGCGGATATGAAGTGTACGCGAAGAAGAGGCCGCGAAAAAAGTTTTTTTCCTCTCGACTAACGCTTGTTTAAACTTATACAAGAATAGAAGTGGCGTAAAAATTTTTACTTTAACTTTTAAATTATCATTAAAATTGAAGCTGCTTCAATATTAACGCTCGAAACGCGACCGAATATTAAAAACTGTCGCGAGGATTCTTTTGCGTTAGGAGCCGAGTCCGTTTGTTTTCAAAGTTTTTTCAATTATCTTATTTCATCGCAATCACGTATCGCTTGAAAATTGAAAATGAAAATTTTTTTGTCTTTTCGTAAAGTAATTTATTTAAAAATATTTCACCGTATCTTTAAAATAATATGCGCTCCAAATGAAACCAGCGTTATTTAAGAATATATTTTACTTTTATTTATTTTAAATACCCAATATAATTATGAAAACTATAATCGATCATTTTGAGCTTAGGTTAAAAAAAAAAAAAAAAAAAAAAAAAAAAAAAAAAAAAAAAAAAAAAAAAAAAAAAAAAAAAAAAATGAATTCTTACATTTAAAATACATTAATAAGTATAAAAAAAATCTCGATAAATTTCGCAAAGCGCACAGATGGCGCAAATAACGACGCTAATTTCTAATCGTTGCACTTTGGTTTAATAGTTTTTAGTGGTCAGAAATTAAATGTTTATGAAAATTTATCGCCTTTCGCTTAATGCAATTAATCAAATGACCCAGAAGGGAAACGCTCTATTACCTAATTCAAGAGGATCGAAGGTGTTCATTATACGCGGCACGTACTAACACCTGCGTATATATTCTATACACTTGCTCTCCCCCTCTTTTCCGAGGTGTCATAAATTTTCTTACCGTTTAGACTAACAATATATAATAAAATACATTGTTAGTCTAAACGGTAAGAAAATTTATGACACCGATTATTAAGTATCTCATCGCGCGTCGATGAGATATTTAATAATCGGGAATGCTTTTTTAAAAGAATTAGTCATTTGGGTCAAATTTTTCGTCATTAAATACGATTATTAAGTGAGATACGATGAGATACGAATCGAAAAGGAAAACTGCTCGAAGAAAAAAAATGGATGAGATTTTGCTTTTAAAATTAACTCATAAATATAATTTAACGAAGTTGCAATTAATTCGACGTTATTTTTAATCGATTTATATATCTGAATGACATCATCGTTAATTATCGTTGGAATTAAATGCAAGCACGAGTATTAAAGTAAAAATATAATTTTTAAATAAATTTTTTTTTCTGTAACAGACGTTAGAGACGAATGTTATAATTGCTTACAGCATTTTTTTTTTTTTTTTATATATAAGCCGCTCTTTATATCGAACTTCTGAATTGGAAAAGCTACGACATTAAAATATAATCAAAAAGTTTATTGAAAAATCTCTTTTGAAACTCTTTCACTACGTGAATCTCTCTTAAATAGATCGGGATTGAATGTAAAACATATTTGCATCGTATATGGTTGTGTACTTGAAACGAATTTATTCAAAAACTCGATACATTCGAATCAAACGATATGTTTGAAAAATAATTTTTCCACATCGCGACAGATATTGAAAAAAAAAAAAAAAAAAAAAAGTATAACACACCGATACGCGCGAGTAAAATTTTCAACGATGTCGAGATTCATCGATCGATTAAACGAGTTTATCATACGCGTCTAATTTAATTAAATGAATCGATAATCTACCGATAAGACGACGCAACAGCGAAATGGCAAATTGAAGTAAAGGCGAAGAGGCGTCGGTTGTAAGCGATGCCAAGTGTAGATTTGCATACCTCGGTAGCAGCGCTTCTCCATGTATATCGGCAGATGATCGTCGACTGATTAGGAGTTTGGACACGGAGCCCGGAATCAGAGTAACGTTGCTCTCTCTCTCTCCCTCTCTCTCTCTCTCTTTCTCTCTCTCTCTCTCTCTCTCTCTCTCTCTCTCTCTACCTCGCAAGGGCTCCCGAACGTGGCACCGACGTCTGATTGGTAATTAAGGTGATTGAGGTCTCGCCAAAACGATGTATGCGTTTCCTGGGTGGCAATTAACCTCGCAGCTGGTGGTTACCGACGCGTTATGCAGACCTTACGTGTGCACACGCGCATTTATGCGCGCGCGCGATTCATCTCGCGTGCGTGCGCCGTCCTTCAAGAAAGTGCATCATTATCAGGTGGTGTACAACATGTGCTACGCCGAGGAAATGACGCTTGCCAGCAGGTCTTCATTGTACGGGTTATATAGGCTCTCTATTTGCCTTGAATGTTCGGACGTTGCTTTAAACGAGGCTAACGTGCTTACATCGAACGTCGAGTGAACAATCGATCGTTTGAAATAGCTTCGTAATACGTTAAATAAACGGTTAATTTAAATAAATATTCTCAACGTTATTCTACTCTATACTATACTCAAATAAATGAGGTATCGGAAATATGTCAAATTGAAATAAAAACGATGTTGTATTTGACACTTGGTAAAAAGAATAATACGTTACGATAATAAAGTTAATTTTATGTAAACATACGACAAAATGATCGATAAAATAAAACTTTTACAATCGAAGTAAAATTTTTTTAGTATTTCGTTAAAAAATAGAAAAACAATCTGGTTTGGATAGTTGATTCAAAATTTCCATAAAATTACAAACTCGTTAACAAAAAAGCTAACAGAGTGAAAAATGCAGTAAAATACGACGACGATCGATTAAAAAAACATCCCCCGGTTTCTTATCACTTTTTCTCCTTTCCGACGCGACAAAAGCACCATAACTCCGATAAAGTTTTTAACTTGTTTTCTTTATTGAACTTTAATTTACTGACTTTTGTTTTAAATTTTTGCGGATGAAACGCGTTTTCGCGGAAAAAAGGTGTTGTCCCGAGAGCTCTTACAGTCGGGCGGAACGATGCGGTCGGAAAAATAAGAGAAACGACGACGCGAATAACCGCTGGTCGAACGAACACAGGTTGAGGCGGTAACAATGGCCGTGAGCTCTTAAACTTCAATGAGAAAGAGGACGAGGAGAAAGCTTTGCCCGTTATGTCTTTGAGCTTTGCTTTTTCCGGCTTTTCTCATTTGCTCGGCTAAGAAGACTCGAAAAGAAACAGAGCTTGTGAGTAAGAAGCTTTCCAAACTATTGATTATGATCTTTTTTTCCTTTTTTTTTCTTTTTTCTTTTCTAACTTTTCTCGTTTAATCTTTTACTTGTAGTTTATGTATTTATTATTATTAATTGAGAGTCCAAATGAAAATAAATAAAAGGCAAACTGTAAGCTGCAACGGTGACGTTGAATTATTTCAAGACTAATGTTAATTCAGAATAGCGTAATAAAAATTTTACGCGATAAATAATTTGAGTTAAAAATTATTGATTAATAAATTCTAATTAGAATGTTTATATTTTCATTTGTCAATTAACTCGAGTATACATATTAATATGAAAAAATATAACATTCAATAATTGAATTGTCACGAGAATCGATCTAAAATAAATATTTTATATTCGAGGTGTCGTTTTATGTTCAAATAATAAATCAAATTATTTATTTCTTTAAATAAAAAAATATTACATTAATATTTATATATAACGTATTTATATATGAAGTTTAAAAATAATAAATAGCTTATAAAATTAACGATTTTACAGCAATCGATTCTTTAACTTTTTTTTAATACTTGAGAAACAAAAATAAAATGACATTAAAAAATAAATATTATCCTTTTAAATTACGACATTATTTGAATGAGAATGTTACTTTCAAAGAATATTCTAAAATTAACTTTTTATGAACTCTAAATTATCAAGAAGTCCGATGTTAAGTCAATATCTAATGAAAAAAGGTAGAAAAGAAAAGAAATTGACCAATGCATGAGTCTTTTTAGTTTTTCACGAAAAAATCACAATTGGTAAGTTTTACTATCGGAATAAGTTGCTACACTAAATGACTTCATATATGAAATAAGCTAAAAGGGCATGAATTTGATCATTAAGTTATGATGATAAGATACGTCGACGAAGATTTTTAACGTAATCTCGTAATAATTCATGAGTTATCGCAATTTGGAATAATTAAAACTTTAATAGAATGACAAATTGATGATCAGTCGGACCGAAAATTGTCAGCATTAATTGGAAGATATACGGGAGTTTCTTCTACGGGTTACCGATATCTGATTAATGAAACCCTTGTCAACATCAATAAAATCCGTCCTGAATCGTTAAATCCCGGACTGAAATAAAAGGCGTGAGAAATTCATTTCGCTTTTTCGGCTTGCTTCAAATTTTCTTGCATTTTTTTTTTTTTTTTTTTTTTTTTTACTTTAACAGACACCTTGTTCAAAGATTCTACTTAATGTCACGAGTAAATTTAACGATGTAGGAACAGAAATTTTCAAACAAGTTAAATAATGATTTTTAAAGACTGTAGATTCAATTTATTGAATTGGTAAGTTTAAAATTATTAATTTCTCATCAGAATGAAAAAAATAAGTGCACAAAATAAAGAGTAATATGGGAGGAAAAAGTTCAATAACAAATAACAAAAAAATCTTTGATAAATATTATTTTCTTCTGATAATTTTAGGCTAATAAATGTACAAAATAATTCATAAAATCTTTTGCACTTTTTTTAACTAATATTGATTTTAATTTTAATCAATAAATTAACTTTTGTCATCAATATAATAAAAAAAAGTAAAACGAAAATATTCTTATTTAAAAAAAAAAAAAAAAAAAAAAAAAAATGTTAACAAATATTAAAAATAGAAACGAGCCTCTACCGTAAAATTTTTCATCGATTCAGCCGTTAAACATGACACGTAGGATTTCTCGCGTATTATACGATAAAATTGATGGGTGAGCGTCAATTTCAAAGGCGCGCATCTAAATTCAACGATAAATTTCGAGTCAGTCAAATTTGGCAGGTGGACGAACTAACATCGTCGGGAGAAATAAATCATAGGACAGCTCGCGTAGCCAAACAAATGGTTTCCTCGCGCGCACACTTTAAGCGCTATACAAATCCATTGTTATACGATATACATTCGTGTGTTGGTTTACGTAGTATGTATATAGAGACGGCAGACGGTGCTAGCTCCAAGAATTATTTGTTATTTTCGAGCGTCGTATTTTTTTCGTTTCGCACCTATTTTTCTTACCATAAGCCTAAGCCATCGTTCGTAAAAATTCTACAAACCTAATGGTTCACCATTTATTGTCGAGTACCATTATTGAACAATTTTTATTTATTCATACAGTATGGCAAGTGTTACCACTCGCAAGTATAACGTACAAAGGAAGTGTCCTTAACCTTCAACGATTCACCGAATTCACACGTTCGCGACGACTCGAGTTACCGATCTCGAGGTTCAACCGATCTTCATACGTACGCGAGCAAAAGAAGCGATAAGCTAAGTATATGGGAGAGAAAGACGCGTATCGAGGTTGGAAACTCTAAAGGAGTTTAGCATATAGGTTAAACGTCACAAAGCGACTCGACTTCGCTCCTAGCAGTGCATGCGCAAGGAGGTTGGGATCTCTCTCGAGTTTCGCCTTGTTCGTGTTTGACGACGGCGTATGCTTTTGACGCGCCGAATACGGGTATTTACTGCCGGAGACACGGAGAATCGCGTCCGTTCGATTGCCCCTTTGTCGGTTAGAGGTAGAGAGAGAGAGAGAGAGATAGAGAGAGAGAGAGAGAGAGAGAGAGGGAGAGAGAGAGAGAGAGCGAGAGAACTATCAAACAATGAGGCGACCACTTACTTTCATACAACGACGTCTCTTTGAAATCTCCCCCCATTACTCCCTTTATCTTCTTGTTTCATTCGACTACGTCAAGTAAAAGACGAGTACTAAAAATAATCTTTGCCCGTTTTCTTACTTTTTCCTCGTCTTTTCAACCTGTTCTTTGTGCGCTTTCGTCCCTTAATATATGCAAAGTATCAAGAGTTTTTAAAAACCTTTCCGATCGTCTTAAGACAAGATTTGCATATTGCCAAAAGTCATTTAACGCAAATTTGCTTATTTTTAAATAAATTTTCTTAAAAAAAAAAAATCATATTGTATTTAACAGTTAAATCATATATTTATAAATGCGATTTCTAACGGAATAAGTCCTCGGTACGCTGAATAAGTATCAGAGCGAGTATTTGTGTTTGTACGCTTACAGAGCACAATGAGGAATTATTCTCGAAAGAGTCCATTGTGCGCGAGATATATGCTAGCGTTTTTCATTACTCTATTCACGATTTTCGATTTTTATCCTCTGCAACCTATTGCTCACACACCAAAGTGTTAAAGTCGTACGCTAGACTCGCGGTAGCGCATCGCAAGAAAGAGGAGAAAATCCTTAAATCCCGGACAAAAAATTCGAAAGCGAAATCCTTCCTAAAAAGCTCAGTCGTTGAAACAGCGAATGTCACTTGCAGCGGACTCGGCCGCTAAAATACGTAAGACTTGGAAGGTCCTCGTAGTCGTCCTCTCGTCTAGCTCGTTGCCTTCGAAGGCAACTTTAAAGGACAGCTTTCTCTTTCTCGCTTTCTTTCGCGGAGAGAAGATTGTATGGAGGTGAAAGAAAAAAAGCTCGAGGAGGCTTTTGTACTTGGGGCTTTTTCGTGGGATGTTTGAATTTAAAATTTTTCGTTATCCGTAAGATCTGCCGCAGAATAGCGGATTTCGATATATTGCTTATTTCAAGAAAAGTTTTCGCAGGATATAAGTTTTAAAAGGGACTTAAAGTTTTAAAATTAATAGAAATAAAAACTAAAAAGTAAACTTGTTACGTTTTTTCTCATATATAGTATGTATGTTTGTGTTAAATTTAAAGAAAGTTTGAGATAAATTTAAACTCTGGTTTTGTTTTAAGAACTTCGATAAAGATAAAAGATCACACAGTAAAAGCACGAGTAAAGGTCGTAATACAAAGAAAGAAAAATCTAAGCAGAACGAAGCTGAGACTTTAAAAGTCATTATCTAACATCTTACTTTGTACAGTTTTTCATATTTATTTTAACCATTTACATGTAAATGATTCTCGCTACTTTTTGATCTTTTTACATTTACAAAACGCATCGTTAAGGGAGCGTTTAAAAGGAACGTAGAAGTAATTACTTATCAATTAGTAATAACAACTAGCAGTGTCGTCAGAGTTTAAATTGTTGGCAATATTAAAATGTTGCAAAAGTGCAAAAATAAAAAACGAAGAAACCGTGAAATTTTCTTTTTTCAATTAAATTTCTTCAGAACTGCTCCGTTGAAAAAATTGCTAAAAGAATTTTCAAAATTAACTTTGATAACTTGCTTCGCACGGCTTGCCTCTTATTTAATGAGAAACTACAAATTAAATTATCTCGTTCGGCAAATCTTTTTAGGCATTCTTTTTTGTACGAATTAAGGACAAATTTTAAGAGATCTTTATGTGTACCATTAATTAAATGAAACGTGCTCCAACACAATAATGGTAATAATAAAATTAAAGATATTTTTATCGTCGAAGATTTAACGCTGGAAAATTAACTTCCATCCTTTTTACACGCGAGGGATTCATCAGCGACATCGTTCGAGTTCTGTATCTAGAGTTTCCCGTTCTCTTAATTAAATTTGAGCTTTATCTCAAATACTAAATATTTGTCTTTCGCGCCTAAGCAAAAAGGATGAATTTCTTGCCCTCTGATTTCTCTTTACGCTCGTGTATATATAAATAAATTTACATATATATATATATATATATATATATATATATATATATATATATATATATATATATATATATATATATATATACATATACATATACATATACATATACATATACATATACATATACAAAAGTTACAGTACAAAGGATCGCATTGGCAAAGAGAAAACTTTGCAAGAGCTTCGAGGCACTGCACGCGTGTAAGCTTACTACATTTACAACATTTATTCGAATTAGAAAATTGGATGGAATTTTTATTTATAAAAAATAAAAAATTGTCAATGCGAGATTGATTTATATATTCCATATGTGGGATTTTTTTTTAATTTTATTTTTATCTTTATCTTTTTTTTTTTACATAGAGAAATTAATCATTTTAAAAATGTTTTTTAGTAGATTTTATAATAAAATTATTTTCCATTAAAAGACGTATCAAAAGAACCTTGCATTTGGAAAAATTAAAATTAAAAATTGTACGAACGCATCGTAGTTTTTCAAAATTAAATTCTCAATTTTATATATAAATGGATATGGAACGTGAAATTTCACATTGATAAATTGAAAAACTCGCTGGTAACTTTTTATTGACCTAGTTTTATTTATTTGAAATAATAAACATACTGCGTTGCCTAACTAATATTTAACTATTAAAAAAGAATTTTTTTTTTTTTTTTTTTTTTTTTACAACATATTTTTCTTTTTTGATGATCAGTGTGTTTAAAAAAGTAAAATTAGTCGATTTTTAAATTTGTATAGTTCGCGATACAACTTAAAAAATAAAATAGTGTTCTCCGCGTAAATAAAATTGAAACACGAGATAAAATCGGTTATTCTTAAGAATAGCAATTGTCTTACATCCACACATCAACGATAAAGCCGGAAGAGAGTAACTATTTCCGTTGCCGTTACTGCTACTATACGCAAGCGCTACTTGACGTTACGTAGTTGACTCGACTTATATTTAATTTCCCCGGGGCAAATACAATACATAAAAGTATATACGCAAACAAAAAATATATCGACAAAAGTAACATGCGTCTCTACATTTTAAAACAATAGATATAAAATCTTTTGGACTGGAAAGTACCGGAGAAAATTTTACGCATCGAATCAATGAATAACGAGTCGAACGCGAATTATTGGGAAAAACTCATGGGAAGAAGAACGGGAGCGTAGGTACGAAAGGAAAAAGTGATGCGCAAATAAAAAAAAATATGTGTGTGTGTGTATGTGTGTGAAAAAGGAGGTAGAAAAAGGTGAGGAGAAGTCCGAAAGCTAGCTGCGGATGGAAAAAACGAGGGAGATGTAAGGTTGAGTGATTGATGGAAACGAGCCGACGAGGTACTTGAATTATCCCATTGCTTAATCCGAGCTTATGTTTACGTTTTCGATGATCTTTTTTTCCCTGCTCTGATCCTCGACTCTCCTCATGAATCAACTCATGACCATTTAAGACGAGAACTATGGCGAGACTTTGTA
Source organism: Chalcis sispes (assembly GCA_949987625.1). NCBI lineage: Eukaryota > Metazoa > Arthropoda > Insecta > Hymenoptera > Chalcididae > Chalcis > Chalcis sispes. The sequence goes on from OX465094.1 coordinate 84,032,942, forward strand.
ATGACTAAACACTTTTTAACACGGGCCTACGTTTCTTCGTGTAAAACCATCGAATTTGTCAAGCTGGAAAGAAAGGGAAAAAGAATCGTCTGCTCTAAATTATCGAGTGGACTTTTTGGATTATTTTCAAATGAAAATCGATATATTGTTGTTTTAAAAAACTAATTGAACGATTTTTCAAAAATGTTTAATAAAATAAAATATAAATTTTTTAAAAAAATAAATATTTTAATATAAATTTTTTCACTTAATCATTTGATAAAAGATAATGAAGTTAATTCGATCTTGAGAGCTTATTCACATAACGTGATAGATAAAATGGCATGCTTGAATAATTCAATTTAGTTTAACGGTACGACATTGGACAAAATTAAAACAGATTTGCCTCGATAATATTTATCATCTTTCCGAGAACTTCTTGCTTTTATCTTCACTGGTGAATTAATCATAAGCCTTACATTATCCAAATTTAAAATTTTACAAGTAAATTATTGACGATATTTTAGCGTTAAAAAAAAAAAAAAAAAAAAAAAAAAAATCAAACGAAAATTTGTCTTTTATTGCATAAACTAATCCAAATTTTCAATGACGTTCACAAACGTATACATCCAAGCTACGCTATTGTATATATTTCCTCCCTAATAACCTGAAAATCTGTTGACGCAAGCTCGACGTGATCGGGTTCTTTCTTTATGCGGGGAAGGGGTTAAGTCATCGCGTAGGTGAGAAAAAGCTCCGGAGTGAATGATGACGCGCTCGACCGTTGTGTAATACACAGAACGGTATGATACTCGCGTCCCTACAATTCCACGTTCTCGTTTCTACTTTCATTTTTCGAAAACATTTTTACCCTCGGTGTGTAATTTTCTCTCCTGGAACAATTACATTATTCTTGTTAGTCTCCGTCGAGTTCGCAGTATTTTCATGCGACTGTTTTTTTCTTTCCTTTTTTTTTCTTCCTTTTTTCTTTTTTTTTTTTTTTTTTTTTTTTTTAGTAAATGTAATTCGCTCCTGTAAAAATATAATTTTCCGCCTGAGGTTATACATTTAATTTTATACTCGATTATGAACGAGTTTGTATTTATTCACATCACACATTTACATGCTAATTCACTTTTTGCGCTGTATTATTATTTAATAATGCAAATAAAGTTCCCGACCATTAATAATTTTTCGTTTAATTTTTAATATTTAAAACTTAAATCGACTTTATTTTACTTTCAAAAAAAAAAAAAAAAAAAGCGGTTTGAAGTGATTTCAAACGCTTTGTTTAAATATTTATTCTGCCATTATTTGAAAAAATTTTTTAATTTTTCCCTTTATATTTAAAATAATTATAATTCATTTCGATTAATTCCGCTACCATTAATTGTAACAATTTAGTTTACTAACACACACGTTGTAAGTTTGAAACTAAAGAATTTTTCAGAAATAAAAATACTCAGATGTACATTAAGAAAAAAAAATATAGAATATAAAGATAATTATATATTGTTTGAAAAAGAAATTACACTTCAACATTTTATGTACATTTCTAAAAACCTGGTAAAAAATTTTGTGACCCGGAAAAAAATCAGATATAAACTCGTGAAAATGTTATGAAACACTCCGCATGCATTAAGTAACACGCAATTTTTTTATTTTGTTTTTTTATTTATTAATAAAAAAAAAAAAAAAAAAAAAAAAATTAATTATAACGATAAAAACTAGATAAGAACTACATTTTTTATAATAATAAAAATAATTAATTTATTTTTAAAAAAATATTAAAATAATTTTCAAACTTTAAAAAAAAGAATTAATAATAGTTTCATTTTTACTAACATAAATTTGCACTATTTTAATACATATATTTTTGACTTATTCGCTATTTTTGTTTCCTTATACATTTCAATGAAAAATCGAAATATCTTCGTTAAAAGAAAATTTAAAAAATAATATTAAAAAATCAATTAAAAATAAGGGGCTTACTTAAACGTATTAATTTATTCTAAAACAGTATAAAAGATTCTCATTTGATAATACTTGAATAGCGATTTTGACAAGTGCAGGTGCTTACGATCGAGGCAATTGTTGCTTCAAAATTTATTTCACAAGATACATGCTTTCTTAACATAGCTCTCGGGCGGCGACTACCCAAGGTGGTATAACATAAGAAAAAGCTATAGCACTGCTGTGTCTTAAGCAGAATTTTTTTTCCTCCTCTCTCATGCTAAGCTACGGGTAATGAGAGAAAGAGGAAACGCGTCGGCGAAAGAAAGATATGAGGATGAGATAAAAAAAAAAAAAAAAAAAAAAAAAGGAAAATAATGGAGTTAAAAAATAGTTTGCAAGTAACGAAGCTGGTCCTCGTTTGTCGTGAATTTGCGATTAAGTGGCGAATGACACTCATGAGAGATAGGGAAAGTTTTCGTTCGATAGAAAATAATTCTAACCGCTGAACGAGGAAATATACGAGTACTAGTACATGTATATACAGTTTCGATGAAATTTTTTAATATTTCACTAGCTGCTTATATAATAAGTCACTTCTTAAAAGCACATACACGATTATTTTTCAATATCTCTTTGAGCGTTTTATTTATATCTTATACCACCAAGATTTTGCGTTTACTTTTGCTTTATGGAAAAAAAAAATTTCGGAGCGAAATATTTAAAAATTTTTGCGTTCTATATCGATCGCGAAGTAACTTTTCGTAACATTGTAAAAGTATTAAGAATATTGATGTCGTCACGTTATCAAAAGGTTGTAACACTTATAAAGTATGTTAATAATGAATTTTTAGAATAATCAAATTTTCTTTTTTTATAATGTGTTTAATATACATATAATTACAACTTTAATAAATTTTAAATGTAAATGATTATTAATTAATAAACTATATATTAACAATTGAAAATTTATAAATTTAAAAGTAAATAAAAATCATCGTTATAATATAAGATAATGATTAAATTAACCGATCTCATTATACGAAATGTAAATATGCAACATGAGACAATAACCATAACGTGAATATTTCAAGTTCGAATTGTTCATTGTTATAACAAATGATACGCAGCTCTAAGGAAAGCCCGCAAAGCTTTCATGACATTCAACCGAAGCCTCACCGAACAATACGACTCAATCACTTCCGATATACCGCTGTATTCAATATACCGAAGCAAATCGTTAACGAACAAGCGATAAACTAAACAATAGCCAGAGCTTACAGATTTGTATACCGTAGGCGAGATAGATCGAAAGCTTCCATAATTACGATTTCTAGATGGTGCGCGTAACGCGTCCACGCTTCTCGCGCATAATCATACATCTTCCCCGCGCGTCTATGTATATTGCCCGTGAAATCCCACGGACGCGTCGGGGATTCGCGCCGTCGTAACGCATCGATAATCGTTCGCGTTGTCATGCGACCAAGGATCGCGCCCCTCCTCGCATAAGGTCCAATCAATCGCTGTCATCCGTTCTTCCATATGAATTCGAGCCCGGAAGCAGCTTCGGTTAGGATGGAATAATATCTGTCCACTGAATTTACATACTTGGATGTTAATGCGCCATCTCGCTCGCTCAAAAGCTCGAGAATTTTCAGCTTCTCGGCTGCCGTCCTATTTCACTAAAATTCCTTTTTAATGTTTAATCTAATAATCTTTAACGTCGACATCTAATTGCTTAAGATAAATATTTAAAGAAACTAATCTTAATTGTTTAAATAACTATAATGTTTGTGTGATAAAATATACATTAAAATAATTGACAGTTTATCCTATATCTTAATGAAGAATAAATAATAACATTTTTAATTGAATTAGCAAATTAATAATGTTTGTAAGTCGTTTTTTTTTTTTTTTTTTGAACAAATAAAAGTAAAAATGATAAAACGTTTAAATAACGTATGAGCTTAAGTACAAATTAATTAGAAATAAAACAACGATAAAAGAATACATCGAATCGTTTCAATCGATCAATCGTTATTTTATTTTTCTATTGAATACGAAATTCCAATTACTTCACAATTACAAACATCTTGGAAACGTATAAAACCTCGGTAAACATAATATTTTTTTTTTTTTTATTTATTTTTTTTTTTTTCATCTACGGAAATCAACGTGAAGGTGAAAATTAATCAAAAATAAGATATTTTTTTTAACAAGAATGTAACAAACTGCAGTTAAAATAATTGAAAGCCGCTATTTGTGAGAAAAAAAAAATATAGCTCAATATTCATTGTTTCATGCTATATTTAAATAAAAGTCCATTAGTTATATTAACACCCTTTTTTCATTGTTACTGTTTAATCGATGCAGTATTTCAATTTCTATTTTTTTTAACAATAAATCATTTCGCATTTATTTAAAAAAAATATGAAAAAAGTAATCGTCCATTTAGTGAAATTTTTAATTAATTAATTTATCAATTTATTTTTAATAGGTTATATAAAATTGATTTATACAGAAGATTAATTCTTTAATTTAAATGTTGGATAGCGACTAGGAGGTAAATTTTATCGGATATTAATTACAATCAATAAGTGAAATCTCGATTCAATAGACGAGACAATTATCAAAAATAATTTTCGATTTTTCATAAAGGATATTTAAATCAAAGTTATCCAACAAATTTAATAATGTATTCGAAGCACAGTTAAAAAAAGACTCTACATTATAAAGTAAATTCTTAATCGTGAAAGCTTTTTTTTTTTTTTATTATTATATCATATTAGTTCGATCTCTTGCGTTTTTTTTAACGTTTGCATTCAACTGAAACTAAACGAAACATTTAATAGCAGTATATTTAGCGTGCTAAAAACGATTCTAATCTTTATAAATTATATAAAATGCAAACACATATTACTTGTTGGTTGCAACTAGAATTTAAAACCGGAATATATGTTTTCATTTTCTCGTATTTATTGTTCTATAAATAAAATATATTGTTTTGATAATAAAATTTTATTATTTAAAATAATCAAAGTAATTTATGTAATGCGATTATTAAAAATGATATTATTTATCATAGGACAATATTTATCTCAAATGACGCTTTTGCGTATTTTACAATAATTATAATAATTTTAATTTTTAAACCATATTCTTATTGTTTTTAGTGTTTAATTAAATATTAAATATATAATCGTGTCAACAAAAAGATTAACCACGCGTGTCTCATTAAAGAGTTTTAAATTATCAATTTTTTTCAATACCATTCGCTGTAAACTTTAATTTAAAAAAAACTTACATAATTAATTATATTTATATTATTTTACGTAATTATTTTAACATAATTTCGGAAATAAAGAAGAAACGAAATGAAGCTAAATCTCGTCTGAATTTGTCCATTGATGCATCGTACGCTCGATTCGTATACAAGAGACGCATCCATTATCGCGAATACCGGGGATATAATACTAACCCGCTTCGAAAGTCAGAGCTCGACCAGCTCGTCCTCGCCCCTTCTCTCCCACCGCACACATCTGATTGATTTACCGACTTTATCTCTGAGTCATGCAAAGTTCGCGTCGCGCATCCATTTCAGATTATGTGTCCGCGCTGGAATCGCATTCGACAACTTCGTTCCTAACCCCTTCCCCTTCCCCTCCCCCCCCCCTCCACCTTCATTGAATTTTCAGGATCGACCGCATATACATTTTCTCTCCGATGACGTATGCCTGCTGATTTATCGCGATGATTTGTTAAAATCGGGTAAAGCCGTCAATAGAACGACTGAATTATTTATCGTTAAATTTTTATTACGAAGCTCTATAACTCTTTAGCGATTTTAAAACATATTTCAATGCGCGTTCTTTAATAAACTCTTCAAAGTACCGTTATCGCTAACTCAATTATTGCTCATCGGAATTTATCAAATTTATTAAAAAATTATATTTGCTTAATCAACGTTAAATGTGTAAGTTATTGCTAAAAAAAAAAAAAAAAAAAAAAAAAGGTTTTTTCTATATTCTAACGAAATAAGTATTAAAAAATGTAAGCTGAATAAACTCTATGTATATCAGCGAATTTATTTTTTCTTTTAAATTTAATATCCTCGAGGGAATAGAATAAGAAAATAAGTCCAAGTAATATTTACATCGCCTATCGCCATCGCGTCAAGATGCGTGACTCTACATAATACCCCTATTTCTTTTAATAATTTTCTTTATGCCTTCCTCTTTTCTTACATTTTCCTTTCTTCCTCGTCATTATATTTATCTCGGAATTATTATCATAGATGTACGTTACATTTTATTATATAATACTTTATTATTTTAAAAAAAAAAACCGTCGTAACTCCGACACATGATAATAGAGGAATCTAGGACAAATATCAACTCTACAACGGCATTCGTATCATAAAATTATTACGTTACGAGGATTTTTCACCGGTCGAGAATGCCCGAATGATGATTTTTCTCGCTAGTAGCAACGTTACTCGAATCCTTTTCTTACGGTTCGGTTTATGACTCGGCTCTCCCAGCATCCCGTCGCTTGTTCCATTTTATCTCGTTTTGCCGAGCCATAAGCACGCTCGCCATTAAGTTGTCGCTCTTGCGTACGACAAACAACTGCTATTTTATGGATTTACGAAGCGGCACCGAAATTTTCATGGACGAATACGGTTTACTGCCGCTGGCTATTGGCTGTTTACGGCTTATACTCATTGCTTGGTTGCGTGTCGCGCGCGCGTGTGTGTGTGTGTGTGTGTGTATTCCGCGAGGTCTGCGACACGCTTTTGTTTATAGATGTATGTATATTTTTATATTGTTTAGATTGCGGTGAATACGTAGTTGACGGTTGATATTAGATATTTTATAAGAGATATCTCGCGAGATGTTTGTCTTGAAAATATTTAAAAGTTGTTTAAGTTACAAGAGCATAGTAGCGAATTGTCGATTCTTTCTCATATTTTTCTTTTTCTCCTTTTTCGCAAATATTTACATAGAAATTTCTAGTATACATAAAATAAACGAAAAACTTATAAATTATACATTTTATCGAAAGGGTCTTTACTAATTTTGTATAAAACTGTTTTAATATCGTTGATCTGAAATTTTACTAATTATAAATATTGAACAAGTATTGCATGATTCATAGTTACAAAATTTCCTTAACTTTTCAACCTCGTAAAAAGCAATTTATTTCCTTGTTATCCATATTGTACCGCGGTACGATATCTTTGAAATATAAAACACATCTCTATAATTGTAAAATATGCAAAAATTTTAATTACAATTATCTAACATTAAACACGGGGACCAATGAGGTTTTCAACGCGAGCGGTTCAACGACGCGTAATTTTGCAATAAACTAGACGTTTTAACGATATACGCAATCGTTAATTATAAATACGATATACTACTGCGTGCGTAATGAACTATATAAAAACACGCGAGTGTGTCACAGAGCACATGTACCGTTTTATTAAAATTGCATATACATCGTATACACATCGAGCTAACGAATGCTTTTATTTGTCCAGTAAAATCCATAAAAATTCAGCGTTACTCTCCAAAGTATGTACGAAACAATGCGCAAAGTTCTTACAATTCACGTAGCGAAATCGAGGTCGCGAGACATATGCAGAACAAAAGCCGTATTTCGCAACTTAAGACTAATATAAATTACGACGGGGGAAAAGACAATAAACCGTGTGTGTCTACATAAATATATACTATATATATATACGCTTACGCGTAAAGTTTAATCCACTTCAACAGGTCTTTAAGTGCGCGAACTAAAGCGAGAAAGAGAAAGAGAGAGTAAGAGAGAGTTGAATCTCCTCGAGAGATTAGTCAAACGGAAAATAACGATGGGAAAAAGCTTTTCGAACCCAAAAGTAAACTTGTACATAAACCGGCAACCGTTTTTTACCATGTTTTCTTTTTGTTTCAACGTTTTTTTTTTTTTTTTCGTTCTTCCTTTTTTTTTTGCAACTCCAAAATGTTCGAAAACTCTCGACTTGTCGATGTATATATACGCGAGCTTTTGTATAAAATACACGATAAGTTGTTACACGAATGCGAAAGAGGCACGAAATTCTACCAATTAATAATGGAAAAATGGAATAATGGAAAAAATATCACGTTGACGTTCGCGTCTGTACTTGATAAAGACAAAATGAATACTCATCTTTTTTGTCCATGAATTCTCATTTATCGGAGTGGTTGTTAAAACGCGAATAAATAATATTTTTTAATAAATATCCGATATTAACTAAATAGATATTACATATAAACAAAAAAATATTGAGGTATAAAGCATTCATCGCAAAATAAATATTCCGTTATTAATTATTTCAAAATATTGGTTGATCATAAATCGGAAAATAAGTAGCGCACAATTTCATACGTATGATAAAAAATTATGCTCGTAAAAGAATTTTCGATCGGATGAATGAAATTTAAAATTTTATTAAAAGTATAGATAAACAAAAGGTGGACTGGAACCGAGCTCATAAATTTTAAAATTTATGCGTTCGTCGTGTGCGAAACGACTATTTCAACATTTCGGAGATTTTTTCTCCCTGCAAAAAAAAAAAAAAAAAAACAAGAGTCAATTACATGACTCGCGTCAAGCATTTTATGCCAGCGAGCAAAAATGTCCGATTGACATAAAAAATAACCGGACGAAAAAAAGAAAATAAAGAAAGGTAGAAATTGCGAGAGGACTGATAGACTTCAAGAGCGCCTCGCTCTTTGAATATGCAAGGATGTGTACGAGCGCATGCATACGCAGACACGCGGATATAACTCATCGTTCCACGAAGCCATAGTAGTACGATTCAGCAAAATATGTTGCTTTATTATTTATCACCGCGCGAACCATTTGGACAGCTAAAGTCGCGCTCGCGGAAAAATTTCACGGCGTTAAAGTCTCACTCTTTCTCTCGCCTACTCTCTCGGACTTGGCATAAATTTTTCGCGCGAGCTGAAAACATTTATTTTTTTTTAATCTTTTTTAATCTTCTAATTTTTTTTTTTTTCGTTTTTCGCTTCTTCATCCCAGACTCTTCGCTTCCCTTTCGTACGACATTTGAATGATTAAACGAGCAAATGCACACGCAAGACGAAATGACGGCTAAATTTTGTCTTTTTTAAAAGTTGCGCTAAAGTATTAATTTATACTTTTAAGAAAAGTAATAACTTTTATCGAATGCGATAATAAAGTTTTTAATGAAATTTCCTCCTTGGATATAAATTTTATTAAATATCTCAAAAATTTCATTTCCAAAACGCTCAAAAAAAAAAAAAGGAAATGTAAACATTTTAACATTGTATATTGAAATATATTATTTTAATTTTTATAAAATTATTGTGAAATATTATGTGGCTTTGAAAAGGTTTATTTTAAATTTATTTTGAAAATGTAGGTTAATAATAATAATATGAAAAATGTTGGCAATTTAATTTATAATTTTAAAATTACATTTCGTTACGTAATTTATCAAACGAAAGCGAAAACATATTGGAGATTGAACGAAAGTAAAAATATTATAAGCGCTTCGAATTACTCGACCAACTTATTCGCATTTTAATATTAAAATACATTTTTTAATCATAAAAAAATTAAATTTTACATTCGCAATTTTGTTTATTATTTTCTTTTGTTGAATATAGTAATTTTTAATGAAAATAATAAACATCGGAGATCACAAAGTGTTTTTTAACGGTTTAATCACTAATTTTCACATAATCGACGGTCTCATTGTCAATTGACAACTTCAACGTAGTCTCATCAATTTAATGAATTCGTTCCTACGTTGCACTTATTGCCAAAAGTAAGAAAATATTGATTGCTTCAATATTTTAAAGGTACATCGAAAAATTTTCATAAAAAAAAGAAAAAAAAAAAAAAAAAAAAAACGATTTTATCAGTAACCGATAAAGTATCAGGTGCAGAATATTGTAAAATTAATTATATACGTATACATATATGTATTACTAATTAATTATTTATTTAAATAATAAATATGACCACAATATGATAAGTTATATGATTTAATTAACCGAATTTCTTTTTTCAAAAAAAAATTATAAAATATAATTCTTTAAGGAAAATTTCCAAAGTTTTTGTAAAATATTAAATCATTATACACAAACAAAAACTTGAGCTGCGTAATTTGTAGCAGTAACTCTATTACATTTAACGATAGAATCCCATCCGTATAGAGAGTCGGGATGTAGGCGTATGGGAGAGCTCGAGATCGAAATGAGAATGTGGGTTGTAGCCTTTGGAATAATACCCGAGACTTATATATTTCAGGAAAATTTATGGAACATTGCCAGCTGCGAGCTTAGAGTACACACCGGTGACCCACGAAATCTTCGACACTTACGTATATACCCCAACTATCGGAACCTACGTGTAGAATGAAGTTGGCGCGATGCGAGGCGTGCGGTTAACGATATATTTCTCTCGAGGAAGCATCGATTTCTCCACTCGACTTGTAAAATAATCAATTAGTTACGTTGAGAATATTAAATTTTCGATACAAGCTTAGAATTACGTTAAATTTGAAAGTATCCTCTCAATCCAAATTTTCTACGGAAGTCGTTCAGTGTCCTGACTGTAAGAGAGCTAAAAATGACCATTAATATAAATCACAAAATACAAGCAAAACCTCTCAAACAAATTCGAATCTCAATAAAGAAAAAACAAAAGAAAGATCCATAACAAGTGGCTTTTTATTTTTAAACGCACCCTCGTACACGCCATTTTTCAGAAAAACGTCGCGGGTACAATTGTGCGGCGGTCTTACGTGAGCACCGTGTTTTTCCTTTTTTTCTCCTTTCCATTTTTTTTTTTTTTTTTAGCATTCGTTTTCCGTCTACTTTATTCCCCACTCTTCCTCTTTCCGATTCTTTCGACGTATTTCACTTCCGTACTTAGAGCCAATAATGGGAAGTTCGCACCTCGTTTGTAAAATACCAGCTATCTACGCTTTGTATACATATACGTATGTACGTAATTGTCTCTTGATTAACGACGTACAAATACAGGTGGAATACATTTATTCGAGGAGTAAAAAGATTCGTTAAACATCTCCTTCCGGGGACTATTGCTTTTTCTTTTTATTTTATCTCAATCGAGAGACAGAAAGAGAGAAAAAACGGGGTTTGCGTTAGCCCTGATAAAAAAAAGAAAAACAAAAAAAAAAAAAAAAAAAAAAAACGCGATGATAAATCTCATCGCGAGGAGAGACGTTCTACATGGTCGGCTGAAAATCGAAAATGATAAAGAGCGATAAGGAAACAATCGACGAGCCAAGAATACGTCGCAGACAAATTGTCGTGAATTATTTTAAGCGCGCTACCTTTATAATCATAATAACGACGATTATACGATGCGTATACCGTTGACGAACGCTTAATAAGAGAGTGAATTATTTACCGACGCGTGTATTATCGATAATGCACGTGTAGTCTTCCTTTTTATTTTTCTCCGACAAAAATGTTAATAATAAAACGTATAAAATAATCGATTTAATTTGATTTAATTCAAGAGTCGTAATATTGGTTTCGTTATTTTATATAATTTTAATAATTATTGACATTTTCTGGACGAAAAGAAATAAATACCATTTTATAGATGTTTTTCTTTTACGTTACCGAAAAGAAATCGATAAATAAAAAAAATATTTGTTTATAGCAAATATCATGTAAAATAAAATTTTTTCAATCATATCTTAAAATTGCACATGATTTACTCGGAAAAAAAAAACAAGCACTTAACATTATTACATATTTAACGATACGTAAATAATCATCGTTTATGTCGTGATTTTTTTTTTTTTCTTTATTTATTTCGATACAGAAAAAAAAAATTGATAAAACTTATTGAGCCAATTAATTAAAGTAGTCGAATCAGCCAAAAAGCACACGTCGTTAGGTAAAAATAGAGACAGCTTGTAACATAATTTCTTAAAAATGAAAAATTTAGGTCGTAAAATTTTGATTTACGTACTCGTCAACGCTCCATAAATGCCATCTCGCGTATTTTTACGATCGATATACAAGTGTGAAATAAATCAACGATGAATACGAACAAAATGATATGGATATCATGAAATACGAACTCGAAGTCTATCTTATAATATTTTGTACGTATCTCTTACATCTCTTTATTTGTGCTTTTAAATTTAATTTTCTCTGAAATTAACTGTTCATTTTTTATAAGAGCATTAAAATTTAAGTATGTTTAAATATGGGTAAATCGAATAAAAGATTTATTCATAAGTAACCTTTTTTTTTTTAAGTAAACGAGTATGTAAAATATCCTAAGTAAAATAGTATTTCCAAATTGTTATTTTTATTGTAATATGAAATAAATAAGAGAATGTAGTTATCGGCTGAAATTACTAAAAATAATGTTATTTCACAAGAACATCTTGCAATTGACAGATGTATAATACAATACACAAATAATCCTCGCAGTTAAGACAACCAATGAAGCTTGTAACCATTGATACTCAATTCAGGCACATAATTCATCATCTGCATTTCTCCAGTGCAAAGGGATATTATTTTTCCCGCAAACGGTGGAACTAGCTCTTGCATAAACGAATGCAATTTATTAATATAGCCAACGCGATAAGTCGTTGTGAAATTATTCCCAAAGCGATTTCCGGGATAAAACGAAAGAAAATCTAAGAAAAAAAAGCTATTACTATTAGACACTGGCTAGTACATAGCGATCGCCGCACTGAATGTCAGCCGCCGATTGATCGAGCCTGATTTGTAAAGGAGGATGAAAAAGTGATCGCGTACGAATGACGCCACAAGTGGTACGAGTAAACGTTCGTTCAGGCCGAGACGTATACTCGTACACGGAGAATTTAGCGAATGGACGAAGTGGATTATTAATGGACAGTTTTGGAAATTTGTCGTTAGGTATGCGGCGGCTTACCTATTGGTGAATAAGATTTTTTTTTTTACCCGTTAAAGAGACGTAATTTAATCGATCATTTCTTTTTTTTTTTTTTTTTTTTTTTTAGACATTAGAACGATTGATAAATGAATGATTCCATTATGCTTTTATTGTACATTTCTGCGGATATTTTAAAATTCGATAAAATTTCATTTGTTTTCGAAATACATAACTGCGAGATCGATTCTTTTTCTTTATTTATTTATTTATTTATTTTTTTTTTTTATTTTATTTTTCTACCGCACGATCTTCTATCCCATGCCGGACCTGCGAATGACATTTCTTTGACATTTTTATTCTATTTTTCCCAATAATAAGATAAATATACGAGACAAGAAATACGTCCTCGCCCACGTGGCTCTCGACATTTATGGCTTTTTCTTCTGCGTTCTCTCGTACTTTTCAAGAATTCATGAATTTCGACACCCGACATTACCTGAATAGTGCATCATCCACGTGACGCAATAACACATTTTTTACGAGGTACAAGTTTACTTACTTTCCAAGAAAAAAAAAAAAATGAAAATTGCGATAACGAAACTTCGATAAGCAAAAAAGAGGTCTCTTGCCGGTCATTACAATGTAAATGTGCAAACAAAAATAGGTAACTTTTTGACAGATCCATCCAACTCACTCGTTCAACAATCTAATTCGTATGCAAATTATATTCGATCGATAATGCGCAAGCTACGATTGCTGCTTCAAAGGCTTTTACTTTTATTATTATTATTATTATTATTATTATTATTATTATTATTATACAAACTTATCTGCATTTTTATTATCTTTATATTTTTTGTCGTTTTTTTTAATTTTAATTTTAATTAAAAGTAGAAAAGAAATAATTATGAAAACAATTACGAAAAAAATTGTATTTCTTCTTAAGAAAGAATATAAGTGTATTCTTAGAAAAAATGTTTAATGAAACTATTACATTTTCATTATTATTTTAATTTACAAAAAAAATTGATAAATAAGATTTTTTAAATTCTAATATAAATTATCTCTCTCATCAAAATTTTTGTACTTCGTTTATAACTGTAAATTATTTTTCCAGCACAAAGATAAAAAAAAAAAAAAAAAAGGAATTGAATGGAATAAAGAGGAGGAAAATGATTCGTTAAAAAATTTGCTCGTTATATTTTCCATGCAAATATACGCGTCGGTCGAGGCGATAAAAATAATAACAAGCGTTTCCTTATACAATTCAATTGAGCTACTGCGAAATGAAATCGTGCGACACATAGTAACGATGACATTCATTGAATTGAGAGAGAGAGAGAGTGAGCGAGAGAGAGAGAGAGAGACTGGCCGGAACAGTTACCCAAGCAGATGCATATTTGCATGTAAACTCGAATTCGCGACCAGCGCGAGTTTGCATACATATACACAAATTTTTTACGAGCGAGCTTCCGGCATTTCCAACACGTTCGTGCATGACGACTTTCTTGCGACTTTCCGGCTAGGATTCATTTGTTGTTGGTAAAAGGGAATTTTAAATACACTCGAAACAACCTTTCCATTCGGTATAGTTATCCTTTGTGCGAATAACAAAGAGCAATTTGTTAATTTGAATATTATCGCGAACATAGACATAGGTAAGGTTTTCGACCTACTTTTTTCCGCACGATTTACTTTTTATTTTAAAGCGAAAGTTTAAAAATAATTTCAAATCGCTTGCTTAATTTTAAATAATTATATTTACACAAATGGTAAATTAATGCATAAAAGACCTTACGCAAAGTCAATAGTTAAACGGAAATAGACGTGTGTAGAAATAATTTTACATCGAGACAATTCAACAAATCATCAAACTCATCTCTCTCTTTTCAACGAAGAAACGAACGGCATTCGAGTCAGCTTTCGTTAAATTCAACCGCGCGTTACGTAAACGTCGACCATCACGAATCGCGCGAAGCAGAGGGAGGGGAGAAGCTTAATTTCTCCTTTCGTTCTTCGTTTTATAGCCGTGCATACGTAAAGGTGAAAGAGCACTTTGCGTTCCGGTTCTCGCGCATTCTCTGGCACTTGATCTCCCAACGGAGACTTTCGCCTTGGGGAAAAACTCAAGGGGGAGGTCCGAGTGTTTCAAGCTCCGTTTAACCGTTTAATTACATTCCGTCCGCGAGGAACCGTATCGAGCATCGAATAATTTTGCTCAGCTCAAATTTCCAGTAAGTGGGAAGGAAGAGATCTTTTCTCTCTCTCTCTCTCTCTGTCTCTCTCTCTCTTTCTCTCTTTTGAGTGCAACGACTGGATTCCGTATACATGGCTTTGGGTATATTTCTATGCTTGTACAGTCGACGTTGCGATAGTGTCGCCGAGACGCGCCGATCGTAAACGCGCGCTATTAGTTATTGTTTCATTGCGAAAGCTACTATCGCGTGTGTCCTATAGTATGCTATGTGGATTTATAGATGCGCTACTAAATCTTTAACCGACACGTGTTTCGTAAATATGTCATTCGCTTTTAGATTTTCAAAATAAATTGCTATTCCATCCATAGATTTGTATTATTTTTTTTTTTTTTTTTTTTTTTTTTTTTTTATTATTGTTGTTTAAAAAACAGTATAGTAATCTTTTGTAAAAAAAAAATATATTCATTTTAGATCGAGATATTGGAAACTGCATTATTTAAAGATTATTCTTTTTTTAAATTATTTGTATAAAAAATGAGGTGAATTGTTCATATCACAGAAAAGTTTTTATACGACCGAACTAAATACCCGCTGCAAGAACCTTAAACCGACTACTTTTTGCACTTCTTGTTTTCTACAGTCGCGATATGATGCAAAGTTTTGCATGGTAATAAAAATGGAAGCAAGAAGCGACCAAATTCTTTTTTTCTTTTTCGATTTTTACACTTTAAAGGAGACTTTCCTCCGAGTTATAAAATTTATTGTAGTTCAGAAATTTTATCACGCAAACTATATGATAAATGCATGCACGATTGGATTTTTACGAGTAAATACATTTTTCCGAACTTAGCGAGATCGATTCTTCGTCATTCTCTCGTAAACGTTTTTAAAATTTGATTCACTGTTGCATATAGAAATAAGAATACATTCGAACCCACTTCGCAAGTATCTCACGCCTAGGAAATATTTTTTTCTTTCTGCAGCTTAATCCACCATTTCAAATACCAGTCGAGCTTCATTGAAGTTCCATAAAATTAAATTCAAGCTAGGGACGTAATAGAATTAGCCGAATCTTTGAATACTTATACCTATACACTTTCCTTGCACAGTTTTAGTAAGAAACACGACGCGCAGCATTTCTAATTTCTTCGACTGTTTCTTCCTCTTTTCCTTGATCTTACGACTCAATTTCCGATCGCGTCTCGTTTTTTTTTCTTACCCCTAACCCTCCCGAATGATTTTTCCCACCGGCGAGTTTGCCTGACTTCCGCGACTTCTTTCTTTCCTCTTCGGCGTCTCTTTTCCATTTCAATAATAATTGAACACTGCATCAAGTTACAAATGAATCGTGGGGAAAGAAAAGCAATCGAGGAGCGAGGATTTATCTATCTGTTGGACCTCGGGCTGAACAGTTTTATTTTCTTTCTTTTTGTATCTTCGACACTTCGATATCGGTTCTCGGATGAAATTTACTCGTTGTTCAGATATTCAGGTAACCTTTTTTATTATTTTTTCTTGTAAAGTTAAAAAGACTTTATGAAAGCTATTGGGTTATTGTATATATGTATTTTGAAATACTTTTAATGTAATAAAAAAAAAAAAAAAAGAAAAAAAATGTGAAACATTTGTAGTTAAAAAAAAAAAAAAAAAAAAAAAATGTATTTTAATTAATAAAAAAGCATCCGTAAAAACTAAAAAACAAATATTTACAAAATCAAATTCCCCAGTATATTCGCTTCGTTAATAAATCAAAGATTCTTTGATAAAATAAAACGAATAAAGGTAGAGAGAAAGGTAAAGGATGCCGATCGAATTCAGCGATTTTGCATTCGCGAAATTCTCACCCAGACGCGTGCTTAGATATTTTTCATTACACGCGGGGTGTAAAATTTAAATTAACGCGGGTTGCGAGATGTCTTCGATGCTTTCGAATAAAGTCTCGTGCTGTACGTGAAAGCTCCTCGTGTATTACCGAAGGAGAAGAAAGAGCTTTATTGCGATCCGCGCGCCTCTTCCTACGCTCCAAAGTTATTCGCCTCGGCTACGGAAATGCATTGTATCAATATGTATATATATATATATATATATATATATATATATATATATATGCACACACACACACACATACATATACATGTTGCATAATGAGAATTATCCAGCTGCCGCGCTTTTTCTTCTTGCGAGTAATTGCGCTCTCGATGCGTGCTCGGTTAATTCCGCGTACATTATCGCTTTATCGCGCGCGCGCGCGCGCACCGCAATTAATTATTCGCGAGAAATTAGCTACGTCACCAATGTTATTATTATAATCGTTTATATCCCCTCGATAATTTATCGCGGGGGCAGGCAATTGCCAACCGCTTTGCCTCTCGTTGCGTCGAATTGCACCTTTAAAACTAGATAAATATTAGCGCGTCTTTCTGCAAAACGCTTTTTAAAGATTGACTTTTTGATACGCTGACCTAAAATATCGAAGAATGTGAGATAAAAAAATGGTAGATCAAAGCAGCCTCCACGTTTTTTATTTTATAAAGTATTTTGCAGACGTTAAAGGAACTCGGCTTCGCCAAAAACAAATCTTCTTCGCGATATTCAAATTTACCGATATATTTTTTTAAACTCGAGCTCACAGTTGTACTTAAGAAGGCACGTAACTTGAACGTTCAGAAAAATCGTGGAAAAATTTTTCAATTAAAATTTTCAAAATTGCGTGCGTGCGTAAAAACCAAATTAATTTTTAATTCAAAATAAGTTTTTTCATTTACTACATTTTGCTTAAATAAGGAAGTAAAAAATCTTGTGATAACGTCAATATGTATTTACATGTTCGGTACTATAAACATAAATAATCTTGCTAAACGATCAACATATCTTGTTCTACTTAAAATGTGCAGGAAATAGACTATACCCACAACGAGTCCTATTTATAGTAGCGTTGATAACTGCTCACTCTACCGAAACAAAGCATTAAACGACCAAGTGATACGTTGCGCTTCTACTACGAAGGCAAAATGCAGATAACGTCCATCTAAAAACAACGAGTCGAAATCGGTTTAGCACAATGGCATGCAGGACATTAATCGAATTCTCTTTTTTACAACAAATTGGTCAATTCCCGATCGTATTCGAATGTTGATAATTTTCGATCGTTTGGTTTTTTAAAATAAAAGTATAGTTTACCTTCTATCTATATTAATATAGAAATATGATAAACTTAAGCTCTGATAAACTTAAAATAGCAGCCAAGGTTAATTTCAACGTTTGATTGGTTAAAGGATTGACAAATATTGAACGGCGAAATAGAAGGCGAGAAAGTCAATGTCATTTGCGTGCTTTGTTAAAATTCTCATAGTTTGATATATTTGCTAATTCTAACGGTATGTATGACGGTCGGTCATTTAAATTTGAGAAAAATCTCATTTTTACTTTTGATTAAAATGAATATATATGTATATATATATTTTTTTTTTTCTATTACAATTTCGTAACCAAATTAAAACCTTGAACTAACAACCCTGATGGTATTCGTTTTTTTATAAAAAAAAAAAAAAAAAACTCAGAAATTCGAAAACTTCATTTTGGTAAATGGGCCGACTCGTCCATTAGTGAAAAAGATAAAAAGCCTATGCGCATAAGAGAGAAAGAGAGGGATAAAGTGAAAACGTAACTGTGAATAACGCGAGAAAAAGAAGAGGATAAAAGTTTAAAAATATCGCATCACCGACGATTTTCAGCTTTTTACTCCGACGCGCGCGAATCCTCAAAAAAAAAAAAACAATCAAAAAAAAAAAAAAATGTGCAAACTTTAAATACAAGTAAAACGTGGTTGAAAAGGAGCGAAAAATAAAGTTTAGTTATAATTCAAAGACATCGCAGTTTCCGCTGTATATACATGTCACCCTCGAATAGGTAAAAAGATACTTTTCATTTTCACGAATAACGTACGTACGCGCATACCTTTTGCCTTTTCCCTGCGGGCGATACCGTAAATACATACACATATAAATATACTTGCATAACGCAATATCTATATATACATACAACCTTTCGAATCAAAATGTAACGGGAAAAGTACGGAGCGAGAGAATATTTCGAGAGTAGGGGAGAATCTTCGAAAGAAAACAAACGATACAGGCAAACTATGCATTTTATAACAGTGTATTTGAAGATACTCTACGTTTTCGAACTCAATTTCTCGTTCTTTAGGATGTTTTACGATTGGTTTACTTTTTCCAACTGATTTTAATGCAATATTCTTCGATATGTATATGTATACTCGTATATATCGAGTGGAACGTTTAAATTTATGAAGTATACGTAACGAGGTATAGCGAAAGATTTAACAAAATCTTTGTAATATTTTAACAAAGATATTATTTTAACGTATTAAAAAACTAATTCATAGCGTGAAAAAGTTTATAAATTCTTGCTTAAATCGCGACAATAGTACGACAGTAAAGACAATTGTACCGAAAAATTTATCGCAATATTTTTCATTAAAAGGATTCCTTGAAAAATCCAAGTATTTCGAGTTTAGTCAAGAGAAGAAAGTGAAATGCGCCGAACGTGGCCCGACGATGGAAAGTATAGAGAGAACGCAAACTGCCTCTCGGAGCTGAAAATTTTCTCAAGCTTGCAATATCCGAGTTAAGAAGCTTTCACGGTGTATTATCTAAAAAATGAAGGCAATTTGTGACAATAATTTGAAAAATCCATTTTAAAAAAACCTTTTCCATTCAGACGTAAATTTAATAACTTTTATATATTTACTTTTATCGTTGAAATCCTTTTCAATTCGTTGAAACCAACTTCAATTTTTGCTCGCAACGTTAATACTGCTATTAGATAAGAACGTCTTTTTTTTTTTCCTTTTCTAACGAATTTTAACGTAAAATTAAAACAATAATTATTATGCATTCTTTTCACGTTTTCATTTTATTTAAATAGCTATTATGCTTCACAATTTCACTAAAAGTTTCATAAATTTAATCTTCGTATTACATGTAAATAACAACTCGTGAAGTATACAATACATATTGACGTTCGAGCAAGAAATATATCATGTAAACGAAAAACTTTATCAAGAATGTAGAAAATTTTCATAATTTAAAAGCTGTGAAGCTAAAGGCAACCGCGTGCGCGATATAAATTGTACGAGTTATTAAGCAAATACAATCAATGTTAATCGAAGCACGTAAAGCTAACTCCTCTCTTGTAAAAGTAATTGAGCAACGGGTTACAAAAAAAAAAAAAAAAAAATGAAAGGGAATATAAATTGCTCCTACAAAATATCGTCCTAACGTGCGCCTCGGAGACAAAGTAATAGCGCACCGAAATTAAATTTTGAAAAATGAATTTTCGCAATTGCTTCTTGCGAGCGAGTTAAACAGCTTTTACCTCGGTGTCTTCAAAGCCGAGATAAAACGAGTAAAGAGAAGGAAAGATGAAACAAAAATACACAACGGTACGGAACATCAAAGAAAACTTTCGAGAAGGTTAATATGGACAAACTTTACGGCGCTGTAAATAACCGAGTGATATCTAACGTAAACGTAAGAAACCGAAAGGGAAAAAGTTTCGGGCGAAGAAAATAAATTTAACCACGCAAGTAAGAACAATGACAAGCACTTCATTAGCTGGATAAATATACCGAACAATTACAACGAAACTCGCTCAACGTTTCGCGCGTATACATTTAACGAGACGCGACGAGGGCAGTTTTCATAATCCCTTGAATATTCAAGACGAGGAAAGTATAAGGAAGCTCGAGAATAACGAAGGAAAGTCGAGCCCCTCCGCGAGGTAAAAATTACGGAAAAGAGCGAGATAAAGCGTCGAGGCTACGTCAACTTGAGGGATTGCTTGATCGTTTGCGCGTCACCGAGACAGAAAGAGAGAAGAGAATGAAATAGAATGAGAAACAATTAGTAGGTGGGACACTTTTTTTAACGATGCGTCATTGTGTGCTATCCTGGAGAACGGAGTCGGCATAAAGTCGCCGGTGTTGCGACCGAGCGAGTCTATCCTTCGTTCGTTCTAGCCTCCTTATTTAAACGAATTAAATAAATAAAGGGATGAATTTTACATATATCTCGCGGTGAACGTCTAGTTCTAATTTTTATCTCGCTATCAATATACCGCTCTTTTCTTTCATGATAATTTTTTTTTTTTTTTTTTTTATTTTCCTCTCTGTCTGTTTTGCTTTACTTGTCACCATCACGTGTTTGTTATCCTTTTTTTCTTTCATCATTATTATTATTTTCTTTTTACTTGTTACTATTGCTCGACGTGAGAAGCTGAATTGAAGAGGAGGAGACGGCGTAAGTGCGAAGATGACACAATTGAATTTCAAAATGAAATCATAACGAGAAAAGATTTTTTTTTTCTCCATCAGTGAAATTTGATTGCGATGCAAATTGAAATACAAGTTCGTTCGTATCGACAAAGGGATCTAGTATTATTATTTTTTCTCTCTTATTTTTTACATTTTTAGTTTTTATTCCCTTTTGAAAAATCATCTCGTTTCGAAATAAATTTCAATATTCAAACGACTCTCTATTATTTTCACCAAATACTGAATACTGTGTAATAAAAACTCTAATGGAAAATAAAAGAGAAATTATTGTCCTTGTTACATTTAGGTATAAGGTTCGTTTTTTCAATTCACATTAAGTAATGGTTCCAAACATTTTAAGCATATCGGACGCGCGAATTACGCAAATTATATACGCTTATAATTTGATATTGACGTTGAAAAAAAAAGCTTTTGTAAAAATAATTATCGACAATAAGATTTTTTTTCTTTTTTCATGCCTAGATTTTCATCAAACCCGACAATGTAATTTTAAAGATTATTCTTTATTTTTTGTTACAGGTGAGTTTAGCATCGAGCGCGTTTAACTGGAAACGCTTTGCGGTATGCGGTTCACTACCGGTAAGGTCATGCGCCTCGAGGCGATATAATTAAGCGCGGAGAAAACCTATTTTTCCGTTTAAAAAATCGACCGAGCGAGAGTTGCTTTCCCCCTCCCCCTTACACCCTCCCCCCTCCATTTCTTCGTACAAATACCAATACTATTTCTATTCTTTTCTATTATCCGTACCGTATTTTTTGCCCCACTCTCTTTCTTTGCTTCTACGTAAAAATGCCTTTTTTTTTTTTTTGTTTTTTTTTTTTTTTTTTTAACATTTTAAACTACAATAAGCGCGCGCTTTGTTTTCGTTACTTAAACAAATAATAACGAGCAAAGAGCGCTAATTTCTCAGCTACGCGATAGTCGCAGTCTCCGCGAGTACATCGACGGGTTTAAGAGAAGCCGCTGGGAAATTTATTTTATCGCGATTTGTCGGGGTCGCGCGCGTGATTGAAATCCAAGAAACAACGCTGTCGGTGCTGCCGGTGCTGCTGCATATTTGTTACTTTGGCGAATGGCGCGATAGATCGGAAAAAGAAAAACGGTTTGTTCCGACCGAAACGCATATACGTATATATGGATTTGTAACGTGTGTGTATGGGTTGTGTATGTATATATATATATATATGCATCAAGCGGAATACCAATGTCGCTGGCTCGATATTTCTTGACATTTTTCTGCTCGTTTGCCTTTTTCTTGTACTCCTGCAAGGTTCCTTGCACGTGCGTGTTGAAGAAATCGAGTTTGCGGTACTCGATTACGAGTTTAGTTTTATAAATATATACCAATTCCTTATTTTCTCGAATGATTTTGCACTCGGTATTGGATTTAAAGAAAATAAGGTTACACTTAACCCGTGAACTTGACAATTTTTAGAAGTACATTGTAATTGTGTTGACTTTAAAAATATTATTCGATTTACATGCAATCAAATTTATATTGTTTATATTATAACTAAAACTTTTATTTCTTGCGTTTATTTTTATCTCTGTATTTAAGCTACTTTTATCATTTACAATAATTAAAGCTCGTGCGGCTTAAAATTGGATCGTTTAGATATCGAAGAACGCGAAAAGTATACATAAAAAAAAAAAAAAAAAAAAAAAAAAAAAAAAAAAAAAAAAAAAAAAAACGGAACGTAATTTGTAATCCTTACCTGCATACAGCCTTTATTGGAGCGTTAAAGGTCAAAATTAAAAATCATTAAATTTTTGAAATACATTTCGAAAGTTCGATAACAAATAAACTATTGCGTCCAGTTGCAATTAAATAATAAAATAAAAATCAAATACCGAATAAACGAGAAAACATTTCGATGTATGTACAAAGAAAGAAAAGTGAAAGAGTTTAAGCATTAACGGAGGCTTGAACATACGAAAGAAGTTGATGAAGAAGAACTTTTCTCATTTAAAAGCGAACTAAACGTTGCTCGCGGCGACGACGCGTCTTCTTTATCGAACTTTCCACGAGGAAAGAATACAAATTACAAATACTAAGGAAAAAGGGCCAAATTGGTCCTTAATTTTCTTTTAACGTTGAAATATGAGTTTCGAGCTTTTTGAACGAATGATCGGTATATCGAATGCCTATTTAAATCTGCTCGATTAAATCCGTAACGGTAAATTTATATATTAAATTCACTGCATAAGCCTGAATTCGCAGCGAAACGACAGAGTTTAATTTAACAAAGCCAATATCTGTAGTATGCGTAAACTGAAGTAAATTGATTGCAATCCTAAACAATATGTACATTATAATTATTAATATATACTCGGGTATACTCAAATAAAAGCATAATTATCCAATTTCCCTGTACGTGCCTATATGATGCATTTCGCTAAATTCTAATACGTTGATATGTACATAATTTATCGTTATTTTATTTATTAATTAATCGTTAAATCATGCGTAAAAAGTATAAAATAATGATTTTAAAAACAAACTTTCTTGCAAAGACTTATCGATCAACAACTCGCTGCTTTTTCATTTCACTAGTGAAAATTTTCATTATCAACGAAATATAAAAGCTTAAAATACATGAAAGGAATAATAATAATAATAATAATAATAATAATAATAATAATAATGTTTCTGTAGATACGAGCGAACGAGTAACATTCGAATACAGTTCACGCAATAAAGCGCTATTAATTTTAAAATCAACAAGCCAAGTATATTACGTCCGCGTTCTAATTCCCTCTTTCTCGTTCGTGCCTTTTTATGTGTGCATTTATACGCACACACACATATGTATATGTATATGTATATGTATATATGTATATACGTGTTTATCAAACTCTCGCGATGTTTGCGTCAACCTTCGCCGGGGGGCACTTCATCGTCCTCCTGGCAAATCTCACCAGAGACAAAGTTCGCCGCTCGAGTTTTCGAGCTTCGTCAACTTCCGGTGCCCGATCGAACTTTAATTTCCAGCCGTCTTAACTTTCCTTTCATTCGGTGTTAGCGGACACTCTAGAGTACAAGAACGACGTACAACTAGTCGCGTTTTATCGGTGCAACTTTTCCTTAGAAGAGCCGTTTTCGCTCTTTCGCTAAATTCACCGATCGCGACCTGCGATATTCTTTCGTAGCCTCACTTCATCAATGCCATTACGCGCAGAAGGAAGGAAGGAGGGAGGAGAGGGGAAGGGGGGGCGAGAGAGTCGAGAGGAGATGGTGGAGACGACATAACCTATTATAGAACGACCAAACGCTCCAAAATCCATTTCGTAAACTTTTCCAAGCTCCAAAATCACGCTCGCGATAAAATTAAGTTTTGAGATAAGAGGGAGAGAGACTGCGTTTGAATTGTCTTGAGAAGCATCTGATCATGAAGATCGCTATCGAGACACTTGTTTGTTAAACTTTGAGTGCATGTAATTTTCTTGATAACAACAATAAAAATAATAATAATAATAATGTATTTAAACGTTAAAAAAGTATATTAAATAGAATATTATTATTTTATTCAATAATAATAGCTCTAAAAGTATTGAAATTAATTGTTAGAATTGATGGTTAAATTTTATAAGTATTGAAAGGTTAATAAAAAAATACATGATAACTAAGAACGAATAAGCGACCCTGAACTTTGATAAAAAAAAATTGAGTGAACAGATCAATTTTCGTGTATTCAAATAAAAAACAAAAAAAATGTAACGAAACAATCTCTTTTTTCATCACTCACTGAGTTGTGATAAAACAAAAGTAGAAAATAAAAGAGGATTTGCAACTTTATTGTTGTAAAACTAATTGTTGTAATGGCACGACAATAACGATATTAAAAATTGCTTTTGTAAGTAAGTCACGCAATAACATTAGAATTCCTATATAAACCGTTCGCGCAATAGCTATAAGAGCAGTCAATTCAATAATCGTATAAAAGTTAACAATAACTCATAATTATCAAGATTAGATTTAATCACTACAATTAAAAAGGCGTATCCGAAGATGAAAACGGCGTATAGGAAGGAAAAACCGACATGGGCAATTAGCCCAATAACCACGTTTACGAGGTTAAGCGAGCTAAGCACGAGCGAGCAAAAGCGTCGACGACTTGTGCGCGCTCGAAGAAATTACTGTTTCGTTCAAGAGTTGAGTCACGGAAACCATTTAAAGGGCAATTCTGTCAACGAGACACCCACTGACCCGTAAGTATATGGGATCTAACGACGAATAGCGCGACGCGAAAAACTTTATTATTATACATGGCGCGTTACTCGATTAATAAGCAAAATGCGTTTAGAGATGAGAGGAGGTTATTTTTCTAGTTAGCTTCGTGATAATTAGATTTCGATATCGAATCCACGCCTCGTTTTAACAAGTGTCTCGCAAATTTCATTATTAAGCCTAAAATGCTTCGTGAATAAAAAGTAGCAAAATAATTTTTTTCAACGTTTATTTTTTCATTAAGCGATCGGATATTCATTTAGTTTTGATTATTCAACTGATATAGGGCAAAAGACCCACTTGAGAGAGAGAGAGAGAGAGAGAGAGAGAGAGAGAAAGTTAATCTTGGAAGTCGTGCGTGCTCGCGTAATATAATACCCGATCCGACTATATATCGGTAGAACAAAAGGCTTCTGGAATTGACGGCGCACGAGACGTCGCACGGTACTCGAGAGCTTTCCCTCCGATGATCCGACGGTGCTAAACTTCCCTCGCAAAGCGTTCTATTTAATAAGTAACCCATGCGCGCACAACACCGATATTATCCGGCAAGCCCGCATACGCACGAAGCTCCTTCATGCAAACATCGCGCTCTACCTTCGAGCATACGCGAGCTTTTAAACTTTTGGAAAATCGAGTGCTTCCTTCAACCCGAAATTAGTTATACTAGTATATAATAACTCCGTCTCTATGTGTGAGTTCGAGCGATCGATCGATTTATAAGTGCGTTAATCACTTTGAAGCGGTTAAATTTTTTTTTTTTAATTTTATAAACTTTTATTGGAGTGTGATGATTTTCTTGTTGAAATTTCAACTTAAAATTGATGAAATTTAAAAAAAGTTTTGTGCTTACTTTTTGTTTTTTCTTTTTTTCTTCCATAATTACGTACGTGAGATATAAATTGAAATAGTGTTTCAATTATTGAATTAAAAAACAGAAAAGTCAACGTTAATGAAACAAAAAAATATCAATTGATTGCAAAGTTCTTATCTCGATGTGATTTATTGTTAAAATAGTTAATTAAAAAATTTCTCTCTTATTTTTATTTACAAATCCACGACCACCGAATAAAATCATTCATTATTAACAAAAGGTATTACGGTAAAGTAATACGTAAATTAAATAAATCGGAAACGAGAAAACGAATGGAAAGTAAATTTCCTCCCAACTTTAAAACTTTATTTTAATTCGAATGAAAATTTAATCAGATTAAATTTCGTTTGTTTGTTTTATATTTTTTATTTATTTATCATCGTTCAAACGCACGAAATAACTTCAAGTATGGCGTTAAAATAACGGCTCTTTCGCTTAATTTTATAAACCAACGAACAAAGCATTCGACCGAACAAGATCATTTAATAAAACTCGAGTCACAAAGCTAAAAGAAACTGTTGCTCTTGTGCATTCCCGTGAAATCGAGTCGAAGTAAAATAAAATCTATAGGAGCTTTTTATATACCCTAAATGCGAACATCTTTTCCGCTGGTATTTACAAAATTACGAGTTAAAACTTGACTCGTAAACCTACTAAACAATCTCTCTCTCTCTCTCTCTTTTTCTCTCTTTTTTTCGCTTTTCTTTTCTTTCTTACCGGATACAAAATTATCTAACTAGAAGTAAAACGTACGATTATATACCGTACGTAAAACGGGTTAACCCAACCGACGATTAAAATCGAACAACGAATGTTTCTGCATGCGTATATTTACCTATATACACAACTAAATCGAGCCTTACGTCGCGCTTACGTATAACCGTTACAACGACGACGACGACGACGACGTTGATGACATCGTGGCAAGATTCCGGAATAAAGCTCGGGCCTAGATTCGCGCATATGAGCGCAGCAGTTGCCGTCAATGCGATGAGATACAATATTCTCTCTCTCTCTCTCTCTCTATCTATTCCGGCGTAACGACACCGGGTGTTGACGGGCGATCTCGCGGTGCCCGGATATCGTAACGCGAATGACGTGTGACGGCTGCACAATACCTTTGGAAAATTAACCAGCTCGGTAAATGTGATTATTGAATTTTTTTTTTTCGTGAAAATCTTTTTCTTTCGTTAGCGTTAAGTCTTTCGTACGTATCTTAGGTGTACTCGTATAAGATTTGTTTTTTTTTTTTTTATGTATCTTTGTAAAATTTAAATTTAAACTTTTTAATTTAATTTATTTATACCTAATGTATTAAATTTAAATTATATATTGATGTATTAAATTTACACTCTTACGTTCGACAATATAAAAATTATGCAAAAGATTGAGCCTTTTGCACTTTATTTTATAACCCGTTTAATATTGTTATGTTTTTGCATCTAGTAAAATTGTGGGTATTAAACTTTATGCTAAAACCAACATTATAAATATCTTAAAGTATCCGTTCGCCCTCATCCTGACTCGTATCACTGATATGGGTAATTCGCTGTTGTTGCCAATACGAACATATCGGTTGTACAAGCGGATATATGTATATTATAACGTTATTCATTTTTTTTTTTTTTTTTTTTTTTTTTTTTTTTTTTTTTTTTTATCGAACTTTGTAGAATAAATGTATGCTGTATAAGGTATTTTATGTCGGATACTGGAAATTTGCGATGTTTTTATATATTCTGCTTTTTTATTTTTTCGTTTATGCGATAGGCGCATTAATGTCCGAATTTATTTTGAAATTTATTGGAGGCGAAGGTTTTAGCAGCGCTCAAGCCAAAAAAATTTAAGCTACAATTTTTCATATTTTCATTTAAATAATATATTGTTGAATAATATCATCTAGTAATGTTTAATTAAATCGCTAATGATAATATATAAGATGTAGGTGTCAAAACGACGAAAATTCAATAAATTACATGAATAATATATTTAGAATCATAGGTAATCGTTAAAATGTGCTAATTATCTGAAAAGATAATCAAACTAGAATCTGAAAATTCGCCGTCTCGATATATCAATTGTACGACAATCGCGTAAATTTGGTAAATATTGCCAGTGCAGTCGCGCATGGCATCGAAATTGGATTCGCGACAGCCTTGCCCCCTCCCCTTTCAATCTCTCACGCTTATCTGCCAATACCGTCGGACAACTTAACCGCTCGAATCGTGGCACAGGGCGCAGTTCTCCAAGTAAATAGAATTTCATCGATACGAGATCAGATTGCGCTAGCTTTAATTCTCTCTCTTTCTCTAACTACTTTTCTTGGCTACTTTCCAATGCAAAATCATCTTGCGATCCTGCACGAACGAGCGCACCAGACCGAGTGTCCCTTGTTCATCTCGGTCTATTGCGCCCGAGTTATGTAATACGCCACTCGTTTACTCGATCCTGTCAAGAAAATTGTCGAGGCGTTAGCTTATTGAAGGATTTTTAACAAAGGATGCCTCGAACAATGCGTCCATTTGGGAACGAGAAGAAACTAGACGATTCTAACGTTAAAAATTCTTAGGTAAATCGATAATTAATGAAACTAATTAACGACGAATAATTTGCCCTAATGAATCGTTCACGTTCGATTTAATTTCCGTAGTTCGATTCTCTTTTCAATTCCGTAAAAAGCGTTCAACGAGCCCTTAAAACTATAATTTTGAGCGAACAAACGAAAAAAAAAAAAAAAAAAAAAAAATTGACTTAAGCCCTGAATTTCAATCTAAATGCAAAATTCGAAATTCCGCGCAATGTGTTTGCATGCGTGTGTAGTTCGGTGACAATTCCATTGCATAATCCGCGGCGCGCATTCAAATCCGACTAAAAAGGAGGAGCTGTCTTTTATTCTCTCGACTCTATATGCTTTTCTAATTTCTTGCGCACGCTTTTCTCGTACTAACTTCTCACCTCTTTCTCTCTCTCTCTCTCTCTCTCACTCACACTTATCTTTTCTTCCTCTTTCTACTATCCTCGTCTCTTTTCTCGCTGCTCGTTCTTTCGCACGGTGTAGAATCATCCGGCATGACTAGGATCTTTAACGTAAAGGGACTAAAGAATTTACCGCTCGTCTGCCTTCCTCGTTGACGTCGATATACGTTTTAGGTGCTCAGTGCTCGCGTCTCCTGGACGTTTCGGCACACTCATATCTCTTTTGCTCTCATAACTATTCATCGACTTTAAAAATGAGCCCGCGTGACGTTGGAAGATAATAATCTCACCCTTTCTCACTCTCTCTCTCTCTCTCTCTCTCTCTCGCTTTATAAAATACTTCGTAAATTTTTTTGCAAATTTTATTGCCCATTAAAGCAGTTGAAAAATTTAAATTTAATTTCTTTTTTTTTTTTTTTTTTTTTTTTAATTAAAAATAGATATAGAATGATATTAAACCACGGGAATGCAGCAGCTTTGATCATTATCATTCAAAAACTAATAAGTGAAATTTTCAATTCAATTAAGAATTTTAGAATTTTCAATCATTTAACGTTACTTTATCGCATTCTTCACTATTTTTATATTCATATTTCAAGTAAATGAACGAAATTATAGGTTTGCCTTACTTTATGATTACAAAAGAGTCAAGTTTTAAAAGCCATTTCTTTGTAAAAAAAAATTAAATCAAATTTAGTTTAATCAAGAATAATTATACTTTAAATTACGTTTTTAAAAATAGTAATTTTTATTTTAACATTTAAAGGTTTTATTCATTTGTCAAATATTAATATTCTTAAATATTATTTTAATTACGTCATTAAAAACTGAATATGATAAGAATACTGAATCAAGTAATAAATTTATATTAATATATGAAGCAAAATATAAACGTAGAAAATAAACGTACAAAAAACAATCTGATTTCTTACTTCTTTATTTAGCTTCGTTGAAATGTTTAATATTTAAAAATTTTTATTTTAAATAGTACGGCAACAACATTCTTCTTATTTTTGTTATACTTTATCATAAAGTAGCATCTACGCCGTATACATTCGAACCACGAAATTCCATTCAAACTCCAACAATTTTCATCAAAAATTCCTTTTTTCAACCGAACGCATGTAAACACGCACACGTGCATGTACATACGCGCATATGTCACGTAAGTTTAAAAAAGAAAGTCAAAGTAGAGCAGAGCCGGAAAATTAAAACTGACAAGATTAGGAAGCGTACGCGAGCAAACATGCTTCTGCCGGATGAAAAAAAAAATAGAAAAAAGAGAAAAAAAAAGAAAAAAAAAATGGAAAAACATTTGAATCTACCATATAGAGAATCTTAAAATAAAATAATAATAAAAATAGACTACTTTCTCGCTACAAATACGTACATAGAATGAAAATCTAAATTCCCTTCGTGAACAAATCATAAATGTATAGTTTTTTGGGAGATTTTAGTAAAGTCGGCCTTCGATTTATCCGTGCGTAATGGATTCTCTCAGAAATCAGAAATATCAGGTACTACCATAAAATCCTTTCTGCTCTAATTTTTTTCTGATTAATGGTGCACTAAGATATTTTCACAAAATTGAAAAGAAGAGTAGGAGAGTAAGAGGAGGGTAACAGCTATCGTATTTATAGAATAAACGGACCAAAAATAAGAATAAAATAATTTCGGCGGTTGACACTTGGTCCGCCTCATGAACTTGCTAACAGCAAAATATACATTTCTCTCAACACCTCATCCAAACGGACAGTCAAATTATTGCAATAATATATTCTCGTACGCACATCGACGCATACCGATTTGTTCATATTCGTAAGTAATTTTAAATAGTCCCTTAGCGTTGAAAACTAATAAATGTGCGCATAGCATAAACGACGCAAGTCGTTTTGCTTGAGATATCATACTCTCGGTATAATTATAAGCTAGCTTGCAGAATAGTAAAGCCAACGGGCGCGTACGATTTGCAGGTAGGAGCCATTTCGATGTACATGTTTGCAACTTTACACACTAGTCACTCTTCGCATTCACTCATACAGGTGAAAAAGTTGCCGAGAGTTTACCAAGAAATAGAAGAGAGAGAGAGAGAGAGAGAGAGAGATGTTTTATTTACTAAGTAGGTTAATTACGACGCCCGCCGATCTTCTTTCACCTCCGTGTAGTGGCTGATGCATCTTCTTCAAGAAGAACGAGAAGCGTGTTTACAACTCGAATCAGACGAGGCAAGATTAGTGAACCGAGGTGGAAATTTTCTTTAACGAAGCGGAAATGCTGATTTTTAACGTCAGATCGAAAAAGCTTTAGGATCTCTTTTTTTGGAAATACTTATACAAAATGTAGATCAACGGCTTCGTGTGTTAAGATTGATTTGTTTGGTTATAAATTAGCTCTGCAATTATCAAATCATAGAATGGATAGATCAATTGCGCTTATCGAGTATAGAGGCAATGTAACGGGGTACTTTATTAATTGAAAGGATTACACAAAACACTTTGATGATTAACGAAATTATAATACGACTGTTATGAATTTAATTAATTGCTCTGATTGTAATGTATACTTTACTATACTTACGAAAATTGAACATAATGGATCACCTTCATAAATCAGTTGAATAAAGCAATTTTAATGCGAATATCTTAATAATTCAAAGGAAAAGTCACTCGATCAAATACTTCCTTGAAAGAAATTATGAGATTTAATTTAAGGAAAATTTGATAATGATTCAAATTAAAACTCTAACTCACCGATTTCGGCGGATAATAAAAAGAACAGCGCCATGTCAAAATAAAAAATAGTATCAATGGCTATTATTTTCCTTGTCAATTTTCGATGAAGTTGGATTGACCACAGAGAAGTGCATCTGTCAGTCGTCGTTTTGTAGAGAAACGACGGGAATGAGTTTGCAAATCCGGACTCTTGTATATCGTGTCGCGCTTCTCCCTCTCTCTTTCTCTCGCTTTAGCCCACCCTTTTTTTTTTTCTATTCCTAATACTCTTTTAATCCGTGATCGAATGCTTTGTCAAGTGATTTTGACATTCTTTCCATTTATTGTGCCTTTTTTTACGATAATGAATATAGTAAAGTTCTAGGTTATTGACTATATTATGTTGATCACTTATTAGTCGCTTAAAAAACAATTTCGCCCTTTTATATATACTCGTATATATACACGTATCGTAAAAACAATGTTAAAGTTCCATCTAGATTCATCAAGCTATTGAGCAAAAAGTCCGCGCACAATCTCGTCATTTTGCAATAAATATCGGCAAGTCCGTAGTAAACTTACCGATCGATCCAAAAAGCTTCTATAAAACAGTGTCGGGATGATCTGCATCCTTCGAATATTTTACACCGTCTAGACTGTGATCTCGAAGCACTAAATAATCGCGCAAACATCACGGCAAGAATATAGAGAGCGAAACTTATCTTTCTCCTCCTTTTCTCTCTGGGAATGATTAATGGCACGGAGATAGACAAAACGTGGGATAGTTCGGGGAATAGATGCGAAGCGGCACGATAAAGCATGCGAAGTATATACCTCGGCGATGATCTTCGGAAAATTACGCTTCATTACGCGCCGGTATACGATAGCGAGCTTTGCATCGAGATTAAGCTTCGCGGATGAGCGTGAGCCAGAATTTTCGTTATTATGGTAACGAGCTCTCTCGCGCCCCGTCTCTTTATTTCATGATTATAATAAATTGAAAGAGACTCCTGCTGACTCCCGGCTTTCATTTTTTTTATTATCGTTTTTATACATATACATATATATTTATTTATCATTCGACAAAACTGCTTTAATTAATATAAGAATACTATTTTACGTCGATGAGTTAATTTTCATAATGAAAGCTAATAACGTCCCATTAATAATTTTCTGCTTTACTTGACTCATTAATATTCAAATTAATGATCAACGTCAACGTTAGCGATCGTTAAACTAAATAAGCTGATAATTATTTCGATATTTGCGATAATTTAAGTTAATTTCAACATATTATATCAAGCAATTAAAACAATTTATCTTTAATAAGACTTTTTAAATAATAAATTAAATAAATAAACGAATGTTTTTCCATATATCCATGGAAAAATTATCTATTTTTTCAAGTAGCGTTTCATTAGAAGTACAAAATGCACGTAATAAGAACGTTCGAACGATTGGGCAACAAAACGCAACCGATTCTTTTTACAACTATCGCGTTAACGCGCGCAACAAAGAAGAATCATTATCGCACCGAGGAAAGCGTTCTTCGATCCATCTCGTCAAACGGCCCGAGCTAATTACAAACGAAAGAGCGAAATCAAGCAA
Source organism: Chalcis sispes (assembly GCA_949987625.1). NCBI lineage: Eukaryota > Metazoa > Arthropoda > Insecta > Hymenoptera > Chalcididae > Chalcis > Chalcis sispes. Next base: position 84,066,751 of record OX465094.1, read on the forward strand.
GCCAGACCGCCTCTCCCGACGCTCGTATAAAAAAGAGCCACACGGGAGGAGCTGCTCCAATAAGCCCGACCATCAAAGAAGTACTCGTAGAATCCATTCGAGCGTCAATCCGGTTAATTGCGCGACCTCTATACATCGGTTAGCTAAAAGAGATCCAAGGGAAATTTCATACACACATACCCATGTAGTCTTACCTACGCCCGTTTATGTATAAATGTATATGTATATGTATATATACATCGAGGATAACGTTAATTGCCTGCTCTTTAAGTTAAAACTCTGGCGTTTCGCTAAGTAATCCAGTGAAGAAAATAAAGGAAGAGTGGATTCTACCAGGAGGCCATAAAGGGGAATCGAAACTTTGCAAACGCACGTAGGATAATCCGGTCACGTTGACGCGCGCCCTGAAACACATACTCACACACGTACACACGCGCATATTTCCATTTCTACATACGTAAGCCGCTTCTACGTGCCTACCTTTTTCCAAGCGATCGAGTTGAGGACGTTTACCATGTAGGATATTTATCCTTTGGCCTCGTTGCGCGAATTTCTTAACTAAGAAAATACTGCGCGCGCAAAGATGTAGCCGATACCGCACGCAAAGAAAAAAAGGAGCCCTGAAAATTTTCCAAGCACGTAGATGTATGCAACCGTGCTCTTTGAGTACGCGTGTTTTTTGTCTTTGACTTTAAGGTACGTTGGAAAAGACGAAAATTCCGTTGTAAGGAGAAAAGATTTTCAAGAAAATGTATACTATGTGCGGCCAATTCGATACATGACAATTATTAAGCTATCTGTAAATATATATAAATTTTTTAACTCAAGCCTTTATTGTCGTTTCTTCTCTTTTTCTTATTTAAAATTTTAAAAATAAGTAAATCGTAGAAAATTACAACTAAACTATTATCAATAAAATCTTACTAACCTATACTGATACAAAAAATTTTTTTCACTCAAATGAACTTGATAATTTTTTAATAACTTTTTCGTGCGCTTCCTCAAGCGTGTCGGAAAATTCATAAAATTACTTTACGACTCATGCATAAAAAATAAGTTTACATTATTGCACTAACAATGTAATATAAAAAATAGTTCTTACAGTTCTACTTTTTAATTTTTCTCGTATCAAGTTTAAGTAATTTAAAAAATAATATTTTCTTTGCCGTGAAATATTTAAAAATAGTGTTGATTCTATTTATTTTTAGTATTATTCTATTAGAAAATGAAACATTTGCAAGATCGAAAAAAAATCATAAAAAGGATATAATTATAAGAATAGTTTTTGATAAACAAACTAAATCCGAGGATTGGAAAAAAAGTCACAAAACAAAAGATTCGGAATACAAAATAGTTATACACTGAAATTAAGCATTTTTATTACAATATTCTTACAAAAATTACAAAAATTGTTAAAGATAAAATTATAATTTACAATAGTTAGTTGTAGATGTAAAAAATCATCATTTGACGAAAAAAAAAAAAAAAAAAAAAAACAAAATAAATGTTGTAAACTACAAGAAGAAAAATGGTAACACAACCTATATCAACTGTAATAAAACAAGCCATTTTATAATAATTTAACTTTTTCAATTATCTCATCGATGCTTACACACGCCGCATCACTTTCTCAAAGCATCCTTCATCTTCGTCGCTAGATCCAGGACACACACGAATAAAACAAAACTGCAGCAAAAGCTACGCGACGAAACAAAGGACGTCGGCGCGTCTTTGTAAAATTCCGTATTCCGATGCCGAATGCAAAGCTATCAAAGTGCCCAAAGTTCTCAAACGTTGAATTCTTTATAATGCAGAACAAAGACGCGCGCCTGTACGTTTCTCACGATTTCAGGATTCGACTGGCTTCGTTTCTTCGGATTATCCGCGAGTCTCTTTGTACTTTCCATGCATGCAAAGTACAAACGCGCGTGATCTCGCTGAGTAGAAAGAGAGAGAGAGAGAGAGAGAATGAGAGAGAGAGAGTAAGTGGGTGAGTGAGTGATTCTAAATTAAACGTTGCTCGGTTTTGTCTAAATTCAATCGCGATGTGTATGCTCGTAAGTTCATTTTCCTTAATTTTTAATTAATTATCAAGTGTTTTGTATACGTGACTTGCCTTTAATGTCGATAAAACTGCAAATTATTTGTATAACATAACAAGAATGAAAGAATAAAGAAAATTAACGTGAGTTAAAATTAAAAATTGCCTGGCTTATCGCTGCTTATTTAATAAATAAATATACTTTTGAAATTGAATTCCATTAAACGAAAAGCATTAAATATACTGAATAAAGTAATAAATAACACAGTTGCAAAAGTAAACCGAAAGAAAAACGAACCGTAAGGAAAACAAAGGAAAAGTCAATGTATGAAATTAACCGTTAAATAGATAATCAGGAAAGGCTGTTCGGTGTGTTCGGAAATTTTTGTTTGGTTCATCGGCGATTCGTTGTAGAAATAGAATCGATAGAGAACGACGATAAAGAAAAAGTAAAAATAAAATAAGAATAAAGCAGAAAAGTTCCAAATAAAAAGGGAATCACGGAATCGGACATACAGACACGGAAGCTAAACATAACAATCGGATGTCACGTTCGCTGGTCAAAGAGAGATCCTAACGTTGAGTTTTAATGACGGGAAGTGCGTTCGAAGAGATTCTCCGAGAAATCTGACCAGGAAAGTGGTGGTGAAAGCGCTGATTCGAGACTTTATTCGAAATTAATTCTAACCAAAAGGATTTCGCATTTTTCTTATCTGGTAAATAAGGCGAGAAAAGAGTTTTTGAGAAAAAATTTTTTTAATCAATCCAATGAAATGATTTGAAAAAATCTGATACTTTTTTTGAATTTAAAATGCGATTATTTATTTTTTTTAAAAATTATCTTTTCATAAGCTTAAACCATTATTTTATTTTAAAAATAAAAAAATTATATTCCGTTTTAAAGTTCAAAATCTTATTTTTATGAAAAACTTTACATTACAAAGATTAAATAATTTACGAGATCTTCGAAATTTTTTCGTTTACTATATATATGCTTATAAGCGACATTTTTTTGTTTTTAATAATTTTATTTGCATAAACATAAAATGGTTAAAATAAATTTTTAACCATTTTAATCAAGGAAATTCGATTCTTATAAAAGATTATTTTTATTGTATTCGTAAAACATCAATATGTACACGCTTTTGTAATTTCCATTTGTTTTTTTATGATCTTCCAGGACTATTTTTGAAATGGTGATAAATATACACGTATGTAAATAAGTCTGTTTACAACGTTAACATTTGAATAAATTGAAATAATTGTTATTATAACAATATTTAACTTTATAATTGATTTTATGCGTTACACCTCGTTTATTTAACACTGTGAAAATACACGATTCATGCCATTTATTTCATTTGTTCATTTTCACGATTTTCATCTGAAATAAGCGATAAATGCAAATAAATAACGTAATTATATCGCGTCGAATTTAAAATCAAGTCGGTAAAAGCACAGAATCGCTTAACGCAGTCACTCTTGCGCTTTCATTCTTTGCGAGCCCTCATCTAAACGAGTTGATACATTCATTTAAATCCAAAGAGAGAGAGAGAGAGAGAGAGAGAGAGAGAGAGAGAGAGCTAGAAAATCCAACGCATCTTTTGTCGCGGATCTCGTGAGAGAGCGCATATCTGCACAGGTCCAGCTAACTTGTACATGCGCGCGTTAATCCAAAAAGCACAAGTCCAAAGAGAGAGAAAGAGAGATAGAAAGCGTAGGTTTCCTCGTTGCGAGAATATGAATGCGCTCGTATTCGAATGACCATTGTAGACCACACTGGTCGTTGACCAAGTGTGAGAGTCCAGTTTCACAGGCGAGCTGACAGACTGACGGATGAACTCTCCCACGCTCTGGGTAGTTTCTCCGGTTTTCTCGCTTTGAGCGCTTGAGATAGATAGATAGATAGATAGATAGATAGATAGTTAGATAGAGAGAGAGAGAGAGAGAGAGAGAGTGAGCAAGAGAGGGCAAGAGAGAGCAAAAGAGAGCAAGAGATAAATACTATAGGCTACCCGTGAAGCTCGACGGATATTTCAATAACGCTAGGAAGTACGTATCCGCTTGCTCGTTCATATGGGCGAGAACGGATAAATCACTTGAGTTACCTCGCTCCCTTTTCAACTTCGCACCTATCTCCATACCTATGTTAATTTCAATTTTTCTTTTAAACTTAATCTGAAATTCTGAATTGTGTCAAATGCACTTCTTGTTATATATCCTAATTTATCGATCGAATTTTTAACCAAAAAAGAATCAAAGACCATTTTTTTTTTTTTTTTTTTTTTTTTTTTTTCAACAACATGTAGCACTAAAATTTATACAATTTTTTAAATTCATTAAACATAAAAAACATTATACTATATAATAAATTTTTGGAATATAGTTTATTATTATTATATCAGGAAATATAATGAGACTCTTTCACTTTCGATGTTGCTTCGGCGAATTCCAGACGGCAAAAGGGACTTCTTCCTTGTTCCTTTCCAACAGATAGCCTCGGACTTCTCCCTCTCCCTAATCATACTATTGGGAGTCTTTTGCCCCCTTCTATCACTATCACAATAGAATAGCGCGCGTACTCAAATTAATTCGTTACAACTATTATTAACTTTAATTTATCCGAGTGGCCTTTTCATCGCGATGAAATTGTAAAAATGACAAACAAAGTGAAAATAAAATAAAAGAAAATAAAAGAAAAGAAAAGAAAAAAATAGAAATACATAAAAATACTGACGATAAATGCAGGAAGTAGCTTCGGGCACTTTGCCAAATGTTCGTAAGCATCTTTGAGTTTATAAAATCGTGACGGCCTTTTCGATAACCGCGCGCCGCAAGCCGAGATAATCTTTATCCATGTATCGATTATTGCCACGGTGTGCAACAAAAATTCAAAACCAGCCGGCTTAACATCTATCACGTCCACCATTCGAGCGCCCTCGTGTCTCTACGTTTCATAAGAGTTCTCTAAGGTATTTTATCGAAAGAAAGTTCGGAAAGTATATCTCCGTATAACGTATGTAGAAAATAGTCTCGAGAATCAGATCGCTCGATTGTTCAAATATCCTCGTAATTAAAATTTCTTCGATTCAAAACGATTCTTATCTCGTCTTGGTTTGTTGAAAATAAATGTTAAAGGAAATTATACCTCGGATATCTTTCAATTTAACTTATCCGATTTTCCCTTTTCCTTCGTACTTTTATCGTCATACTATTATCGTTCTTGTAAGTGCGATGAAAAGGTAAGATGTAAGAAAAATTTAATTGTTCAACTTGAAAATTTCATACGTTACTTTTTTACTGAATGACTTTCAAATGTAATGTGAATCCGTAATAAGTTATTTACATTAAAACTAAAAAATACACTTTTATGTAACCGCACAAATTTAAATACACTAATTACAATTATTAACCTGTCTTAAGTACACTAGTCCTCTTGATAAAACATTTATAAAAGAATTTTAACGATTCCAATAGCATCGATAGTTTAAGAACCATCTCTCCTCCGGCGAAGTTTTGTACACGTGGAGCGATCGCCGCATGAAATTTTATTCATTCCGCTTGCCTTTAAAGCACGCGGATCGGGTTAAGTCACGCAGATCAGACGCGACTACGTGATATCCGCGCTTTCTCAAACTTTGCTCAACCAAAACTGTCGAGTAAGGGAAACTCCTATCCGAAGAACTCGTAAAACGCGTCCTTTCACAGGATTACAAGGCCGTTTGATTACTTGTACGTATGCAAATTATAATGTTAAGTACATATTAAAACATCACGAAGAAGGCTATTATCGTTTCAAGTGGTTTGTCGAAAAAAAAAAATAAATAAATAAATAAAAGCAAATAAATTACATGTATGAGCTTAAAGTGACAAAATATCGAAATAAAGACATATGTAATGATTTATATACCTACGTCGAATAAGGAGATTTACACGCGAGAGAGATAAAGAGATGAGATGGTGGACGATAAACTTTAGTAACTGCGATCTCGAACGAGTCGGTCGTCTCTAAGGTTATTTTAAATGTCAATTTTATATTATTTTATTCATTGCACGAAAAAAAATTGAATATTTATCAATTTCATTTAATTAAAGAGTATTTTTTTTTTTTTTTTTTTTTTTTGGTTGTACATGATTAAAAAAACATTACTCTCGTAAATAAATATATTGCAAAGAAATTCATATAAATATTGTTTATTCGAATAAATAATGAAGCTGCATAATGAATTACAATTAAGGAATTGCGTTAGAAATGCGCGTGCGCATACTACGAATTTCTTACGACAAGAGAGAATGAGAGAGAGAGAGAGAGAGAGAGTGAGTGAGAGAGAGATGTGCTGAACTTATAATTACACTGTAAATTTAGTGAATGACAAATAGAAAATTCAAATACTCCGTTGTACTTAACCGTGGCGACAGATCGTACTTGGAAAGCGCTCGCTCGCGGCTGCTAGTCTATCTCCGTGGATAAAGTTTTGATACCATAGGTCTCCTAGATGCGCTAAGCAAGTTTCCTTCTACCGTTCTCGTTAACAATGCCGTTCTTAAGTTTCCACGACGTCAAGAGCAATTACTAAGGCGTACCTCGTGATAATGCGATTGGTTGACCAAACTTATGTTTTCTGTCTTAAGTCCTCGCTATCTTATCCTAATATTTTCTCGCGATGCTCTCTCTCTCTCTCTCTTTTTCTCTCGTTTACTTTGGCTAAACTGAATTTTAAACTACACCCGAGAAACTTTTCCACCTCGAATTCGTTAAATTACATAACGTTGAGCGTTTACGACGCAAATGTTTCATTGCTGATGTCGTTGAATAATTAATTTAAATAAAATATCATCAAAAGTGTTTTGATTATTGCGGATCTTTAATTATAAATTAATAATCCAAGAACCTTTGTTAATTGAAATTTTTACAATTGCTATTGCACAACAGAAAATAAATTTTATTAAAGGGTTACGCAATGCCTATTTTTTATAAATACTAGATCTATTAAAATATTTATTTTATTGAATTTCTTTCGCTTTTTTCCATTTAATTATTTATTTGTTTATTTATTTATTTATTTATTTTTTTTTTTTTTTTTTCATAAAAATTTTGCATCAGAACAGAAAATTTAAGCTTTTTTTTAGCCAGGGTAATGCGTTAGTTAAAAATTGTAAAAGAAAATGTTAAAATAACTGTAAATATATAATTCTGCAACGATCTGCATCTCGAATTCAATATTTTAACTTTGTTTATTTATTGAAAGGTTCATTTTTATAAAACAAATCATACTAATAATTAATCTCAAAAATGAATAAAATAAATCTAGAAATAAAACAAAAGTCCTCGAATTTAAACGATAGTCGTCGCATCACCAATGGAAACGGAATACTATTCAGCAGCGCGAGGCACGTATGCACGTCATAATCCAGGAATACTCCTCATTGTGAACAATATATGCGCATTAATACGTCCTTTACCAAGCTTGTATTAACCGACCTTCTGGTCACATGGAATGAATAAGCCCGCGCTTGAGTAATTGCTTATGTATCTTTTGATGTAATTCGCGTGGTTATCATTAATATTACCAAGGTTTTATATATATATGTATATATATGTAAGCGTGCGCTTAAGTTTAGCTTTCAAAAATGCAGAGCACAAGAAGAAACGAATGCAATTTTTCTTTTATCGCGCCCACATTTTTCGTTTTAAAAATTCCGTTTGTAAAATATTTCGTATCTTCTTTGCGGCAATAAATATAAAATGAAAGTGCGGGCGGATTGTTGATTTATGGTACTCTTTTAAATTTCATGAATTCGCGTATTGATGTTGAAATTTGAATTATATTTTTATTTATTTCGCGCATTTAAATTACTAATTTATTCCATCAAAGTTAAATATTATCGAATCGAATCGAAATAACCGTCGATGAAAAGTCTCCTTTTTATTTTAATGTTCAAAACTCATCGGTCGTAAGACATTTATTCGAGCTGCAATAAATTGATAAATAACATAATTACCGTAAATTCTCTCGCCAAAATGCAGCAGTAAAATTCCTGCGAAAATACTAACATTTCATTCGTGGAATTGGCAAAGGAACCAATCTTGAGATATCTTACTCGAAATCGCCCCCAGCGACAAATAACCGAGGAAATAAGCAATCCGAAACTAGTTTTTTTCTGTGCCTATGACAGCGTATGTCGATATATATATATATATATATATATATATATATATATATATATATATATGTATATATATATATTGTCAACAAATTTTTCATTATCATTGACAGAAAGAGAACGATATATTCATCGATATGCCAAAAAAAGACTGTTTCTTTTTGAAAATGTGGAACAATAAGCTATAGAATATAGCCGCGAGCGAAAAAAAAATTCGTCTTGCATTCTAATTTGCCCGGCTGTGTATTATTTACATAATCTTAGTTCCTTTATGTGCATGTTACTTTCGACAAAAGAATCATCTATCGCGTGGGCTGCAGTAGCTTTTTCATTGGCTAAATACCTGTATACTTACTTCTGTATTAAAATTATTCAGACTTTAACCTTAAATACGCTTTTAAAATGTATTAGATAATTTAAGGTCAAAATTTAAATTACTTTCAAAGAACAATGAAAATTTGTTTTTTAAATTGAAAAAGTTTTTCCCGCTTCTTCATAAAAATAACATCAAGGAAAAAGTTACTGTTTTTAATTATGCTAATTATATGTATACCGTAGATCAATTTAAGATTTAACATTTTTATCAATTTAGCGAAGAAAAAGTGTCGAATGAAACTTAGTATTTTAATTATAATGCTCTATTCATCAACGTGCATATTCGCTAAAATATGGTATATTTATATCAACGATAAAAATAGAAAAAAATATAATCTTGGCTTGGTCGTCATTTAAGTTTAAAGTACGCGATTATCTCAGCGGAAGAGAATTCCGGGAGAGAGATATAGGAGTAATCTCACAATTCGTACGCTCCGATTATACCGGATAAGTATTTTAAACTCAAAAATAATTAGCAATAATCTTGAAGATGTCTAATTGGCGATAACGAAGAATAAGGAGTATTAGCGCCCGTAAACTGGCAAAAGGGATATCGAGGAAGCAGCGAAGAAAGCTTCCAATGACACTTAATTAGCAGGTGTTCCCACGATCAGACCTCTCTCTCTCTCTCTCTCTCTCTCTCTCTCTCTTGGGCCATCTTTATAAATCTCGAAAACTCCTCGTCTTTGGCGTATATCACCGCGATTTAACTAAAATGAGGGCACGGGTCGTTTACTTTTTGAACGAGTATTAACGGTCTCTCTTACGGTTACTCGAACGTATAGGTCTGAATCTTTGGTTACTTTTCGTCTCGTTTCTCCCCCCCCCCTCTCTCTCTCTCATCTTCGTGACTTCAAGAAGTAAAGAGAGGTGCAAGATTTTTTACGAGGTAATAGGCTTTTGCATTGATCGATTTTCTGTTAAAGTACACCTTTTTTCGCTGCCTATTGGAGTCGAGAACTAATTGGCCTCTCGTTAAGCCACAGAGAATTAATAAAAAAAAAAAAAAAAAAAGGAAAGAAAAAAAAATTAAGAAGCTTCCTTAAATTAAGATACGTAAATTTTTAATGCAATTCTTTCGTGAAATATTTTTACAAAAATTCAGCAAAGAGAATATATAAAATTGTAAAAATTTTTGTAATAATAATAATAATATGTCACAAAATATAATTATTCAAATTATAACGAAAAATATTGAAATAAAATATTCGAAATCACGTATCTATTTTCTATAAAGTATTTTAAAATTTTGTTTTTTAATATGCTTTAACGATAGAAATTTTATGCTGTACAATAGACATTTTATTCATCAACGCGAAAACTTCTCACAGATTTCTATTGATTCGATGTTTCCATTCATGCTGGGAAAAAATCTAAAATATCGCGATAAAAGTGAACTATTTCAAGGTATTTTTATTGTGATTAGGTATTTTTATCATTATTATTTATGATTTTAAGTATAATTTATTAATTTTAGTCGAGCGATAATTTTTAAAATTTTTACGTGTAATTCGTATTAAATTATTAAAACTATTTATCCGCGATGAATTATTTTTATATTATATTTTAAAATTGTAAATAATATTTTGCGAAAGTTATACTTTAGAAATAATACAAATATAATCGTTGATATAACTTTTCTATATAAAAGGTATAAAGTTAAAAAAATCAAATTTAATAATCATTTGAAGAAAAGCAAGAAAATCACTGAATTATATTTAAAAATATTTATTTATAAAAATGTTGCTGTAAAAAAGATTATAACTCAACATTTCAGTTACTTTTAAAATACATTGAAAATATGAAAAAACTTTCAACAAAAGATAAAAATTCAGATATAAAATGAATTTTTTTTAATTTTCTTTTGTGTTGCAATCAATCTAAAATTACTGTTGTTTCCATTTAGTAAAATATTTCTGTTTTTCCAAAAATGTATACAAGATACCAACGCATATACTTTTACCGGCGGTAATTTATTGAAAATTTAAAATGTAATCTTATACATACAGATAATATTACGAGAGAGAGAGAGAGAGAGAAAGAGAGAGATGGCCGATTAATTTAAAAAAAAATTGTCTCGAGCTTGATGCAACTTTTAAAATGGTAAAACTACTTTTAAATTGAAAATTTAAATAAAAAGTAGTTTCAAAAATAAATTCACCTTTTATTTTCTCTTATCAAACGAAAAAGCGTTTCGGCTATCTTTTTACAAGCATCCACTTTTTGTAATCAAATTTTAACAAAAAGTAAGTACATCTCTTGAAATAACAGGGTTGTAACTATTTCGATAAACAAAGAAAAAGTAAATATTTTCACGTACTAGCCAGCAATATCCGCTATTCTTTTTATCCCTCGTTTTCCATAACGATTTCTAATACACATTGAGAAAATTGACTCGCCGTAGATACGAAAAAAAAAAAAAAAAAAAAAAAAAACAGGAAAGAAAAAAAGGCCGTATGTTAACAAGAGAGAGAGAGAGAGAGAGAGAGAGAGAGAGAGAGAGAAAGAGAGAGAGAGAGAGAGAAAAGAATAATAGGAAAGTACCGAAAGAATAACAGAAGCGCTTCGGCGTATAGCATCAAACGCGTTCTATCACCATAACCGTAAACATCTATCTACAAACAAACATATAAACATGTATAGGTATTGTTACCGCGACTGAATATAAGTGAAATTCCACATACAAAGCTCTAGAGAGAGATGATAGATACGACTGAAGCACACACATCTCTGCGGCACATAAAACTCGACGCGATCTAACACAATGCAGCGTAAAAGCTCGAGAGCTGTTAGAATGCAGAAAAAGAATATATATATATATATATACATATATATATATATATATACATATATATATATATATATATATATATATATATATATATATATATATATATATATATATATCAAAATAGGGAAAGAGAAAAATACAGATGATGTTTGCCGTGCGAATGAGTTCTTTCGATCGATTCTCCCGTCGTTTCTAACAAAAAAGCTCGCTTCTCTCCTGTCTTTCTCTCTCTCTCTCTCTCCCTCCCTCTGTTCAAGTTCGTATACATGCCGCGCGGAAGATTATGCAATCGGGGATTAACTCGTACGTACTCGCACACGAGTGTACCTTCGAACAATGCACGTAACAACTGGTCAGTACGAAAAGTTGCTTTTAACTAAGCCAACCATCGACAAGGGCTCTTACTTTTCGTATTTTCGCGCGTGCATTGCTCATCCGCCGTATAAGAATCATCCCATTATTCTTTTTGCGACTCTGAGCAAAAACCTCCTTTGTCACGCCCGGTTGGCTTTCTATCTCTTCGATGCATCTTTCTTTTATCAAGAGATTTATCGTTGTGTACGATACTCGTACCGAAATCAAAAGTTATACCGTAATATTTTCCGTATCAAGAAATTAATTATATAATTTATAAATATGTCCATACTTGTGTCGTTACAAAAAAAATAAATAAATAAATAAATAAATAGATAGATAAATAAATAAATATATAAATAAATAAATAAAAGAAAGAAAAATCTCACATGTAGTACATCGGTATTTTTTTGATCCGCGATGCAAACTTCGGGATTATAACAGTTCAGTGGATAGAAAAGATGAATGGTCACAGATTTCATGATACATACAGAGTAGAGAATGAAACGGAGGCAGTTTTCAAAATTCGCGAGTGCGATCAGGAAATATTGCGGTCAATTTTTTTTTTCTTTTTTTTATTTTATTTTTTTTTTTTTTTTGCTTTTTCGCCGTTGTTCGATAAAGCATTTATCATGAATAACGATAACGACATAATTTCCCACAGTGAATTCATATTTATTATCGATGCACTTGTCCAAAATATAAAATTATGCACACGTATAGTATTTGTAAATTTGTTAGGATAAATTTTTGGAAAAATGAATAATGTAATAAAAATAAATGATTAGCTGATTCGTTAAAATTAATCGTTGAAAACGATATTCTTTTTTTTTTTTTTTGCAGGCAACGGTTTCGTGATAGCGGCCATAATGTTGGAGCGGAATTTGCAGAGCGTCTCCAACTACTTGATCCTCTCGCTGGCCGTTGCCGATCTCCTGGTGGCCTTTCTCGTCATGCCTCTGGGTAAGTGCATACGCGTCCCTTGCCTCGGTATCGTGCGTCGCAAAGCTCGAGAAGCAAATCGGAGCCGACTCCAGCGTAAGCGAGATAGATGCGCGAGCTTACTTGCGTGAAATATTGGGACGCGCGTCACACGAAACAATGTAAATGGAATTTATGGATAATTTATACATTTCTACCTTCAACTTGATTATATTTGATCGTGACGTGCGAGCTTTTTGTTTAAATTTGCGTCGTCGAATTGTTACTTCGAATTAAGGGATTTCAGTTTCTTGATGAAATTTTATACGTTATTTTATACTATGCGAATCAATTTGAACACATTTTTTTAAGATTATTATAATTAATGGCGCGAAGAAAAATTATTTAATATTTTGTAATATTTCGCAAAATTGTTATTTCGTGTAATAATGTTATGGGACGATGAAGTGACGCGGACGATATTACTCTAATGCGTTGATATATGCAGGTTGCTTAATGACGCAGTAATAATCAAGAGCATCGAGCCGATCTTGAATTAGTTCTCGATGGATGATGTTTCTGCGGCCAAAGTAACGAGCGGAGTGCAAACTTTAATTGAAACAATATTTGACCGCGGAATTAATTTTCAAATTAATTATAATTTAAAATAGATCAAATTTTAATGAAAATTAAATATTTGATTTTGAAAAACTTGCGCATTAAAATCAAACGCGAGTCTGCGCGATTATTTTATCGACCATCAATGTTTTCTTCATCTATTTGGGAAAAAAAAAAAAAAAAAAAAAAAAAAAAAAAAAAAAAAAAAAAAAAAAAAAAAAAAAAAAAAAAAGAAAAAAAGAAAACATTCAACATAAAAATCGCATCGCTGACCAAATGCAAACCATAATTTCTTATTTATAAGATAAATACAAAGGGTAACAAGCACAACGAACGAGAAATGTAAAGCCAACGCGGCAAATTTTTCGCAACGTCCGATCCACGCTAAGGTTTACGCCTCGAGCCTTGAATTCATTTATGCACGGCAAACATTTATGTAAATACAGTACGCATAAACTATTGCGAACGCTGCATAGACAACGCATATACAACGCATACATATACATACGCAGACACACGCACATATAAATGTGAACAAACAGGAGCCTGTCGTTTTAGTGGTGTATTGTTGGCAGGAGCCCTGTACGAGGTTGTCCATGAATGGACGCTTGGTCCTGACTTGTGCGACATGTGGACCAGCACCGATGTATTATGCTGCACCGCTTCCATTCTGCATTTGGTAGCCATCGCTCTTGACAGGTTGGTTCAACGTCATCTTTTTTACTTTTTGCATTCATTACTTTCTTCCTCTCTGTATCCGCTTTTTGCCTTGCAAATTTCTCTCTCCCCTACCTCGTCTCCTTTACCTCTTTTTGAATTTCGCCCTCGTTAGCCAACGCAAATTTTCAATTGAAACAAAGACGAAGTATTCGTGATTAAGGCATTCCTGCTTTTATGCGCAGCAGTAAAGCACTTTGCGGAATTTTCTTTTTTTTTTTCTTTTTTGTTTTTTATCTACATGATTAATATCGACAAAATTTTTTACCTACTTTTATTTATCGTTAAAAATTATCAATCGATTAAATAATTCGTTCGTTTAATTAATGTAACATATATTAGAAAAAAATTTTCACTTTTAATTAAAATATTCAATAAAGTATTTCAATAAAATATATTATTAAATCATTGATAGTTATAATAAATAAAGAAGGATTAGATTAAGTGCCCCTTTGATACATATAAAGCATAATGCACATTTGAGTCGATCATCCGGTGCAAAGTTTCTCTACTTTTCTCTCGCTCTCTCTCTCGCGGTATACCGGCATAAAAAATGTTTAACCGCGAAAATAGAGAGCGAGAGAGAAAGAGAGAAAGGTTACGCAGGCTAGCGCCACACGCCATTTACTCGTACTAGCTTATAATCGTACGAAGGCAATATTCTAGCGCATTGTGCGTCGGCAATGGGCACAAAGGAACCAAAATCCGTAGGGCGATAAAGGTCCCCCGTAAAGGAATCAATAATTCGAGAACGGTATGCGCTTTGCGAAAGGCAACAAAGACGTTCTTATGCTCTGCATAGGAAGACACGCATCCTCGGGCAAGTATATAGGCACTCTCTCTCTCTCTCTCTCTCTCCCTCACCAAATCTCCGTCGTAAAGGAAACGCGTCGAGTAGTGCCGCTCTGTATGTGATATGCGATAAAACTCGATGCACTCTTTCGCTCTCTCTCTCTCTCTGTCTTTCACTTTTTAGCTTTAAGGGGTGAACTAAGGTCATATACGAATAGCGCGATAGAATAACCGGATACGATGAGTGCATTCGCGCGGTTTAAACCATTTGAATGCATATGCTTCGGATCCTTTAAACTTGTACCAATTTTGGAATGGGAGATATATATATATATATATATATATATATGTATCTAATGGATACACGTGTTCAAACGGTCGTTAGCTGATTTTACATATGGAAAGTTTGAGATAGGCCCTCGTTCCCAATTATAATTATATGCATGCGTAGGTACATTGAGCGTGAAGTATTGTCGTACATTCAAAGGAATAAACGATATATATATATATATATATATATATATATTCGTTCACTAAATTTCATGTAAGAGCTTTACAATTTGACTTACTCAAGAAATACTCTTCATCAATTTCTAGTGTTTAAACAATACTTGACGAGGAGTAAAAACAGACTTAGCCAAGTATGAAACCAGAATTTGAAGTATATAATTTGTGAGTGTGAGCGCGAGTGTTTAGTTTTCGTGAGTTATATTTGCCCGCTTTCTAAACTTTCATCGACGAAGCAAACCGCGAACGATAATGTTGTTCATTACTTGTACGGAAATGATTAGGTAATAATATTGTTAAGCACATTCTGATACGCCTCGGTATCGAAACTCATTGGCTTTATTAGATAGTTAAGCGTCTAATAATCAATTATTGTACATTTATTCTTATCATATTTCGAATACGATTTTATTTTACAATTAAAATTTTAATTTTAAATGTCATTTATTTGTCTACAACATAACAAAATAAATAGTCATATTAAACAGCGCAAATAACCACAATTAAAGTTCGTAAATTTACTTCGGCTAACTTTTAAGTTCTCGAATGCTGGCCGTGGATTACACGCGATGGTTATGTACGTATATAGGTAACCAATAAAGCGTGAAGGTTTTATCAGACAAAGCGCCTTTTTTCCGAGGGCGCATTCTCTTACGCCGACAAGTGACAAATCAAATAAATGGAGTTACACGTCGGCTCGATAAAACGGTTTTTTTTTTTTCTCTTTTTTTTTTTCATTCTATTTTCCGCAGCTCTTTATTCTCTCTCACTCTCGCTATCGTATTAAATCATCCAAGAGATTTGTAGTCCGAATCTCATATTTAATTTTATACTGCGCTCCTGTACTTTTTTAATTTTATTCCGATTTATACAAATGGTTTTGTTAATTTTGCCCCGAATAAGTTTTACTATCGATAGAGATACCATACTATTTTTTTTTTTTTTTTTTAATTTTTTATAATCCATTACGTTAACGTATTAAATACAGCAACTTACAAATCAGAATATATCACCAAAGGTCATTTGCATTTTATTATTATTCATCGAAAAAATTAGACGATCTATCTAGAATCATCTTTTTTTTTAAACCATATAAATTTAACTATTGATAATTTTATTTGAGATAATCTAATATTTTTAAATTTACGTGTTTTAAATACTTTACATGTAGATCATAATGAATAACAAATCAAGAAATGATAATACGTGTATTTATTATCATAATTAATAGAGTATCGGTCAATTTTCCTGTTCAATGCGTAATATAAGAATAGCTTTTATGAATAGTGAATTATTAATGCCATTATTGATTTCTGAATTACATTGTATCCGTTATGTCTCGATTGCCGACATTCTAACAAAGTAAAGTCAATCGTCATTTTCATAAATAACAAACAATGGGAGATGGCATTCATGAACATACACGTTATCAAAATTCATTCGATTCGATAAGTGGTTCGATATACCAAGCCGAGAAATTTTCGCGTTTCATACTCGCGCGCGTGGCATCAAAAATGAAAGATGAGCAATAAAAAAAAAAAAAAAAAGGAAGAAAGAAAGAAAGAAAAAAAGAAAAAAAAAAAAAATAGAAAAAAATAAAATTCGATCTTATTTTGATTTCACGACACGACGAGTACATTCATCTCGCGCGATGATATTTCCGGAGATGATAAGGAAAAATAAAATATCCGAAATATAACTCGCACTTGTCGCGACTATCTCGTGAGTGCGTTATACGTTCCATTGGAAATTCATGACTCGTCTTTGCGAGAATTTCGACCTCGATACGTACACTATGGTATATGCGTGTGTAGATCGTTCAAGCAAGACGGCAATTCGCGAAACTTATTTGTTTTCGCATCCAGCTGTATACACACATAAAAAGATACACATGCGACTCGAGAGACGAGAGAACTCTTTGGGCGAAATGGGCGATCCAACGTATAATCCTTGTGTGTATACGTCACCGTCACACGTCACAAGCAAAATCCAACATCGGCGATACATCGCACGATGTTGCATGTAAATCGGACACCGCCCCGTAGAAAACATCGATCGCTGCACATGTAGCATTTCTTTTTCTCTCGGAGAGAGAGAGAGAAAGAGAGAGAGAGAGAGAGAGAGAGTGAGAGAAAGAGAGAGTGAAAGAGAGATCTGATTTTTCCGAGAAGCTTGAGAACGATTCTTGACTCCTTCATTTTTTACCGTTCGTGCGCTCGAGTGAAAAAGATTGCTCGCGATTGCTCGCGCTGTTCTTTTTCCCTTCCTTCGCTCCAGCTTTTTCTCTCTTTCTCACACACATACACTCTCTTTCCCACTCTTTTTTCCTCTCGCCGTCGCGAATTATTTATGAGATTATTTATCAGAGTCCATTGTGCAACTGGAAGCTCGGAGATAGAAGCAGCTACTTCTTCCTCCTGCAACTTCTTGTCTTTTCTTCCTTTCTCACCTATCGTTCTCTCTCTTTCTCTCCATTTCCTATTTCCCCGTACTGTTGGTAAATGCCTCTGCGTAACTTTGATCGAACTACGTCAATTAGTTGTTTATACATATATATATATATATATATATATATATATATACACGCACACATATTTTTACGAAGTATAAAGAAAATTACGACTTGATAAATTAGATTATAAATTAAAACGGGAAAATTCGGACATTTGGATATTAATTTAAACTTTGATAGATTTAAAACGTCTACTTAAATTGCGTTAAAATATTGCTCCCTTAATTTAAAGCTCAAAATTAAAACGAGAAATCGTAAAAATTATATTAAATAACTTTTTATGTTCTAATGTTTATGATATTAATAATTATAATTGAATAATAAAATAGTTATTTTTATTGGTTTTGTAAATCCCAAGAAGTAAGAATTTTTAATTTCAATTAAGTTGAAATAATTAACACGCGCGTTAATTTATTCAAAGTGCAATATGGCTTTTAGACTAATGAAGCATTCTCTTTTTAATTCAATAAAAAATATAAAATATTTTTTAAGATGCGCATGAATAAACAATCTTAAAAGGACATTATTAATTGCACACGTCAAAGTACTCTCTCTCTCTCTCTCTCTCTCTCTCTCGCGATGACATTGCGAAAGAGCATCTCCTTTTCTCGGAATATAAATAATTATATTTAATAATTAAAAAAAAATTATAAAATTAAAAAAAAAAAAAAGAGGAAAAAACAACTGAATCGGTCAGTGCAAAGGAGAAAAGATCCGCTATCTTTTTATTCTCCATCGATTATTTTCATTACACGACAAATATATAAACGGAGTCATGTTAGTATATAAGCGCGCGAACGTCTCTCTCGAGCTCGGCTCATCAGCCAACGGCGTTGTTACTTTCTTTTCTTTTTTTTTTTTTTGTTTTTATTTGCATTTTTTTTATTTTTGTCAACGTTCACGCTTTGAACGAACGACAAAGGAAAGAGAAGAAGAGACATACGTATACGTATATAAAACAGGAGGAATATTGGCGCCGACAGATATATTATCGTGAGTGAGATAATGAAAGAGGAGATGAGAGGATAAGAGAGAGAGAGAGAGAGAGAGAGGAGTATGCACTCCGTTAAAAAAAAAGTGAATTGTCAGCTACGACGGATAATTTGACGTTCCTTTATGTACTCGGCCCGAAAGTACAGCGGGGAAAGCCCTTTCCGTCGTCGTTTTTGTACATCGTCTACTATCATTCGATAATCGTTAATTAAATGAGTGCCTTGTCAAGCTGCTAAGTTGTCAAATTGTCGCGAAGATGCGCGTTGTATTGCTTCGAAGACATCGTACATGAAAAAAAAATTGACGCGAAACGTGAAACCAATTTTTTTTTTCTTTTCCATTTTGAGCTGAAAAATTTTCATATCAAACGATAATGACGTATTTTTTAGGCAAAAGAATTCCAAAGTGATTGAGTTAATACCGATTTGATGTATAACATCGAGTTTTTTAAAGTAATTCAAAGTACTTCGTTAAACTTTGACAAGAGTTACATCTAATATTGAAATAAAAATAACTTCAAAGGAAAGTTAATGCAAAAAAGTTTACTTTGTTTTTGTAAAAAGTCACTTATCATGAAAACTCAAATTGAACGTGCTTAAAAAAAATAACTTGGTTTTACAATTTCAAAATAAAAGGCTTTCGTTTTTTTTTTTTTTTTTTTTTTTTTTTTTTTTTTTTTTTTTTTTGTCGAAAGAAATTAAAATTGTTTGCTTCTTCACTTGTTCGGTTACTTTCTCAAATATTTATCTTTGAAAATTCAAATATTAAAAAATTCATAATTTTTATAAAATTTGCATTATACATTAAAAATCACGTACAAATTTTAATTCCACACTGTTAAACAAATGCACATAAAATATCTAGCTTGTCGAATACGCGCGAAGTATCGTATAACGTATTGCATACAACACTCAAAATTCTCGTTGCGAAAAATTCGGCGAATTAAAAAGAAAAAAAAAAAAAAAAAAAAAAAAAAACGAAAAAATCAACATACATAAATACAAACATACGTATGGATTAAACAAATAGTCGGAGAAAATAACGCGCTCTAGCACACAGAGGGTGTGCAAAGCTTGTCCATGTATACGTGCGTATATGTATACAGCCAAATCACGAGCTAACTTTATGTTCGACAGTTGAAATGGCTTGGCAATCCCAGCGCGACTATAACAAGCGCGCGAAGGGCTAGCTCGCAGGCTCCGAATTACTTTTACGGCGTCGAGACGCGAAAATAATGGCGCTCTGAAAAATTATGGACGTTCGGCTTGCTTAACGTATTTCAAATCCGTTGCATAGCGGATACCGTATTCGCGGATTTATATTTTATTTTCCTTTTTTTTTTGTTTTTTTTTTTTTTTTATTTTTTTTTTATTTTTTTTATTTTTTTTATTTTTTAATTAAAAACGCCCGCAAATTTAAAAAAATAATTAATGATCATAAACTGTGTTTTATTCAAATATTTCGTTGAATAATTTATAAAGTTAATAAATTATTGTAATAGTAATAATTTTTAACACTTTATAGATTTAATAATTAAAACTTTATAACTTTCTATATTACTTAATACTAAAAAGTTTATCTATGTTTGAACCTTAATATACAAACACTACCAAGTTAATAACTTAATAAAATTTTGTGTCAATATTGTTATAATGAAAAAGTCTTATCTTTCTTAATGCAAATGTTTTAATAAATAGCAAAAAAAAAAAACAAAAAGTTTTTATCTCGAAAGTTTTAACGTACAAACCAAAAGACATGAAGATAAATTCCTTAAAAAAAAAAAAAAAAAGGAAAACTTATTGCAATGCATTTTACGTAAAATTAAGAGTTTTAAAAAATATTTTAATATCAACTACTAGAAAAATAAACGCTTGCTTTATACCGAAATCTTTGGTACAATAACCATAGATTTGAAAAAGTACAATATACGTCATATGAAATGTAGCATTCCACCGTGAGATACTTGATTTATATCTCGACGAAGTCGTGAAAAACAGCTGCACGCTAGGCGACAAAAAGTTCGACGCAATTTCACACTCGTATATAAATCTTACTTTACCGCGCGACTCAAAAACTAAGAAACGAAATAAAAGCGTTAAGAATACATATATCTGTGTATATATATATATATATATATATATATATATATATATATATATATATATATATATAAGTAGACGCTGGCAACTTTATCGCACGGGGTACACGCGTGAGATGCCTCTCCCATCTCGACCGGCGAAACTTCCTCACCTCGCAATGTGACTAAATACAGCGAAATTACTTTGGCCGTCTAAAGAACGCCAATTTCAAAAGTGTCGCTAATTAAAGGATCCCGGCAGCCGTACTTATCATAATTCACGGGAACATCGGGGCGCCGTTGGCGACGAAATAAACGCTTTTTAAGAACTTTTTTGTCCTTGCTTCTTTCGCGGAGACGCTCTCGCAATGGAATTGCCGTTTCGGAAGCAATTAAATCGCGCTCGAACTACCGGCCACTCTACTACCCCGGGAAAGTTTCAGGTGAGCGGGGGAGATTGGAGGCGGGGGGGGGGGAGACACATCTTGCTCCTTTTTCCGGATGACGTATGCGCGTACTGCTGCGGTATAAGCTTGACCCACCGAATGTCTGTTGGACTTTTGCGGCTAGGGACTATTTCTTTAAAGCAAATTTTCTGAATTTGATTTCGAGCGCATTTTGGTCAAGATTAATTTAGGTGAAACGTTTCTTTAATATTATTTTATTTATTATTTCAAACGATAATTTTCAAGCTGATACATTTTTAAGCTGAATAAATTATATTTCTATTAAAAAAAAAAACAAAAAAAATCAAATAGTTCCTTAGATATTAAAATTATTTTAACGCTTTCATAATTTTATTCATTTATTTTCGCGATTAAATTTTATAATTTTTTTACTTTTCATTACTTCCTTGTTCCAGCTGCGAAAGTACGAAAAGTTATGCAATTTCAACCTCAATAATAAAAGCGACTTATAAACCATTTGGAAAAAAGGAAGTTAAAAAAAAAGAAAAAGAAAGAAATTAAAAAACACAAATGTTATTTTACGCCAAAATTTCAGTTCTTTATCTCCTCAACTTCAAAAGTGCTAAAATAAAAATATTTAATTTAAAGTCGAGAAGAACAAACAAATCCTCAATAAAACACTTTTTACTGGAATCTTAAAAGCTATAATATTCAGTTTACATTTTAGTAGACAACTTTATAACTTTACGATGTATACACAAACTTGGCGCGAGAAATATTCCCTCGAAATGTTACGCACACTTTAACGTGCGTAAAGTCTTTATGTAAAAAAAAAAAAAAAAAAAAATTAAAAAAAATAAAAAAAATGTTCATGTTTATTTCGTTATACGTAACGCGCGACAAATCATATTTTCTATTTACATAAGATATTCGTGTCAGTTGTAAAATAAAAACTAATTTCCTTCGCAAATTATTACTTTTGGTATCGGTAATAATTGAACTTTTTTCCCCTTTAAAATATTTTCATGAGATATTTTTTTTAAATTTCAATACTCTACTCTAAACTTCCTACTTTAAACACAGGTGACTTGTAGTAGAGTAAACGAGTTCCTCAAACGATCGATCATCAATCCTTTGGACTAACAACAAACTAGTTACGTTTATTAATAAGCAGGAGAATCTCTTAAAAATTTTGCATTGGCATAAAAGTTTAAAAGTATGGCTTACGCGTATTAAAACTCGTTGAGGGTAAACAGCTGTTGTAGAATTTTATGCGCAACTTCTTTATCATTTTGGTAACTCTCTCTCTCTCTCTCTCTCTCTCTCGGCGGGGTTGACACGATTGCGTGTATAAAGCGGTAGTTTTCATTCATTAATTACACACTGCTAAGTAATTATAAAAGTTTCACGCAGAATTACGATGATATTTTCAAGATTTTATACGTGCACGATCGTAAATTTAAAAAAGCACCTTTAAATAATTATAAAAGAAAAATTTTCATTTTCATATTCGCATTTAATTACCGTAATTATTATACCGACGAAAAAAAAAAAAAAAAGAAAGAAAAAAGAAAAAAATCTTTGCATTTAAATACAATATTAACGTAAGCGCTTTCTTCGAAATTTCATGCGACAAGTAGCATAAGCTTTCGGTCTAATAAAGCGCAACGCTATTAACAGCGGTGCTCGTTTTCCAAGCCGTGTACGTATACATATATCACTTCGAAGCCTTCCTTAATTCATGAGGGACTCGCAAAAGGAAACAAGCGTCGGAGTATCCCGAAGGTCTGCTTTTGCTGCTTGGTTGGTTAGCCAAGTAAAACCTACCCGTTCCTATCCTCTTCGTTCTCCTTATTACAAATTGCTCGAGATCTACGGCTCGTTAAAATGCATGAGAATTAAATTTTATTCAAAATAACGGGTGCTTGTGTTTCAAAAATTTTTAACGCGAACTATTTTATTATTTATTGTTAATCGTTCGTTTATATTAAAAAATAAAAGAAAAAAATTCTACGGTTTTCCGTTTTTTTTTTTTTTTTTTTTTTTTTTTTATATCTTTTCAAATACTTTTAAATGTGTATTTCATCCACTAAACATCGAAAAAAAAAAAATTTGAATTTGCATTTGAAATAACGCTTGAAATAAATAATTTATATTTATATTTATAGCGAATTTATTCAATTGCAATTTGATGATGCGTTTATAAATTTTGCATTAAAATATAACTCGACGATAATTCTTCCGATGCGTAAGAGAAAAATAAATGCAGCAAATTCATCGATCGTATACATCAAATAACTTTATTCCCATTTTGCATCACTGCTGGTTTTTTTTCTTTTTTATTCTTTTCACGCGAGCATAAATAATAAAAAAAGAAACAAGAACATACAAACAAGAAACACTTTATATAGTAAATAAAATTCATTCGGCTGAATATAATGTATCGATTAAAAAAAAAAAAAGTATAATACCAAAGTAATGGTAACTTTTTTCGTAATTATATAAAAAAACTCTCGCAATTCTTGTCAATTAAAAAAACAAAAGCTATATTTTTCATGATACTCAATAAGCATTTTTATTGAATAAATTTAAGCGATCGATGCTCAATTATTTTTTGACGCTCGTTAAACTCTTTATCCACAAGAACGGTAAAAAAAAAAAAAAAAAAAATTACAAAATTCGAATAGATTAGTTTACGTTACATCTATCTATCTTTCTCTCTCTCTCTCTCTCTCTCTCTCATTCTCTTTTTTTCTTTTCTTCAAAGCACGCACGTTTACAACGGACCTCGAAAAAAATTTCCGCACCGCGATTCAATTTCGTCTCTTTGTACATTCAAATAGATTCGTATGCAACTCGCTCGCGCGCATATCGATCTCTGTCCAGTTTGCATAGTACAAGTGAGAACATTCGGGGCTCGGTACAGGACGCGCGACTATCCAATTGCGTTTCCCCGTTGTGTCCTTCCACACCGCGTGCAAGTTGCCGGAGAGAAAAAAAAAAAACGAACGAAAGAAGAAACGTTTTTACGCGCTTTGTTTTCTGATCTCTTGTTACGTTTTACGTTCGGTTTTTATTTCGTTATTCCAGCATATTTCGATTATTCGCCGATTCAGTTGCACTTTGCAAAAAGAGATTAACTTTTTATTCAACTGTAAATATTAAGATTTTGCTCACTTTATCGCATTATTTGTTTTCGCTTTGATCTATCTATCTATTATTAAAATGCTCGTAATGACTCTAACAATTTAATATTATGTGATTTATTTGACTTTTTAAGTTTTTTACTTAAACGCAACTTAATTTTCGTACATACTATCGCGATATCGTTATACCTCCGCATCACACCTAGTACAAAGTTAAACTTTCTAAAATCCCTAACCAACTTAACGATTGTAGTTTGACACGTTATCAAGCAAAATGTCAAAATTCTTTAAAACAAGATCCAAGCGAAGCCTTAAAATCTGAACCTTTCGAGCTTTAATTACTCGGAAAAAGTGCCTGCATTATTTGCAACAGAACGCCGACTACAACTTTGTGGTGACAATACTTTGAGGTGAATCCACAAAGCGCAAAAACATCCAATTAGCAAACCAAGAGCCGTTAGCGTTTTTCTCTTTTCTACACCGTTTCCTTACCTTCGGCTCGTAATAACCTTATATACATATACACATACATACTCGTAACCAAGTAACACAAAAATAGTTCATCCGTATAAGAAAGGACTTAATTGGTCAAGCTTATCGTCCAGACGGGACAGCAGGGATCAAGCATTAATCCTCAAACGAGGAGAAAACGATCGGGCGGGAAGAACCTTCGGGAACTGTATAGTTCTTGTGCAAGTCCCTCGAATTCTTGTCAACTTGGACGTAACGTTACGCGCGGATTTTCTTATGAGAGAAGCGTTTCGTTCAAGGAAGTGATTAATCTTTACAAGGATGTCATTTACTAATACGTCGAGTAATTATTTTGTTTTCGGTTAATGGGCTCTTTACATCACTGGATTAAGAAAGAAAAAAGGAAAGAACTTACGGCCTAAATCTATATATATGTTTGTAGGCCGTAGCGTTAAAATATTTATTGTTTATAAGATGAGTAGAATGTAAGTAAGTAAAAAATATTGAATTAAATTTGCATACAAAAATGATTTGAAATTTAAACATTCTCTGTTTGCATTGATATTCGATTTACTATTTAAATTAAAAAAAAAAAAAAAAACTATCATTTCTCGTACCGATTCATCGATCTATATTTACCGCACATGTTTCAAGTATTCCCACAGGGATTCCATTCAAAAATACGTTGTTAAATCGCCTGTCGATCGCGCGTTTTTCTCAATTCCGCAAAGTAACTAAGAAAAAAAGAAGCAAACAAAGCAGCACAGCAAAAAAAAAAAAAATAAAAAAAAAAAATAAAAGTAAAAGAAGCCTCGTTTAACAAATTGTCATTGTTGGGAAAAATATTCCCGACGGTACATTTTTATATCGGTGAAGCGAGTCCTTCGATTAATGGATGCTACGCGGATACCTTTCATCTTATTCTCTGTGGCAATCTTTTCCCCTTTTTCATCTCCCGCGTGTATACTTTGTTTCTTTTTCGAATCGACGAGTTTTTTTTTTTTTTTTTTTTTTTTATCTTATTATATTCGCATTCGCGACCTCGTCATATCTCTCGCTTGACCAATAAACATGCTTCTAATCTAAAAGTTTCGTTAAATTGTAATATTGCAGTTATTTATTTACAAATAACGACAAATGCAACTTGATTTTAATTTATGTATTATAAAATCGATAAATATAAAAATATTATTAAATGCAACAAATAAAAAAAATATATGTAACACTAGCGAGTGATATTTTTCGTAAGCTAAAAATGTTAAATTTTAGAAAATGTATTATAAATTAACATAAATCACTTATGCATCGCGACATAAGCGGTATTTGTAAATTTTAACATCGAAATTTCCGTAGAAATGAAACGTATATATTATTCCGCTAATGTTATAAGCTTTGAATACATTAACAAAACTTTATAATCTAATTCTAAACACGTACGTTTAAATTGACAAAACGGTATCCTACCTTAATGTTTCAATATATTTACAGCTGAAGTTACCGTTTATAAGTAAATTAAGAAATAAATACAAACGAATAACTCAATACAAATAGAGGATAAACAGAATTATTTATAAAATTTTAAAGTTATAATATTATACATAATTTTTAGATAATGCAATATAAATATTTTGTGAATTTCGTAAAATGAGTAAAAATAAATTATATAACGAGAGAACAAAAAAATGTAAAAAATGAAAAAGAAAGGGAGAAAGAGAGAAGGAGAAAAGCAAAAAGAAAAGATAAACTGCTTAATTGATTCTGCTAATCAAAATATGTGAATCTCAGCGGTGCAAACTTCCAAGAAAAATTACTCTCACTCGAAAAGATAAAAAGTGCAAACGAATATATCTGCGTATAAAAATAAAGTCGGTGTAATTTTCACTTCTAATGAAAAAAGAAAAATAAAAAAAATGAAAAGAATAGCACAGGCGAAGCAAAAGAGAGAAAAAATCACGAGATTCCGTAACAAATGCACAGGGGAAAGAAGGGGGAGGAGAGGAGGAGGAGAAGACAGAGAGAGAGAGAGCAAAAGTTACTTTATGGAAGAGCTCTCGGAAAGATAAATAAAAAATGCAGACCGCGAGAGGAGGAGAACTGTACCTTTCACGATATCCGCGAGAGAAAAGTTGCGCGCGCGCATTGTAAACACGCGTACAACGACGAGGGGCAATCCGTACACGCGCGCGAAGTGAAATATTTGTTTAACAGATGCATCGTATGTCTCCCTTTCTCCCGCTGAAACTCGATAAATTCCTGTATAAATCCAGAGGTCGAGTATACGTGGGAGGAAGGAATTTCATACGTAGACCGTGACGAGATGCGCATAAAATTAAAGTGCATTAGAATATACCCGAGCTGAATCCGGTCTAGCTTGTCTCTATTATTCGCTCGCGTGCAGAGATAGAGAGAAAGCGCGTATAGGGTTGGGGGGCGAGGGGGGGGGGGAGCAAACGTGTAATCCGCATCCGTCGCGATGCCACTTATTATTACCGTTATTCGGAATTCACGGCTCCTAAATAATACGGCAAATCTCCCCTTTCCGACATCCAATAAGTGCACGTGTCTCTGTGTGCATATGCTCGAGCTATAACCTTCGGCTTGTATTATAGCTTCTCGCGTTCGTGTAAACGTATGCGCTCGTAGTTCCCGTATGCGTTTTACCCAAGTGTACGTGTACTTTGTTTTTATTAAAAACAATATACATTTATTTTTTATTAAATTTGAACGCATATTTATATAGCGAATTTTTGATCGAATAATTTTTTAGAAAAAAAAAAGTTTTTTATTTAAGATATGCCTGGCCAAGTGCTTCGTAAGAAAAATAATGATTATTAAAGGTGGCCTAATTAAATATAACGTTTATCTTTCGCACAAAATCCTATCATAGATGACACATGAGAATAATAAAAATAATTATAAATAAATGTTGACAAAGTATATTTAAAATTTTTTTTAAATTTATCCTATCGTGCAACTAATAGAAATAATGGTAAACAGTTACGAAAATTTTCCTTGTATTTCTTTACACAGTATAGTAAGTCGACTAACGTAAAAATAATAAGAAATTTTTCGAGCGCTCCAAGAAAAATTATTTTTTATTTTTACAAATATTTTTCTAAGAATTTAAGTTAAAAAATAATCGATTAATACGTTACAGCGCAAAATCTCAATCTTATAATTAAAAAAAAATATAAGTTAAAAGTTCTTATAATATTTCCGAAAAGGCTTTCGGTGTATCTAGTTATCGGAATAACGCGGCGCATACAAGCGCCCGACGTCGAGATAAATGTTTCGATTTTCCAAAATTTCAAATGTAAGGTAATAATTCTTTAATGCTTAGGTAGCTGATACAGTGAAAGTTCGGAGTTACACGTTTATATGCATTACCTGGAAATGCTTCAACGGCAATGTTAATAAATCAACGTGGATTTTGTGCGCTTATTTGCGAGCCTTTTTCCCCCGCGGCTCCGCTTCGCACTTTTGATAAAGGAAAAATAAGAAGGGACGCGATGCGAAGGGATTAAATTGCATTTTACTTTGCAATTCGTCCAATACTTTGTTATGTAAATTTATCGATGTTAACCTAACTGTGAAAAACAATCTATCGAGTGAAAATCTTTATTCGATTTATTCAAATGTACTCGTTATATTTGAAGGTTAATTTTGCTGTTTAAGCGGCAAGCGTATCATATGTTAGTAATCACACAACGACAATTAATTCATGTTATATTTATTAATAAAAGTGCAGTCTAAGCTATCAAAATTTTAAGCAAAATTATTATTTTATCGGAGTAGCCAAAAATTTTATATCGTACCATTTCGTTGCAACGATAAACTATATGTATAATAAAGTGTAAAGTTCCATTTAACAAATATTTATTAATTTTTTTCAAAATGCTTGTTTATAAAATTTATTTCATCAACGTTGTTTAAATTTTAAAATAAAATTGAATTGTTTAAAATAGCTTAATAAATAAAATAAAATCAGAAAAGATTGTTTTCGGTTGTCAAAGCGTTAAAATAATTAAAAATAAATGAAATACATCGGTTAAACCAATCGTCGAGAAAACTTAAAGTCAAAGAAAAATGCCACTCGCTAAAGTTAAACTAAACCGAAACTAAAATAAAAAGGACATTCTCGCATCGTGTGCTTTTGTTGCCCGATACACGGGCGTTTGTCTTTCGTAAATTAAACGCGCACGCCAGATTAAACAGATAAACCGCAAGCTCTTTATAGGAAAGTTGAAATTTAGCCGGTGCAGCGCGCGATGGCAATTGATTGGACACGTTCGCGCGAGAAAACTCGCGCGCTCGCCTTACTTAAAACTTGCTGAATTATACTTTGGCCGCGAAAGTGGATTTTCCATTTTTCACTGCTTCTTGAAGTCCCTCTCTCTCTCTCTCTCTCTCTCTCTCTCTCTCGTTCTCCCTCTTTCTTTCTCTGCGCCGACAACCTGTGCACACGATTCGATCTAATAACCTCCCATTTTCCCTCGAACTTTCCCACGTGAAGGGGAAAACTTTTTGACATCCTCTTCTACTACACTCTTGCCTTTGCTCGGTGTACAAACATAGTTACGACTTTCTCTCTCTCTCTCTCTCTCTCTCTCTCTCCGAGTGCCGATCGACTTTCTTCGTTTTTCTTATTCACTTTTCCTTTTTCTTAAACGCATCTTTTTCATTTTTTTCTCATTTTCTTTCTTCCCAAACAGCGAGGTAGAATATCGAAATTGCATGATGTTTAGTCAACTTAAATGGATTTCAGATAAATATATCCTAATATGTTTACCTTTTCCTCGTGCGACGATTTTTATACACCTTATCACAAACGAGCTCGTACACCTATTATTTATACATAACATATGTATATAAGGCGTTTGCGGGTATTACAGACGAGCGGAAATCGGTTCATGATCTTGCATAAGTTCTGAGTTATGCGGTAAACAAGAAATTTTACATTTTACAAGCATTTCCAAACTTTGCCCGTTAAATTTTATGAAAAATTGAAGTAAGTTTCGTATAAATGAATTGCGCGCATTACCTTTACATACGCAGAAAAAAAAAAAAAAAAAAAAAAAAAAAATCAAAGTTTAGTTTTTACTTTTTTTTTTAAATATTTCTCTTAGCAAAAAAAAAGGCTACACTTGAGCAAACAGACTTAAACGCATTTTAACCGTAACGAATATGCTCAATTTATAACGCAGTAAAGTAAATCCGTAATTTTAAACGCTACAAAATTGCGCATAGGCAGTGATAAATTATTTAATAAAAATGTAATTAATCTTTATTAATTTAAAATTATTAAATGAATAATAATAAAGTCATGAAAATATATATTAAACGGCTTTGTTAAATAACTCAATCAAACTCCTTTTCATTGTCCAACAAAATCAAAATTTTAAGATAGGTAGGTAAATTGGCATTATTTAAAATAAAATCAGCGCGCAACGCGAATGATATTAAAAACATAAATTAATAATATTTATCTTCGTTTTTCACAAGGCGAAATCAGCTCTCAAGGCCGTCAAAAAATCTCCCGGTGTGTTTAATTCGCGATCCGATGCTTTATTCACAATTCAATTATAAAGCTCGAATGTATCTCTCCAAAGCAATCGTTAAATTATGTACCGAAAAATATGAGTGTACCCTTAGACTCGTCGATTTAACATTCGAGATTCCTTTAACTTTTTCTCACGGGCATCGTGCCAAGGTGGCACGAGGACCGTATCCCTTAAAATTTAAAGTCATTTTCGGTACGGTTGTAGAAATGGGACTCACGGAAATCGGTCGATTCGCCATCTTTTTGTTTTTCCTCGTATTTGTTCCCTTTTTTTATTCTGGCATTTCTCAGGGGGAAAAAGGTAGCCAGTGGTATAGGTAACAAAATGGAGCGGAGCGATGAATATTTTAAAAACGAGCGATGAAATTTTCTACGTCTGCGAAACGGCAAGGATAAAGAGAATTTAGGAAAGGTTGTGGGTATTACGGGAGCTTATGGATAGCCAGACTACGGAAAGAAAAAAATAGAGAGAGAGAGAGAGAGAGAGAGAGAGGCAATGGAGTATGTTGCCACGTTGTTCTTGAATGTTTTATAAGGAGAACTGTTTATCTCCATACAGCGCCAAATGAAAGAAATGACGACATGTTTAAGACCTTACTTTGGGCTTTTCCAAATCTCTCGCTCTATTTATTGTATAAATTACGCTTTATTTTTGTATATTTAATGTTAAAGACAAATTATAAAACAAATAATTATCATCAATTGATTTGTTAACTATTAATTATGTTCTCATAATATAAGCATTCATTTATGGAAGAAACATTAACTCGAAAGTTTATCATTTAAATACTTTTTTTTAATAATAATAATAATAATAATATATATATATATATATATATATATATATATATATATATATATATATATATACACACACACACCATAATTTAAAGATCCAGCATGAAAAAAAAATGGATTTATATTATTCAAAATACGCATTTTATGAAAATTTGTAAACTTAAACAAATTAAAAAAAAAGCCGGTGCTTCGTGTAACTTGTAAATGATACCACATAACATGAAATTTATTTTAAACGACTCAACGTAAAGAATTTATAAACAATTCTTTCAACGTATATAAATACTACAAGCTGTTAGCTCACAAGTGAAATTCATTAAAGGCCAAAAATAAAAGCTTCCATGAGTCAAGAAAGGTAGGCTCTTTAAGAGGGCAATATTAAACGATAATTTGCTCTCGCACAATCGTCTTAAAAGCAAACGAGCTAACTATCGAGCAACGGATAAGGCTCGCGTTCCGGGTGCCGAGGTGCGAATTACTCGATTGACTTTACGAGGGGCCGCTTATGGCGTTAATCGCAAGAAGAGCACGCGGCAGCTAACTCTCTCTCTCTCTCTCACTCTCTCTCTCTCTCTCTCTTTCTTTCTCTCTTGCTTACTCGCAACTCGGCGCACGGTTATGCCGTGTGACTTTGCAATAAAGTGTACCCGCTGAAAGAGAGAAAGAGAGAGAGAGAGAGAGAGAGAGAGAGAGAGAGAGAGAGAAACGATAATCCGACCAAACAGGGGAGCGGCGATCGCACGAACGTTGACTCGCGCTACTTGCCGGCGTTTAACTGGGCGTTACCGCTCGCACGCGAACTTCGCAAGAAAAAGGGCCGTTGTTGTTGAAACCGAAAGGAATAAAGAAAAGAGAGAGAGAGAGAGAAAGAGTGAGTAAGAGAGAAAGGAAAAAGAAAAACAGTAAAAAATCGAGATGCGGTCGAGGATAAGTGCACCAGCGGCCGAAATTACTCGAGTGTCGAGATAAGAGCCGCGAGCACGAGCTCTCGCTTCTTTTGAGAAGGAGAGTGAGAAAGAGAGAGAGAGAGAGAAAGAGAGAGAGAGAGAGAGAAACGCGGAAATTCGAGATAATCGTCTGCGGGTGCCAGTTGCGAGGGAGATATTTTATTTTCCATGATTGGGAACACACATACACACACCTTTCGCACGTCACGCTGCTACTAGGCAGCCTGTTTTGCGCGAGAAGAAATTATTATGCATTTGTTGAACGACTCGCTATCGCCCTAAATTTGAAATACTCTATAAGATGGTTTTAATACGTTTTTCACTCTATTTGCACATGTAAATTTATTTATCAACGCAATTATATTTTTTTTTTATAATTTTTAATAATATACTTTTGAAATTAAAATTTTTTTTTTATAAAAAACGTTGGAAAATTAAATTTCAATTAATTCTCTTAAAATCTCAAGAGAACTTTTTCTTTGAAAAGTTTTAAAGTACCACTATCCATCTAATTATAGGATTTAACTTTGTAATTATATTAGAGAGGCAAATTAATAATCACAAATTTTTTATTATAATAAATACGATAAAATCATTGTTTAAATTCAATTTAAAATTATAAAGTAAACTCTTCAAAGTATTTCAATTTCTTTTTTTTTTCCAATAATATAATAAACTCTCTTAAAATAACGAAACTTTGCATGGATTGTTTCAATATTTGCATGAATTACGTTACGGCCTTAATAAATATTTCATTATTCTAAAAGCATTTTTATCATACCGAAAAAAAAAAGATATAAAACTTTTAATACACTTTAACGCCAACGGTACAATTTTCCAATTGCATTTCTGTCTTTTAAAAATTTAAGTTAAAACTAGCTTAATTAAATTTGTTAGTAAATCTTAATTTATTGTTACAACATAATCCCTCGGCGTAAAATAGCCCGTTGCTTTTCTATGTCGGGAAAAGAAAAACAATTGTACTAAAGTAAAGAAATAAAAGAAATATCGATGAAAATACCTCTTTAAATTTATTCGGAAGACGAAAGCGAGATATATTTAAATGGAAAAAAGTCGATACACGACAACGACTACATCAATTTTTCTTTGCGACTTTGAAATAAGCAAAAGATAAAGTAGCGAATCGTATACTAAAGGAGACACGTGACATCTTCATGGTACGTTGCGTTTCTCTCGAGTTCGTTCATTTTTAAGTGGGTCAGTATCTGATTAATGCTGGGTTTTGCAAGTGATATCTACGTCACCGCCAACAAAGATCAATTTAGTAGCTTTATTGTTATTTTAATTATTTTGAACTTTTTTTTTTTTTTTTTTAAGTGATGCGTTAAACAAACTTTTTTCACGTGAGAAAATTAAAAAAGTACGACGATAGTGTTTGATATACAGTTTTACTATGATTTCGATTCGATTATTTTAATATTTGCTAATAATTTATAGTGTCAAACGTGTTGTACCAAGAAAATTTTATAGTTCCTTTAGACTATTATACAATAAACTTATCGTGAGCTTATATTTATGGAAGTTATTTGTAAATTTCGTTTTAACATTCAACATGCTTTAAAATAATCTTGAATAAGCAATGTATTTGAAAATCAAAAGTATTTAAAGAATTTATTTTAAATAAATAAAAATGTTGAAAAAAAAAAAAAAATCGTAACACAACGTCACTCCGAAACAATAATTGCAATTTTCCATCGAGTGACAAAATCCGCGCGTCGAAAAAAACCATTTTCTCCCTTGGAATTCAATTGGACGGTAAATTTTACGCGGTCATGTAACTCATAATCCATTTTAAAGCTTTTTGCCCGAAATCAGGATTATAACGTTTCATTGAACGAATCCGCAAACGAGGTAATAATAAGCGTTGCAAAAAAAAAAAAAAAAAAAAACTTTCACGTTACATCTGTTCACCGTCGCGATCCAGATTATCTCGGATGATTAGTCTTTCGGGTGACGATGCCCGTGAAATAATTAATAACGTAGTCTAATCGGAGAAGGCGTGTTTTGCGGATTCTCGTAGTAATTTCAACTGCAACACTTAACGACGCGTGGATAATTAACGAAAAACTTGAGTTTGCGATGGAGCGACAAATAAGCGTAAAATAACCGCCAAAAGAAAATGAAAAAGAGTTAAATTATGTTAAGACAAATGCTTGAGCAACGTTGTCGCGACATTAAACAACCCGATCTTAACAATTGGACTTTAACCCTTTCGGGCGCATTGGGACATACGTGTGCCACTTACTTTTCTGTTGTTATTAACGTATATTTCAAAAACTAAAGCTCTGGAAATTAAAAGTTTTGATTTTTGAGACTCCGGGCTAATTATCTAATCGTGAGACATGTCACAGTCATTTTTGCAATTGCATACAAATTATTTTTTAATTATTATAAATAATTGAATTTTAAAATATTTTTTTTTTTTTTTGAAAAATTCGTAATTAGAAACCCCAAAAATTTCCATATATGTAATTTGTGAAAATTTATTTACCCGATTTAATTTGCGTCTGAAATTATATAATATTATATTATGCTCTCTCGTAATTTTATAATTTATGTGAATCAAATCTTTTATAGCACTTGTGATATAATATTATTTGTTTATTTGTACGATGTACAATGTAGAATGTGGAAGAGGCTCTCAGAACAAATGCCACAATCATTATCGCAATCGTGGGAGTAGTGGGTCATATTCCAATTTGCAGCAAAAATAAATTCGATGATTGGAAATGCGGCGTATATACTAGTATATGCACTTATGAACAAATACTTTCGATTGAATAAAGTAAAATAAATCTGATACTGGATGTTACGTATTAAATCATTTTAAGAAGTTATAAATAATTTAGGAAGTTTAAAATAATTTGTAGTATATTAATTCTCTTCGTTGTTCTTATACATCAGGATATTAAAATCGAGAAGGAGACGAAGTAATGAGAGTCCCCCTTTTGCTCTCGCCTAATACGATGCTTCCTGTCCAATTGATCACTCATGTGCTACTTAATTATTGTCAAACAATAAAAATTAGAAAGTACATTTTAGCTCGGGGTATACCTTATGTTAAAAAATAGGGTTTTTTAGTTATATCTATTAAAAGCATTAAAAAGCTAATTTGCAAAAATGTCCAGTTTTCGAATAATGAGCTTAAAGACAAAAAAAAAAGGCTTTTTAAAAGCTAGTAGAGAATATTCTGTCAATATCAAGATGAAACCCACTGATTTTAAGTATCGAAGTCGATAAGATTGAACAAGTTTTAGAAAAAAAAAAAAAAAAAATTGTAGAGCCCTGTTCTATTAAAATCACAATCTCCGGACTGTGTAAAACGTTGTTCGAGCTAGGGAGAGGCGCCGCGGTGAGAAATAATGCGATAAGGAAATCTCTTGACGGGTCGCTCGTACGTACGGGCTAAGGTGCTAAAGTGTACCGAAGCCATACGCTTCGGTGATTCCATTGTTTTATACAATGGCCGAGTGCTGTGTAAATCGTCTCTGTGACAAGCCGATGCTCCTCTACGTTATTACTGAACTTGTTTAACGGCGCACATACGCGTGCGCGTGCGCTTGTACATATTTCTTTTGAATTTTAATTAGAAAACCCGCTGCTGCATGGCTCAACGTTTCGTCAAACACGGTGCGTTTTTTCTTCTCTTTTTTTCTTTTCTTTTTTTTTTTTTTTCTTCTTACCAAAGAAAAGACTACTCGAATATTAACGCGAAATCTAAAATCCTAAACGAACACAAAAGCATAAAGTTAACAAGCAATTTTCCTTTTCTCCATTTTGAATTTTAAATATATATATATATATTTGAATATTTTAATATTCTTTAAAAATTATAATGTAAATGGAAAATTTATATAAAATCAAATTATTTTTTAAATCAAATTTATAATAAATAATTAAAATAGCTAAACTCATAAACATATGCATAACATCGTTAAGTTATTCGAAATCGATATTTCTTTAAAAATATAAACCATTAAAACAAACCTGCAGTAAAACAAAGTTTTTTTTTTTGAAATTTCGTAGTTAATTTTTTTTCTTTCTTTTTTTTTACAATAAAATAACATACTCCCGCGTAGCATCTGTAAAAACAAAAAAAAAAAAATATTGCCCCGCAGTTGGAATAAAAAAAAAAAAAAAAAAAAAAAGTCAACCCAACGAATAGAGATATATGTATATATATATACTATAGCAATCGGTTTCAAAATTACCGCCAGCGGATGGTATCGCAATAAACGTTTTGGGAAATCGCAACAAACGTTTCGCAGAATCGCAACAACAACAACAACAATAACAACAACAACGACATCGTGAGCAACAGCGGGCTCGCAAACAATAACTTTCGTGCGGTCGCTTTACCCGCGCGAAACTCTCTTTCGCATATACCGCATGGACAGCTATACTTGTATAGGGGAATACGAGCAGTAAAACTAGCGAACGTAAAAACTCCGGGTGTGCACAAGCGTTCAACGCGGCGCGAAAGAACCGCTGCGAAAAATAACCCATCGGCAAAGTCCGGCGTTGTATTCTTAATGTAATTTTCAACTACGCGTACACTGCGCGTTTCACGCTTACGTCACGCGTTCGCGGCATAAATCTCAACTTTCGTTCGTTAAACATCCGACAGAAAGAGACAAAGATCATTGTGCGTTTTTGATTTGTTCCTGGGGAACGAAAGTATAAAAATAAAAAAATAAATAAAAAGAATTCTGGCGCGGTGTTTTACCCGTAAAGTAACATTACTAAAAAATACGCGGACTTGAATGAAGCTAATTCCGGAAAATTACCGTTTTTTCACAATTGTAAGCATTTTTCGCTCGAGAAAATAATTTCAAGAAACGCGTTGCTATTATTACAACGCTTATAATAAAATTGCATTATGTGGTCGATTATTTTAAGTTTTTCAAGTTGAAAAATAAATTTTATCCTCATTTTTTTTAAATTTAAAAAACTTAAAAAAAAAAAAAAAACTTAAAATAAAAGCGAAACGATCGCCGAAAAAAAAAAAAAACGCAAAGCAAACGAAATAAGCAATATTAATTCGTTTGTAAGACAAAGATTCTACAATCTACAGATGATAGAAATCAAGGAAAGTGCGAATAGACGGGGAGCGTTCGAACGTTGAAGCGCGAGCTCTTGACTCATTGACTATTCAATTCAAAGGTAACGCCATTTGACATAAGCGTAATTAGTTTCCGCATTAAATAGATGCGCGGTCGAGCTGTCCGGACCATTTGCGAAGCTTTATCGCCGGCGCGCGACGGAAATATTCGACGACACGCCCATAGTAGACGCGTGCGTTGACCTACCGATAGCTAAAATTTTCCGGGCTTCCTCGCGTAATTCAGCGTCGCGACGTGTTGAGAGAATCGGTAACTTCGAAGGATTTTGCCGAAGCTTGTGTAACGCTACGACGTAGGGAGTATCGACGAGCGAGTGAAATTCGCGTCTTAAATGCTAATTTTTTTTTAATTATCTTTGGATATTTATGGCGTGGAAATCGTCGATGATAAAAATAAATCGGAATTGAAGATTTTCAATCGTAGAAAATTCGAGAGGTAAGGGAATAAACTTAAATTAAAGTAACATAAAGCTTAATAAGAAAATTATCGATAACTCGTTAAAAAATTTTAATTAAGGTCATAGCGTATTATTAATCTATAACGGAGCTTTAACCGCTTAATGAAACTCTTCTCATTATCGAGAACTTTATACGAGGGCGCGCGGTTTATAAGAGCCGAGGAGACACGGCACTCATCCGCATATATCGCGTCGATTCGGGCACACACAACGAGAGCTGCCCCAACGAGTCGAGAGGCGAGGGAAGACAAGAGGTTCGAAACGAAATCCGCTCGAGTGTGGCTCGAACGAAGCCAAGTGCATTCTCCCGATACATTACTCGGGGGAAAATTCGATGCGAGCGCGACTCGTCGGTTATTCAAATGGACTGTAACGCGGGATTTGCTTTAGCCGTCGGCTCCCGTTTAATCGTGATCGAACGCGCGCGGATTCGGCATTATCCCACTCTGGCTATATATATATATATATATGCCCTCGTAGACTCGTGCACTTACTCCTACCCAGGGTGTATACTCTTAGGGAGCTCGTTGAAACTCCTAAAAGAGACATGCGGGGCGGGATGTTTTCGTTCCCAGGCACGAGGATGGACGGCTGAGCGAGGATTCACTTTACGAGTACCGACGGGATAAGAGACTCTCTGACGCGCGAACGTGAAATCTTTGCGAAATAGCGGGAAATACTTTGGACTACGACACAGTTTCGTGGTATCATTAAAGTGTTGTTTCTCTCACTCTCTGTCTCTCTCTCTGTCTCTCTCTACTCCCCCACTCTCTTCATCTCTCTTTCTGGCGGAACGAGAGAGAAAACATTTTATTGAAGCTGAAGAGTAAAGAGGGACTATGGGAATGAAGTTAATGCGCGAAAGCGGATGGGAAAGATTTTTTTTTTTTTTTTTAATATAATCATGTCTATAATGCGTAAGTTTGTATTAAATTAAGGAAACGTTGATTATTTAAAGATTACCGGTTGAAAAATAAACACGGCTGAATATCAACGTTGGAGGGCTATTTGCAAAAGAATATTGTAACATTGTTAGCTTTTGGAGATGAGAAATTTTTTATGAACAATCGATTGTTCATAAAAAAAAATAACAACAAGAAACCTATCGTTATAGAAAAACTAGGACACAATATTAAAATAATAATAATAATAATAATAATAATAAATAAATAAATAAGTGTAAAAAACATTCAAACTTTATAAAAATCAAGGGATAAATAAAACGCACGACCGTTCGTTTTTAGGTACTGGTCGGTCACAAACATCGACTACATTCATCACCGGACGGCGCGACGAATAGGCATGATGATATTCGTGGTGTGGCTGGTGGCCTTTCTCGTCTGTATCGCACCATTACTCGGCTGGAAGGATCCCGAATGGGAGAAGCGGGTCGTTATCGACAAGTCCTGTATCGTCAGTCAGGACATTTACTATCAGGTAATTCAACTGGCTTCCGAAATTTTTTACCTTTAAACCGAGCGCGCGCTTTCGATCGAATATTCTCCCCCCCCCCCGCCCAACCCACCTACCCACCCTCCCTCTCGCTCAACGCTCTTCTTTTCAACCAACTCCAACTTTTTCTATTCACGCGACGCTGGTTTATTCGTTCGACCTACTAGTATATGTGTACATGTACCATATACCGCGCGACGAACGGATTTTCTCGTACGTTGCCAAGGCACATAATTTCAAGAAAATAGTGAATGGAGGAGGCGTTAGTGAACTCGTTCGGTGGTTTGGCTCGAGGGAAGAAGTAAATTTATGTGAAAAGGCTGGTGTGCGTTGTTGCGTAGTTGCGACTTGTTAATGCATACGCCCGTGAATTTTGTATAGACGTCGATTGAATGAACCTCGGACTTTATTTTTTTATCGTTGCATCCTGCATACAACAGTTTTTTAATCTTAGTTGTTCCGCAATGTGTTATTTATTGAATAAATTTCTCGCTTTTTAAATAAAAACATAAAAAAAATTTCATTTGATTTTGACGGAATGTTAATTTAACTATAAAAAATAAACTTTTGTTTTGTCGAAAATAAGTTCAATAATATTAATTAAAAAGTACTACAGTGCTTTAACGTCGAAACGATAATTATAAACATATTTAAATTTTTCATTGAAATTTCGCTCGGCAAATCTCATTACAATTATAAATACTCTCGACAAGTTTAATTGATTTTACGAGGCGGTCTCGCAGCTATCCAACGATTTTTCATCACAATATCCGCTCTCTCGTTCATCGAGTGTAAAACGAGTTTTCGTCATTTCATCGCAACTTTCTCAATATTCAATCTACATTATACGACGATGAAACGCAATTATTTCATCCTATCTATATTTCAATTCGAATCGAGAATGAAACACTACCGGCAGAGCTCCAATAAAACAAATGAAATGCATTCGTATTTTCTCGCAGTCGTGTAAGCTTCCGGGTGCACGAAGGGAGCTTACTTTGTAATTTTTTTCCGCCCGGTCGTCGTATATTTATGACCGCGTTATATACACACACACACACACATACACACACACACATATATGTATACATATACGCGGTCGCATCAGTTTATTCGAGAACGACGAGTCGCCGAACTTAAGGGAAGGTATACGAGACAGTGTCCCCCTGTCGCGCGTAAATTTTAATTACGAACGTTTTTAACGCTCCGCCGCTTCGAAATCTGAATAACTCCTCATAACCCTGTGATTTTTCTATATAAAAATAAGCGAGAAATCACACTTCGTGCGTAATGCATTATTTTGCAGCGAAAAATTTTTTAATTCGTAATTTTAGTTTATTTTTTAATCTTACGACTATACTGCTCGCTTAAATTTGTGGATATTATCCTTATCGTTTAAAATTTCATTTGTTGCTTTGATAGAATTTTTCCAGTTGGTAAATAAATATCCACGTTTGTTAATTACTTCATGTATTAAATCCGACAATTAATTTTTCCATTTCAGATATTCGCCACGGTTTCGTCATTTTACCTGCCACTTTTCGTCATTCTTATTCTCTACTGGCGAATATTTCAAACCGCGCGGAAGCGCATACGAAACAAAGTGGGCCAACCTATAAATACGCAAGGTATCTTACAAATTGAAATAATTCGTAATCTTACACGTAAAAATTTCGATCAACATTTTTACCGCCGATGTACACACCTAACCGCATATCACCATAAATCCTTTACAAATCGCGCGCACGCATACACACACACACACACACGCACATGTGCACGCGTCAAGAATTTAAAAGAAAGGTGTCGTATGATTCAAAGCGACAAGACCAATGGGCGGACCACCGAGACCGATGGGCAGCAGTCACGCCGTGGGCGGTGCGCTCGCGCAGGCACAGGCGAGCGGCGGAATCGCAGCGGCCGTTGTTGCCGTTATCGGCCGACCGCTGCCCACAATATCCGGTAAGTGAAACTTTAACATCTTCCATAAAAGCGAGCCTCACTCTCTCTCTCTCTCTCTCTCTCTCTCTCCCCTCGTCGATTTCCCTACTCCCATCGTGTGTATAACATCGTACACCGTGTGCCCAGACCCGCGTCCCTCCTCGACGCTCGCTTCCTATGTGCGGTCGCGGTATTTTAAATCGAAGCTACATCCACTCCGTGACTATTACGTATAACGGCTTGGTTGCACGGACGCTGGACTCTAGCTCGACGTACAAGATTTAGGATAAAGCGAATCGTGTATAAACCGAAATTTTATCGAGACTCCGAGCACACGAGGCAACTGCTGCGTCCGACATCTTGTTGCTCCCGATGTTGCTGGTGTTACCTCGATGATCGAGCGATATATACGCGTGCCCGTTTTTATATACATCGAGAGCGCCGAATAATAAAAGTATTTCGGAAGCTTGAAACGACCGTAATGTGATCGATTAAGGATTAACGTTTATTCGTTTATTTATTTTCATTATTTTTTTTCGCTACGATGTTTCGAGTCAACGAGACGTAAATTTGATTTTTAAAATAGATTTCGCATGAAAAAATTGTCAATAGAAAACATGTTTATATATATATAAAAGGAAAATTTAAGATAAATTAAATCCCAACGCGAACAATTAAGGCGGAGGAAGTCCTCGCGAATAAAGCTTGCGTACACAGCAGGCGCGCGCGCGCGCGCTCATTGTCAGCACAAGCGTGCGGCTCGTTCGCACGTGGTTCTTGATACTTTATCGTAAGGGGACGACCACCTTATTACCGTAAATCCGAATGCGGAGTCGTTGCTTTTATTGTATTCTAAGCGACATAGATT
Organism: Chalcis sispes; assembly: GCA_949987625.1. Classification (NCBI taxonomy): domain Eukaryota; kingdom Metazoa; phylum Arthropoda; class Insecta; order Hymenoptera; family Chalcididae; genus Chalcis; species Chalcis sispes. The sequence continues at coordinate 84,108,805 of OX465094.1, forward strand.
CCGACGAAGTGTATAATGAAATATTCGCGTCTGCCGGCTGTTAGAATCCGAGCGTTATAATGCGACCAGAGACGCGATTAATAAAGCCTATGTACATATATGAGCGTGTTTGCGTGAATGCACAAGTAAGCAACCTTCCGAAATACGATTCAATTTACACGAGCGCTCGTGTGTCTCTCTCTCTCTCTCTCTCTCTCTCTCTTTCTCTCTCTCTCCCTTACGCGCACTCGTGGATATATATTTAGAAGCCGCTAAAGCATAACAAAACCCGCGACCAATTACACCGTTGACAAAACTCTACGCGGCGAGCGCGTTAATAGACTACCTCTCCCATTCTCTTTCTCTTTGCCTCGTGTAGACAAGCGCGAAATGCGCTTAATCGGTGCGCTGATTGCAGCGATCCGCGCGATCTCTCCGGCTCGCGTATAACGTTTGTTCGCTGACGCTGCCGCCGACGATATTGAATTATATAATATGTCCGCACGCGCGCGCGTACGGCTATTTTCATTCGTTTATCGCCGAGCTTGCACTTCGCGTGCGATTGCGTGCGAAACCAAGCTCGTGCGATACCGGATTACCGATGCTTTCGAGTGCACTCGTTGAATAAAATAAAATAAAAAAAAAAAATTTTTTTTTTAAATTAAAAAAAAAATAATTAACACGAAATGTAGAGAAGGATTTTTTGCACACGACAAAAATTAAAATTATATCTCTCGTCACTTATCGCATTGTTATTGACGTGAATATTTTGTTCTCGATACGTATTATATATTTTGATGAAAACGTTTAATCATGAACGATGATGATTCAATTATAAGTAGAGTTATAAATTTAATATTCGATAAATTGACTTTGTATAGATTTATTTTAACTGGAACAATGAATTTTACATTTAAAACGCTGAAAAATTCAATGTGCATTGTATTCGTGCTTTTGTAAAAATATCAGAATAAGTTTTTCAATCGCGCGTATGTATCGATTACAAACGTACATTGGCATTTAATAAAATTTAAAATGAATCTACACATACTTTATATAAAATATGATGCGTTAAAAATTAAATTAAAAGGTGAATCCTGATTTTTGTGTCATATCAAATACTTTAGACTCACTGTATAAAATCCTTGAAACAATGTTTAAATATTCGTTCTTTATTTTAATCCGTTAAAATTAGTTAAAAAGTGAGAAGTAACTAAACAAAAAAACTAAACAGATAAAACTTTATTTTATAAAAAAAACAAAAAAAAAATAAGCACCTCATTGTACAAACTAATGTTATTCTAGAAATCTTTGGAATACAATTTCCAAAGGTGAATCATTTAATAATAGGGAAGGGATGCAAGCGAAACGTTATATCACAGCCGAAATCTATCGCACGGGATAATAAATGGCTCGTAATCCTTAGAAACCACAACAACGGCGTTCACCAACGTGAGCTCGACGAACACGTCGCCGGAGAAGACCTCGTACCACAACGGCCTGGAGCCGGAACCATCGACGATGGAGGCATCGCCGAGGCCGGCTGTTGGGCGAAGAAAAAAAATCGCCGCCGATTCTAAACGCGAAAAGAAGGCGGCGAAAACCCTCTTTATCATAACGAGCGCTTTCGTCCTCTGTTGGCTGCCCTTCTTCATCATCGCCATCTTGCTACCGGTTTGCCAGATCTGCAACATTAACAATTACGTTGTTGCTGTATGTCAATGGCTTGGGTACGTTCCCTTTTTTTCTCTCTCTCTCTCTCTCTCTCTCTCTACTTTTGTTTTTATTTTACTTTATATAAATTTAAAAATTATTTGATAAATCCAAAGATGACTGAATAATTTGATTTTTTAATATTTGTTAAAAGAATAATTTTATACCTAAACAAATCCATAAAATTTATGCGTCGGCTATGCTGATTGAAATGCTATTAATTTTAATTAAATTAATTTATTTATATTCTAAATTAAAATTAACATTTCATATTAATTTTTATATCGCTAAAATACAATAAGCATAAACTAATTTATACGATGAAATAACCAATGTAGCAAAGTAATGAAGTAGCAAATTATCTACGTGTTTGATCCTCTGCGTGTTGGCTGTCAAACTTGATCAATTTAATGAGCGTACTTCTAAATTTAAATATTTAAACGCCTAATTTATTTAAATGAAAAGCGCAGCGTCCTGATTCCAATTCGAATTATACAAAATAAATTCTTAATTAGATTATTATTCAACTTCGTTAACAAGACGTAATTTTATATTTAAAAAAAAAAACTGCTTGACATTTAATTAAAAATTTATTTAAAGTTACAAAATTTTTCAAATGGCTACGAAATTTTTTCGAATACTTATCTTATTTGTTTTTGTTTTTTCTTTTTTTTTTTTTTTAGTTTTTTTTAGTTAATATTTATTAAAACATTCTTTCACAGATACACGAAAACATTACACAGCCACGCGTGAATTTATATGTGTATGTATAAACGTAAAACACACGACTCGGGGTATTCGAGATAAAATTTAGGTCATAAAAAAAATTTGTGTATCCTCGTAAAATTTGTTAAAAATACGAAATATCGAGGTAATTTAATGTGTTCGCAGGTATTTCAATTCCACCCTCAATCCGGCGATCTACACGGTCTTCTCGCCGGAATTCCGATGCGCCTTCAAGAAGCTACTCTTCAGACACCGACGTGGCGTCGGCCGCAGAATGGGTGTACGACATTACATGTAGGAATGGGTTTAAGGGTGGACAGCCGAGCGGGACTTTATGATTATAACGCGTAGTGCACATACCGACCGCATTTATACACAATACTCTCTCAATCTCATTTTATCCCCCTCTTACGTATAACGCGTTCTACGTACACGCGTAAAGACGTTGCTTTCATTATATCGACATTGTTTGTATTATTATTTAAAGATTTTATTTGAATATTTTAATTTCAATCGAATAATTTCCAACAGAATTTTCTAATCGACCGATCTATTTCATCATAAATTTTAATTATCAAAGCCAATATTATAACGTTGGACATACACGCTTATACGGTTCCTCGTAATATTTGAATCTTCATATTTCTTCCTTCGCGAGGTAGGAAAGAGAGGCCACGTTTAAAAGCCAATTGAACCAGCCATACTCAAACGTCATTCCGTTCTGGCTGTTTTAACTAAAAAGTGCAACGATAGCAGCAGCAGCAGCAGCAGCAGGAGCAACAGCAGTAGCAGCAATAAAAGCCGGAGAAAGCAAGAGAGGAGATAATACGAGAGGAAAGAGGCCAACCAAGCGCACGAAGAGACCTACACCGATGTATGTACATTTTCTCCGCGCATAACGAGAGAGAGAGAGAGAGAGAGATAGAGAGAGACAAGCGGTGTGACGTATCTTCCTTCATTTTGAATTCCGTCATTTTGAAGTCTGTCTCATGGTTTATACTAAATATATATGTACATGTGTATGTGACAGCTGCGAGCCATAGCTTTGCAAGGAAAAACAAGACGAGACGACGTACGCGAACACATACGAGCGACGAATGCGAATGAACGACTCGCGCCACTGTGTGTCCCTTTGACGGAAAACGAAGAGAGCGAGAGAGCGAGAAAGAGAGAGAGGCAAAGACAGAAACAGAGAGAAAGAGGCTCTTGCGTGAGAAGAGCTTTTAGGTTTCTAGGAGACTAAGCTAAAGAGAAGCACGCGAGGCAGCTGCTGCAAATTATCGCAGACATACACGCATGTGTGCGCGCGCGCGCGTTTATGTTTGTCCTTACCCTTATGTACGCAAATGTTTAAACGCGGGAAATTGCCCGAGATTTGGATGAGTTGGTAAATATTATTCCGAGGAATCATCGAGCGACGCTTTTGAGCTCAGGTGGATACTGTTAACTCTTATTTAATGGGCGACTTATGCTGCTATTTTTAATTTTAGATAAATACTTGATCAATTGTTTATTATAAATTTTTATATAAATATATGGTAAATTAAAATGATAAACGACTAAATTTTTGTTGTATTAAGCTTGATAATTTTATATTTATATTCGAATAAATAACGTACGTTCACTTTGAGAAAATATAAATTAACATTTCGTTGTCAACAAGCCACGAGTATAAATTTCAAAACCAAGTCAAAATCCATTACCCACGTTCGCATGTGCACTTAAAACCAAAAGAAAAAAAATAAAAGAATCAAGCAACAAAAGTCGATCCTGAAAGAAGTAAGTTCACAAGTACGCAGGAAGCGTATCCAAGAGGTTAAAAAGTAAAAAGAGGTAAGGGAGGAGGGAGAGCGAGATGAAGGAAAATAATGGAGCGTGACCGACCTTATATGCGTCGCGCGCACATACATCCCGTTGAATTCATGGGCCGGTGCGCGCACATGAAAAGCGAATCATCGGGAGGGAGGGACAAGAGGAAAACGTCGCCGCACCCCGGAATCGTATGCGCCTATTGCGAATGGCAATAAAACGAAGAAGAGCGAACTGCTTCTATATTCTCTCTGTCTAGCACATTATGCTCGCGCGTTTACAGACGCGTCAATGACGAAAGTCCCGCACTCTTTTTTCTCTCTCCCTTTTCCACTCACTCTCTCTCTCTCTCTCTCTCTTCTTATTTTTATTGAGAATAACGAGAATAACGAGAAAGCGCGTGTCTATATATATAAATCGAAAAAGGAAGAGAAAACAAAGAAAAAAAAAAGGTAAGATCGGAAGAAAAAACGATCGGGAGAAAAAATTCACAAGGAAGATTCAACCGATGAAAAAGTATATCGAACGCGCTTGGGTTTGCGCGTACACGTAAGCGCGAGATAACTTTGTGTCAAATGCGCGGAATTCGCGATCGCTCGAATAAAAATCAAACCGAGTAAATACCCTCACGAATATCACAAAGTGGAATTTCACAAATTTCAATCCTAACCTTTCCACCCTCAACGTCTTTCGTCTTTACCGCCTCCATTGTTCTATTTTTTCATTTTTTTCGTACGTACTATTATATAAAATGTATGATTTTTTTTTCATGAGCAATTTTCGACTCTGAACGTAAAGTTATGACATCCCGATTATTTCAAGGAAAATACGTGCGATTGCTTTGTTAATTTTTTTCTTTTTTTTTTCTTACTCTATCTTCTTTGTCATTTTTACAGTTTTTAAATGATGATCGATCGTTCAATATTAAATCACGATAAAGCAACCCAAAAATAAATTTCATTTGCTTATTTATTATTTATAAAGATTATATCGATTTCTTATAGTAAAAAAATTATTTCAAATTAACATTAATCATTGAAAGTAGATAATACTTGGCTCGGGTAAGGCAAGCAAATTTCACTATGAATATCTATGTCATTATTCAACAATCGCATCAGAAATCAGATAAATCTTCAATTTAAGGATCAAATTTACTTTATTTATTAAGTACAATATTTGTAAAATTAACGTCAATATAAAACTATAAACGATATGAAATGTTCAAATGCTAGTTGAATATAAATTTCACTTTCATATAATAATGTATAATAATATGTAAATTGATCGAAATAGACGTCCAAAAATATAAACATGAGTATGAATAATTAGGTGCGCGTCAATAATTTAGTATATGAACATGAAGAAAATGATCATAGAGTAATAATCCGTTTGAACATTTATAGATCATTTATAGTTATATAATAATACCAGTATGACTTTTACTATGTTAAATATATTTGAAATTTTTCTACAAAGACATAGCACAACTTTTTATTCGACTCCAAACAGAAAATTTCAAAAGTATTTCAATTCAAACTTTTGAAAGTTAACAAAAAAGAAAAAGAAAAAAAGTACTTAATACTTACTGTTCGATCGCAATGTAAACTCAAACAAAAATAAAAAAGTTTTTTTTTCCGACTCGCATACAACCGAGAATTTCTCAATCACAGAGCGAAACTATACTCATAAATAAATGAAAGATAAAAAATAATAAGCAAATAAATAAATAAAATAAAACGAGGAAGAGCCCGGAGAGCGCGGAATTAAATCGAACGTAACTATACTACGTAACTTATTCCTTCGCAAGACGTACACACATATGCGCCCCATGGGAATAACGGATCGTATGAATAAAAATGTATTATATAAGCGACTGATGTAAATGTTACTCCTTTGTAGATAAAAAAAAGCGACACGCAGAATCAATAAACATATAAAAAAAGGAAGGAAGTGACTATTAAGATATTTAGCGTTGTGATGATATATTATTATTGAACGAGAGCGGAACTCGATAGCTTGCAACGAAGCAAGGAACTCGATATCTTTTCTATAATGTTCTTTGAAGACCGGCGCCTTATAACCAAATATTATAAGTGTACATAATTGTATTATTGATTTTGTGCTAGGAAGAAGAAAAAAAAAAAAACAAACTATGCTTTCCACGATAATTTTTTTTTTTTTTTTTTTTTTTTTCAAAATTTTATTACATACTATTATAATCTTATGTAAATCACGAAATATAGATTTAATAGCTTCTTTAATACTAGCAATATAGTATAGTAAATATTAATCAGAAACTTTTAATTAATGTTTATGATAATTTAGCAAAAGCTTCGTTTCGCATTCAACGGCAACACTATTAGCAATTAAAAATATATAAAAAAAAGATAACTATTATACTAGATAAAAAATGCATATGCCAATATTAAAAGCTAATTCAGATAAATCAATTATTTTTTTGAAACTATAAAAAATTGGGTATAATTAGCATATCGAGTAAGATTCTAAATTTATTCTATATGAGTACTTTTTATACGCTTAATAAATTTAAATCGGCATAAATTAATAAGAGTTACAAAAAAAAAAAAAAAGAAAAAGAAAAAAGAAAAAAAAAAGATCGACGTCATCAATACGTAGTAAATATTTCAAAGCAAAAGAGAAGGAAGCGACGAATGAAGTCCATCTAATGCGAGAATTCACGTATCCCACGTAAATTTCTACCAATATACTTACAAATACATCAAATTTTTTCTCTTGGTATTTGCCTAAAAATCCGCGCACTTTTTTAGTTTGCGAGCACGCTTTGTGCAATAATGGAAATATATGCAAATATGCAAGGTGTTGCGAAACCGTATCTTTTAATTCGAGTAAAAAAAAAATGTAACGGGGAATAAATGTAATATTTCACCACTATCATTAAATTTCGCGCTTTAAAGTTTTAACAACTTTTGCTTCAAGTTTGAAAAGCTATTGTTTGCATGAAAACGTTTAAAGGGATAAATTATTTTAAACTTTAATTTGAATATAAAATTCAATAAAATATTTAAGTTTATATAACCATTCAACGATAAAATAAAATTCTAAAGAAACAGCATTGAATTGAACCAAAACCTGCAAATTGAACACCAAAACAAAAATATCGATTAAAAAAATAAAACATATATTTTTTGTACCTCCAATTCTTCCCAATCGTCATCGAATATCAAATTAACATAGCAAAGATAAAAAAAAAAAAAAAAAAAACTCGCATCGAGTAAGTAAACGTTCAAAGGAACAACAAAACAACAACCAATCGTCCAAGCATACACCCTGGGATTGCTTCCGTTTCATTTTCAAGCAATTTCCGGATCCTTGTCCCGATTTCCTAGCGCGGCTCAATTGATGCCCAGGACAGATATTACGCGCGCCCGGAAACTCGACGCCTCTCCGTAACTCCCATTCGTTTCTCCGTCTCGCGCTCTTTTCTACAGCCCTCCGTTACTCCTTCTTCTCGCGCGCAATCGTCCCATCGACGTTATCGCCGCGCTTCTGAGGTGCGCCCATTTTCATCCCGACGACCCTCCGTATCCACGCACACACACGCACCTATGCAAACCCGCATATATGTATGTACTTATACGTATATAAATGTACGAACCGTCCGTCCTCGTTCAATCATTCCCTTGGCACTTTTCATCCGGTTGCTACATCTTCGAGAATTTACCGATGGCGTTATAATATGCGCACTCGCCTTTTCTCTATCGGTCCTTGCACATTCAAACAGCCGTCGCGTGCGAGCTTGTCGAGCTCGACGTTTTTCTAATTTCGATCTGTGGGACAGATATGAAAAAGAAAAAAGAAGAAGAAAAAAATCCGCGAAAAAATTTTTTTCATACAAATTACTTTGATGTATACTTATATTATGTATCACAATTTAAACGAAATAAATAATAATTCGATTAGTAAAGTTTGAAAATTAATCGATCAAATTTATTGTGGAAAAATATTTCACCCTTTTAAAATATTTATACATATAAACGCTGCTGAAAATTGATATATCTATATTGAAATACAAGTATCTATATATTTACAAAAAAATATACCTTTTGTTCTTAAAAAGAGTTAAAATATAAACCTTCACCATTTTATATAGACTAATTATTAAAAGAATGAAGAAGCTTAAAAATAAAATTTTCATTAACGATTAATTCGAAAATACTAATAATAAAGAGAATTAAAATTTTCATAATAGTATATAATTACATAAAAATGAATATTTCTCGTAATTTATAATTTTTGACATTTAAATAAGAGTAACTTCAAAAACTAATTTATGATGTGTTCACAGAGCCGCAAAGGGTAACTAAACATTTCTTACAGTTCAATAAATGTGCAATTTTCAAATCAATGATCAATAAAAATTCGTTTATCGGCAATCGAGAAAAAAAAGTTGTAATATAAAAAGAAAAAGTATCATAAAATTACGATTTTAGTTCGTTTGGAAAATTTAACAAAGAAGGGCCGAAACAAAAAGTGTAAAATAAAAATCAGAAAACCAGAGAGAGAGAGAGAGAGAGAGAGAGAGAGAGAGAAAATGCGAACAAGGAAGTTTAATTAAGTAAAAGCAAGAGTAAATTTCCCGCGAATTACGCACCAAGAGCCTTTTTGTGTATGCGCGGTTTGAAAAAGCTGATATACGCGCGCTTCCTTTTCGGCATTTGATATTGGATTCTCGAGCGGGTATCGATAAAGCTTTTTTCAAATCGCCTTCGATTAAGCTAATTTTACCTTTTAATTATTTTTAAACCTCTATATGAGTTCATTTGTTGCGCTTCTTTTTAATTACTTACAATTTAATGAGGTTATAGCATTTTACAAACTCTAACATTTAATTAACAATTAAATTGCATTTTCAATGCAATTTATTTAAATATTTCGATTTTTAATTCAATCGTTAAAAAAGATTAAGTAATTACCTAATACATGAACCTTTTATTACGCGACACGATTCTACGAAAACTTTAAAGCAAAAAATTTCATTAGCGCTGAGTATCTCATTGAGAAAATATCTTAATTGCCATACTTCTCGAAACCTCTCGAATATTCATTCGATTTTTTCTAATACATTCCATTATCAATTAAGGAAAACAATTGAAAAGCAATTAATTTTTTTTAAAGCTTCGTTTTGGTTAGCAAATATAATTAAATTACGCATTTATTTGAATATCTATATATAGATATTTTGAGCGTCAAACCAATTAAGCTCGAAGAACAATTACTTAAACCGACTTTATACGCTGACCATAAAAACTAAAAGCTGAAAGAAAAGAAAAACGATAACTTTCGGATCGTCCGGCATACTTTCATCGAAACAAATAGAAAGAAAAAAGGAAAGTTTAGACGCTCCCTCATTTAAAGAAAGCAAGAAAGCAAGAAAGCGAGCGAGAGAGAAACGTCTACTCTGACGAATTCCAAATGAAATATTCCACGAGGCATAATGTATCGAGGTCGCAATTTCCGGCCGCCGCCAAGTACGAGAAGCCTCCGGAACTCTTTCAAAGAGTAAACCCTGGGCTTGAGTCGCTCGGCTACCGCGTGATAAAAAAAATCGCGCTTCGACAAAGAAACGACTTGAAAAATATAATCCCGTCACTCTCTCTCTCTCTCTCTCTCTCTCTCTCGCTCTCTCTGTGTACACATACTTGTGGATCGATTTATATATTTAGAAAATCTTATATGGACGATGAACAAATATTTGCATTGACGTTTTGAAATCAAAATAACGATAAAATATCAAAGGTCACGTATATATTTTTTAATTATTTTCGTTCGATAAATATTTAATACAAATATATTTTTTCGATCATCGATGGTAAATTAAAAATCTGTTTGTAAAACAATAATATACAAACGTAGAAGTTTATAATGCGCACAAAAAAGTATTTTACCGGTAATGTCTCACAGATCGAAATTCGAATTTTCAATACCGTACCGTAACGTTAAATTTTCGATAGAATATGGGTTTACCTCTCTCGACGTATTCTCTCTGTATACAAAAAATAAAAATTTAAATCGCACACTTGTAAGCAATAGTTAGTTATCGAACAGTCACGGAAAAACAAAGTATAAAGTAAAGGAAGAAGAGAAGTTATATATTGTTTTATATAGAATTAATTGTTTAAGTAAAACTTAAATGCATACACTGTAGATTATCGCGTGGATGCACACTCTGATTATAATCGGGATAGCATGAAAGAGAAAAAAAAAAAAAAAAAAAAAAAAAAAAAACCAATAATAATCGGAAAAAAATATAACTTTTTCCGTAAGTGGACCATTAACGATGTTTAAAAACAATAGAGTATACTGTGTCTGACAGATTCCTTATATCTTGTATATTAATAACTACATAGTTATTATACGATAAATGTTGGAACAAAAATACTACGTCTATTCTGAAAGAAGTAATTATACGGATCAAAGATGACGAAAACTCAAACAAATTTATTATTAAAGGACGTTAACGATGAAAAAATAAATAAGCAAATAAATGTCAATATTATAATGTCCTTAAAGGAAACGGAACCAAAGAAAAGTCCCTAATTTTAAAATAAAGATATTCCTAATACAAATAGAAATATCGACGTTTTATTTAATTAACAATTAAAATTTAACGAACCGAGCATTAATTACCGCTTGTGCTTACTCAGCACTAAAACTAAAAAAGCTGTACATAAAAAACGATTGAGCGCGTTGAAATTTTAAATGTTAAACAGTTTTCAGAGAAATATGATTCGCTATAGACAAATTCTTAGGTATTCGAATCACTAAACACATACTCGTATTTAGCTGTAAAGCGACTGCAAAGAATAAATAGAATTTATTTATTCTTGTATAGAGTTATTTACTAATACAATATTTTTATTCGAACTTCCTTTAATTTTAATATCTCACATGCATTTCTAGATGTCAGCTTCGACGTCAAAATTTTACAAAATTTTTCATTCAAAAATATTTATCCGACTATTGGCCATATGTACTAAGTTACAAATCTATTTCTTTGTCGTACAAAAATTTTGAAGACTTATCGAAACAGCTTTTTTAAATTAAAACCTTGAGTAAATATAAATATTAGATTGTATCTTTACAGCAATGCTAAGCTAAATCTTCCCTTTTAAAAATATATTGTTCAATATTGTTCACTCAAGATCTTTTTTTATGACACCTATAGAACATCGTAAAATATATATTAAATTTTGTGAAATATAGTTTATCTTGTCTCATTAAGACATCGAAGTTTTAATTAAAAATTTTAATGGCAATAAGTTATACGTTACAGCATTATTTTTCCACACTCGCCTTATGAAGATAAAGGAAAATTAAAGATAAAACATAATAAATAGTAAAAAAAAATCGTTAAACGAGACGTATTAATAAAACTCGACTATTAAAAAACATAGAACCGCAAATCAATTAAAAACAAGTAAAAGAACAAAAAAAAAAAAAAAAAAAGTTAGAGAAAGAGAAAGAAAAGATAAAAAAACGATGCCACATTGAATTTCCTCTACCCAGAGATTAACTGGACTTTAACTACACTACCCGTCAAAGTTTTACTACTTATACCATACTTTATCTTTCCCTATCCCACGCGCGTTGATGGACTTTCATAAAGCGAATCAAAATGAAAAAACAAAAAAAAAAAAAAACAAAAATATTACCAAAAAAAAAAAGAAAAATTAAAATAAAAGAAAAAAAATACAGGAATCAAAAAATAAACAAACTTTTCCAATGTTTGAAAAAATGAAGTTACTCTCAAGTCGCATGAACAATTCTAAATGTACCAATGGTTGTAAGAATACTCGATGTATGTATTGTATAATTAAGTTATATTTGTGATACCGTAAGCGAATACGATGGCGTGAATGTGCGACGTGATTTTAAAAATAATAAATAAAGATTATATGGTGTATTATATCAAACGTATATAATGTACGCGTCAAAGAGTCAAATTTTATTATTGTTATATCATTATTATACTATAAACATATTAAGTAATTGTTTTCTAACTCGTCGATTAATACCCATGACTGACGCGTGTATAAAAATGAACGATTTCCATCACTGTTTAATCAAAAACAATGATTTAAAAAAAAAAAATAAAAAAATAAAAAAAAAAAAAAAAATACAAATTATTATACTCAGACAAATACATACATACACACACACACACACACACCCAATACGGTTAACCATCACAAGCGATATAAAATAAATCGACGACAATGACAACCAGGATAATAATAAAAAATAAATAAATAAACAATAAAAATCAAATGACTGTGAGGCACAATCACAAAATTAAAAAATGGGTCTGAGTTTCTAATGCACCGAAATTATAAAGTCTACCATATAAGATGTATGCAAGTCCCGGAGTACGAATTCTGCGGAATACGACGCGCCGTAAATTTATTACGCTTAAATATTAGGATTATTACGTATATATAAATAAATATAGTCGAAGTTTACTATAATACTATGGATATTTAAATGTTATATTAAAAAAAAAAAAAAAAAAAAAAAAAAAAAAAAAAATTTAAACTTTAATGTTTTTAAAAATTACATTATTTAATGTTTCAAAACGCACCTTACGATAAAAAACAAAAAAGTGTTAACGTTCAAATTTTTACCTTTGCTTGTGTCTATATCGTTTTTAGTTTTACTTTTTAACGATAAAATTCCTTGCGATCGATATTTGTCGCTTGCTTTTTTTCTTCCCCAATTGTTTTTTTTTTTTTTTTTTTTTTTTTTTTTTTTTTTTTTTTCAAATGAATCAAAAGATCGTTGATCGATATGCAAATTAAGTGTCTTACATACGATGTTTCTATAAGGTGTATACGATCAAGTTTTTATATCGTATGGATAAATCATTGAAATTAAGAAGAGAAAAGAAGTATCCTTAAATGTCTTTCGATATATAAATCAAATGTAAAAAATAAATAAACCAACGTCCACTGCAGAATTCGCACAATCGGATAAAAAAAAAAAAAAAAAAAAAAAAAAAAAAAAAAAAAAAAAAAAAAAAAAAAAAAAATAACTTGCAAGATTGTACTATGTATAAAGCGATAAAAATTGACGATGTTATCAACGAGCGGCCCGTTCTTGATTTATAAAATTTCTCTTGTGATCAAAATGCTCATGAATGGTTTTGAATTTATTTTAAAATCGATATTTTTTGTAAACAAATATTTCCGTTAATACTCATATCGAACAAAAATCAAAATGTAATGCAGTCAATATTTCTAAAATCACGTTATCGAATCATAACAATGCAATTTCATGTATTGATACTACTCTTAATTAGACTCAATAAACTACATTTAAGTATCGTACCATACATTAAGAATGCAAATGAGAGAAATATTGCGAGCACTCGATCGTTAAAAACAAAAAAATAAATAAATAAATAAATAAATAAATAAACCGTCTATTGTATGCCATTCATATTAATGATATTAATATGCCGTTAAACATCTATAATAGCATAAAATTTCTAAATCACAAACGTGACGAACTCGCGGTATATATTATCTTTAAAACTCAATCGCACGCGACGTTAAAATTGCAACGAAGTCTTTAGAAAACTCTGGAATGTTAAATCTCGCAAGAGCGGGCTGCGCGTTACGCGTAAATACTCACACACTCACACATACACACGTATATGAATATAGAAACGCGGGTGTTGCAGTCGAAAGTCCGCATAAGCTTATTTCGCCTTGTGAAATCGAATTTGCGCGCTGAGCGCGGAAGTAATGCAAAGAGAAAAAAAAAGACGTTTGCAAAATACATGTATAAATATGTATATATATATATATATATATATATATATATATATATATATATATGTACTTAACATACGCAATACTCGAATTCGATTTCGCGCGGCGACATGACGCTTCCGTAAGAAGTGGAGCGATAACGCGACGTTCGTGCGAGGATTCGCTTCGATTTATATACATATATCGCTCTCCGATGTATTTACAAACTGCTACGTAATGTATAAGCGAGCGAAAGAGAATGGATAATGCGCGCGAGGTCGCGACGAGATACGTGGGATTACGATAATTGTTATTAGAGATGAATAAATAAGGCAGAAAGGCAATGAAAGCAACAATTTTTTGTATTTTTCTTAATTTTCATTTATCATTTGTTTCTTCGCATCCCGTTCCTAGTATCCTTGTCGACTTTTTAATTAATAATACAATATCGATGCTTTAAAATATTAAAATGAAGTAATTTAATGAAAAACAATATTTTCGAAAAATATAATTTTTTCCTAAAAAAAATCATTATTTATATTAGTAAAATTTTAAGAAACGGCTGAATGAAAGCAAAGAACATAAAGAATAAAGTTCGGAGGGGTAAAGCATTGTAAAGTTAAACAAAAGTAACTTGCAAACAAAGTTTACGATTGTTAAACAATTTTGCAATATCTAATCCGAGGAAACAATCATAAATTACTAATTTAATAAATGAATCTATCGATGGGTTATAACTAAATAAATTAAAATTTATATAGTTTATCGTTACAACGCTGGATTTATAGCATCGATAAATAAAAATGAAAGCTAACCATATCGATATTCGATATTAATTTTTCTTTATCTAAAGCTATTTATATTTAACTTCATACTTAAATACTAAGATTAAAAAGTTATTATTTACAAGATCTTACATGTTGTGTATTAAATACAACTTTAAACTTTTTATTATACATATATAAAAAATAATATTTTATTGAAAATGAATAACTAAAAATTAACTCTATATTCGATGCAATTATTAAGAATAAGCAAATCAATGACGCTTTAACTTTTTATTATATCCGTAGCTAATAAAAATGTCTCGTTCATTTCAAACAACTTAACCTTCATTTTACCTTCATTAATCATTCGTTATTCAAATTTCAATTTCGAATTTATTTTCCTTAATCAGTTTTGATCGCAGCATTCGTGTAAAAGAAATGTTACATTTCCTAAAATATTTTTACACAAAAAAACATCTTAAAAATGAGCTCACATGTAACGCTCTAAAGAATTTTTATCGTTTTTCGTGCTCCTTTCTATTTACAAAAATCTCTTGGCTCAAGGCGAGTAGCATCCGGTCTTTTTTCGCTATTCGCTAACGACGCAATTTTTCTCCCTTTCTGCATTTCGTTCTTTTTTTGAAAACAATCATATTCACAAACAATGTCATCCCGATATTATAAAACTATTAAATTTAATATTTATTGATTAATATTGTTAATAATTTTGATATAGATTTGACTTTGATAAGAAAAATTAAACATTTATACATACATATAACGTGACGCTTATAAATTCGAATCAAATTTTTAAATATTACATAAAATTTAATCTTTTTTTTTTATATAATTTTAGTAAATTAAGGCTTTGAGAAATATTCTTATTGATTTTATTTTTTTATATTTACAAAATTAATTTTATAAGTTATGAATTTAATTTCAATAAAGCATAAAAAGCTTTTTAAAGCAGCAAAACAATTATAAAATAAATTGAACATAAAAAATAATTCAACTTCAGCGTCCTTAACTTCAATTTTAAATTAACATTAAAGAAATCGCATTAACAAAATATACATATTAGCTGTATAATATTTTTTATATTAAAAAAAAAAAAAGAAGTTTGAATAGACTATTCACTGATAAAGTGCAAACTTATACTCGTATGTAACTTCAACGAAACTTCGTTCAATAACCAAAATGCTTTTTTACTCCATTAAATCTTTATATAATATTTTTCTTTTAAAAAATCTATCATATATATATATGTGTGTGTGTGTGTGTGTGTATGTGTGTAAATGCAAATTTATTTTTCTATATTGAACGCAATCGATTTACAGTTAGAAGCTCAGATAGTATATTTCAATCCTCTCGACCCCTTATTTCATCACTACCCTCTTGACTTATACTTTACTTTACTTTTTATTGAGTCGGTCATTCTAAAGAAAGCTATAACTTATTTACTAAATAGCGGTCCGTTTTTTTTTGTTTCCGTTGCGCGACAAAAAAATAAAACGATGATATTTACTTCTATTTTTTCCCTCGCCCGATCATATATACATATACAATCGAGTAAAAACGCTATTTTTAAATTTGAAGAATAAAAGTCATTATTTACCTTTGAAGGAATAAAAAAATATATATAGAACAAAATTGAAAATATATATTTTCATTAAATATAAGCAGAAGGAATGTGGGTCGCAAAGTAAAACTGCCTATGAACATTTTTTGTCATTTCTTGGACGTTTAAAATATATAGATGTAACGTAAAAATCTTTTTTTTTTTAAATATGGTTATACCAAGAATATGATTTCTTTAAATTTAACAAATATTATCGCTGACAAAGAAAATATTATAACAACGACTTTCGTAAAATATCGTTTCGCAAAATCCATATCCGTTAAAGCAATTTCATATAAACCTATATGTACAAGATGTATACTCAATGATATTACTCTCGAGTCAAGATTTAAAAACGCTCGCATAACTTTGAGAAAATACATAAAAATGTAACTTACGTTGAAAATCCTCGGAATATAATGAATATTTGATATTATTTATACTCGATTACTCGAATCTACGATTCAAGACTCAAAGTCGCATATTTTCGACTTTCAGGAGAAAAAGAAGGGAAGAATAAAAATTCATTATCTTTTTTAGAACATTTTAATTAAAACGTCAGTCTCCTCTTTATCCGTTCCCTACTCCCAAGTGAAAAGCAATAGTTAAAGGCCGTAGTCGCGGAGAGTAGCTTCACCCTGCTGTAATAACCATCTTTCCTATCTCCGTCTCTCTTTCTCTCTTTCTCTCTTTCTCTCTTTCTCTCTTCCTCTCTTCCTCTCTCTCTCTCTCTCTCTCCTTCTTCACGCCTCGTCCCATCGTTGAAAACTTCTCTTTGCCAAAGCTCTGCCAACAAATATTCTGAGTTGTTTAAACCACAAATCGCTTAGAATCGTTAAAGGTTCAGCCAAAGGAATTCCACTTACTTTGACAGTAGCACGAGGACAAAAGGTAGCGAGGAGCAAAATTTGTGTTGTCGAAATTGGTATAGGCGGGCGCGTCGATACTAGCGAAAGGTATACATATAAGCCTGCGATGCATTATTGCATCATATTTGATAACGTATGTATTTTCATGCATCCATATCGACGGAAATTCCTTACCGCTTTTGATCCGCAACCAATGATTATTTTAACGCTGTGTGAATTATCAACGATGGACGGAAATTATATTATTATACTTGATAAAATTATTGATTTACTTTTAAACCACGATATTATAAAGATGAGGAATAATGAACGATTAATATATCTTTATCAATAATCATTTATACGGTATGCATCGCTCTAAGCTTATTAACTATTTATAACGTCCAAAATCGAACATACATAATTAAATACAATATTTTATTGTACATAGTAAACATTTTAAAATAAATTCTGTAACGATTTATTTTTTAATCGTATGTATTGATAGTGAAAAAATAAATAAATAAAATCAAATAAATAAATAAATAAAATCAAATAAAGACGTGGAAATACTAATGAAAATTTCGAGTTTAACGTTTCCATTAACTATTTCCCTTCATTAAACATATACGCGCACTCGTTAATCGGACTTCGGCACGGTAACAAGCTTCATTTGCGAGGACCAAAACCAGGACGTTATATGCGTGCGCTTTAAACTTTTGGATAATTCGCCGTGCACATTGTGCGCGGCGGATTAAACGCCGATGAAATGTAGTAAAAAAGAGCGACGTCGTGCGCATGTATAAATACACGATAATCATTTCATCCGAATGAGGGAAACGTTAACGAACGAACTAATGCGCGTCAACGGGTACTACAATGTCACATCGCCCCGTCCCTAGCTTTGTATACGCGGCTTGTTGAGCTTTTTAATTTTATTTTAAAATAAAGATTTATCCTCGCTGCGCGCGAAAGTTAATTGTAAAAGGTTTTTATGCTTCATTTTTATTATTCATTTTCTTTTCTTTTTTTTTTTTGTTTTTTTTTTTTTTTTTTTTGTTTTTCGTTTAATCGTTTTTTTCAATTTTAGCGATATGTGCGTAAATTTACATACGCGAAGTTTTTAAATTAAACTTCGTTTTTATTTTTATCTTACGATAACTTTATTATAAATAAAAATTACGCAAATACTGTCGTTGACAGATTTTGAATTAATATACACTTTTATATACCACTTTTGTGTAAATTAAAAATTTTTTTCTCGATTGAGTTTGACTTTATAACAAATGCATGTTTTTTTTTTTTTTTTTTTTTTTTTTTTTTCAATTTTATGTTGCTAACAAATTTTCATGTTTTAATCATGAAACCGTTGGCACGTATTAATTTATATTAAATATAAATTAGATTAAATAAACAGAATTGAATACCTTTCATATTTAATAATAAATACCTTATGTATTCAAATAATAATGATCTTCATTAGTCACTCGTTTATTCATCCATAATAAAATTTTTTCTTTCAATCATTATACTGGTATGACATTTGAAATATCAAATTGATTATATTTTTAAATTTGATTATTTTTATAAAGTGTCAAGACTTTAAAAAAAAATTAAAATTAAACTACTCGTATTTATTACATTAAAAAAAAAAAAATTAATAAAAAATGTGTAATTATTTATTACACATTAAAAATTTATTATATATTAAAATATTTAGGTTAATTTCATAATAAGATATTTATCATTCTTTTAAGACTTCAACTACTGAATAAAATTTTTTGCAATTAAAATCTTTACCAATAAAGATCATTTATTTAATGAAACTAAAACGTTATAAATATATTTTACAGTTACTTTTTTAAAATAAAAGTTTATTGAAATAGTTTATGTTAAAAACATAAATTTTCGGATTTTCGATTAAATAAAAAACTTCAAAAAAGAATTTTCAATTCAAAATCTTTGAATCAAGAAGTATTTCAAATCAAGTTATGGCAACTAAAATTCAATTGAAGAACATCGACTCGCATCACCCGTAAAAGTTGAAACGAGAATTTCTAGCGAAGTATATATATTCTGTCGCTTAAAATTGAAAAGTATTTTTGAAAAGCAAAATATATTTGAAAAATTTTAATAATTTTAAATAAAAATTTTGACAAATGCGTTCCGTATATTGAATGGAATTTAATTTTAAACGCATTTTCGATCAATATATTATATTTGACATTCTCATTTTTTAATACAATCGCGCGACAGATATTCAATAAAAATACTTCTTTAGGATAGTAATAATAAAGCTACCTTTGAGCAGAAATTGAAAAAGTCTTAAAGTTTTATGACAAAAACGTCTCATTTTAAGAGCATCATAAGTGCTCAAAATAGTCTGAAAACAACGATGCGTTTATCAAACTTGATTGGACAAAGATACAAAAGAAAATGTGCCTCAAGAATGCGAGCAGCTACACAGTTTTATAGCCCTCTTTAATCTTTGCAAGGAGAAACGCGCGCAGTTTTTCATTGCACTTTCATTCGCTATACTTTCTTTGAACGCGCAAAAAATATCAAACTTTAAAGCTCCATTTGACGAAGAAGAGACATTGGGTTTTAAAGAAACGAAGAAAATGAAATCGCGCATAAATTATAATTTTACCCAGATTAATTCGAGATTTTTTATTAAACTAATTTGCCTTATTTTATAAAGTATTCTAATTATTTCATCTATCGTAATCAATATGTATATTCAAATTTTAACGTTGTGAAAGAAATTTAAAAAATTGTGAATAATTTTTTAATGCTTATATGCTAATTTTTATAAAATTAAATTTTAATAATAAATTAAATGTCAGATTAAGAAATAGAGAACGTCAATTTCATTAAACTATTTGGATAAACAATCTGGTAAAACTTTGTAAATTGACATCTAGAACAAATGATAACATTCTTGCCGCTTTTATGAAATTTTATAAAAACAAAGATATATACATATATATATATATATATTAAAACTTTGAAGCTCTCATTAAAATGGTATTCAAGTGCACAAGCTCGCAACATGATAATAAGAAGCTTATAACAAACGATGACTAAATTTTTAATGAAAATTGAAAATATTATGATTATTTATAATCCTTAAATTAAATTTTAAATTTATAGGAAACGGACATAAAATTAAATAGTCAGTGGATTAATTAAATCATAAATTATAGAATTTTTTGCATACTGTGAAATAACAGTTACCTTTTCGTTCAAATATAAAGCTCGCCTCAAAAATAAATTTTACAAGATTTTCAAAATATTTACTATGAGAATAAATAACCTAAATGTTGTTGAATGAAAAACCTTTTAAACAGAAAAAATACTGCTATAAATATATTCATAACGAGAAGCAGTAAGTCACACTCAGAAAAATTTTATTACATCATTTACTCTAATTTAATAACCTATAGACTATGTAAATAACACACAGTACGTATTTTCTAATAAAAAATTTATGCGCAAGTTCCTCATAAATTTATATGATAAAGAATCAAAATCTTTCTGATTAATAACTGGTATTAAATTTTCAAAAAAAGTATAGATATATGTTTTAAATTTAATGCCTTTGGTTGGAGATATTAATTTTTTCCTCAAATGTAACATAATTAAATGAAATAAATTATAAAATAAAAATAATAGAAAAATACTTTACTTTGTACAAAATTAACAATGACTCTCATGCATACGAGAGATGAAAAAATGTAACTCACTTTTACGCGCTATTCACGAAAATTATTTTTTATTAACCTTATAAAACAAATGTACAAAGAGAGAGAGAGAGAGAGAGAGAGAGAGAGAGAGAGAGAAAGAGAGAAAGAGTGCAAAAAATAAAAAAATACAGGAGAAAGAAGTGAAGCAAGAAAAAAATGTACCGTTGCACATGAAAAGATATACGAAGTACGTGCGCAATCACCGTGTTATCTTTTTATGGTGCTAAAAAATAAAAAAAAATGTTAAACAAATTTATTTGCATAAGTATACGAATGTAAATTTTAATGAAAAGAAAAACTGTCTCCATTAACAATAAATTAATTATCTACTGTATAGGATAGGGTCAAGAAGACGAGAGAAAATCAATCTCAAACGAGATTGAGATAAATGAGGATGTCTTGTTTGATTATAAATTTTCTCTGTAATGTAGGGCTCTTTTCGGTGGTCAAAGCACCGCTGTCCAGACGCGCATTCTCTTCTATCTTGTGCTACGACAGAGGCCTATCAATAAAATTTCGGTTAACCAATTGGCCCCAACTCGACTCAAGTATCTTCTTGTATACGCTAACTTTCATTCGGATGTACGTGAAAATCGGGAGATTAAGGGCTACCCTTTCATGTACATTCAATAAATTTTTTTACTAATTTAATTTTTAAACATTTCCTATACTTTCGTATATTTTATAAACTTAATCCACTTACTACGTGTAGATAGGAAAATATATGATATTATTAAAATTTGCAGCTTTGTATATTTAAGAAATTGTTTATTTATTCGATGTTTCACTTGCATAATCTTTTCATTATTTTACATTAATTGTTTTATTTTATTTATATTTCTATAATGGTAAACAAATAAAATATAAATTTGTTTTATTTTAATCAAATTAGAACGAAAATTTATTTGTTAAAGAAAATTCTTTAAGTTGTAAAAAAAATTAACATTGAAGCGAAATTTGTCAAAGAATTTGTTGACTCACATACGTACGCGTATTATTCATGTAATATTAGTTATGCCTTTCGGAAGGGAGAAATAGAAAAACAACAAAGTAGAGGAGGGAGATCATACATGACCTAACCTCAAGCCATTAATTACTTGCATGGACCTAGCCTATCTGTGCGCCGACGCCTCTCTTCTAAATGTCTGCGTGTTGTGCCTCTCTCGCGCCTACTCACACGACGACGACGACGCACTCTCACTCTACCACAAAAGCGAACATCAAAATGGAGTCGACTCTTCTTCATCTAGTGCGTCGCTTACATTCCAAATGAAGTTCAAAACATGCTAACAATCAGAAATGTTTCTGATACGATTAATTTACGCATTGTCACAATTACAGTATCAAAGTGAAAAAATGTCGCGAGCTTTAGAGTGTGATCGACGTAATTAGATGTGGCAGAAAACAAAGTATGAACATCGTGGACGACGTCGATGGGCCCCTGGATCCCCGTATTCAGGTAATTATTTAATTTTTGGTAATTTCTTGTTATTGTTTACAATGGAAATATACATGAGTCGTATTTTACGTGCAGTTAAAAACACTAGCCAAAGCATGAAAATGAAAAGACTTTTTAAAACAAAACATACTTGTTGTTGTATACTTGATATTGGCTGGTACCTTGCCCCACTTAATTTAAACAATTACTTTTTATGTCACTGACTACAAAGTAATGAAAAATTATATTTTTATGTGCTTTGTTAATAATTTCTTTATGTCATTACGATGCAACAATGATAAAATTTAAAATATTTTAATTAAAGTATAAGTTACAATTAAAGATGTTTATTGCATAAAGTTTAAAAAATAGATTAATTTTGTTCTATTAAAAATAAGGTTGTTGAATGAAAATTTTGATTATTTTTACAACGTTTTTTTATTAGAATTTGAAGTTGAATCATTTACTTGTTTTTTTCATTAATAGTCACCTGTATTATCCATCAATGCTCAAGTACAAAATTTAATTCCACTATATTCATGCCATGACTATACAGCTGTAGAATTCAGTCAACTTGTTGAGTCACTTTATCTTTATTTGTTCACTATAAGGCATTTGAATGTTATTACTAAACAATGTATTATACTTCTTGCAAGATATAATCAATTTAAATATTACAGATCGAATTGGAAAATCTCAACAATGCAACAGATGATATAAACAAACTTGAGATCGAACTAGATGTAAGTATTATTTATAAACTATTTATTAATAACAACCTCTTTTTAATTTAAAATGTAATATATAAAATAATTGATAATTATTGATAGTCTAAATATACTTACAGGAAGCAAATACAGTCTATGGCCAATTGCTGACTGAATCTACAAGTCGTTTAAAAGAGTTAATGAATAAATTGGGTAGTAATTGCATAGATAAAGCAAGATGTTATTTTGAAGCTTGTGAAATTGCACATCAAGCCCGAGTAAAAAATTTTATTTTTATAAAGAAATAATATATTTTAAATTATTTACTGTGAATTAATTTAAATAATTTATTTAGTTGAAATGTCAACAACAAGCTCAACAATATAAAAGAGCCAATGTTATACATGCAGCAGCCAAAGAAACTGTTGCTATAGCAGAAGCTCGATTTATGTCTCATCAGCACGAATGGAACTTTGATCAAGCATGGCAAGATATGTTAAATCATGCTACTCTAAAGGTTAACATTAAACGTATTAAATAAGCAATTTGATTTTTTCACTTATTTAAAAAAAAAAAAAATAATTTAGTTTAAAAATTATCAATCTATTAAATATTATTTTGACTTTTGATTGATAAAATTATTAAACTTTTAAAGTAAATCATTTTAAAGAAATGTTTAATATTCCAAATATTATTCTAGGTTATGGAAGCTGAAAGTAAAAAAGCAGAGTGCGCTAGAGAACATCAAAAGAGAACACAGCTTTTTCATGAGGCTGAAAAAAAGATGCAACAGCTAGAAGAAAAATATCGCAGATCCATAAATAAGGCGCAGCCATACTTTGATTTAAAAGCTCAATGCGATCAAAAGTTAGCTATACAAAAAGAAGTCGTGGATTGTTTAAAGAAAGCAGTAAAAGATGCAAAGTGCTCTTATGCTGCAAGTCTTCATGCCTTGGAAGAGATTAGCAATCAAATTCATGAAAGAAGAAGAGACTATGGTACAATATAAATATAAATATTAATTTTATTGTTATATTTTTTATTAAAACTAATTATTTTTAAATTTAGATATCGTAGCTAATGGACCTCGAGAACCTGGTGTTGGAGCAGAACTTGTTACTCCAGATGAAAGTTTGAATTATCAAGATGAACTCAATAAAGTAAGAATTAGTAGAGTTAATTCAATAGCAAGCAGTGAACAAGATACCGATGATAGAAATCAAGACTTTGAAGTAAGTATAAAAATGATTAATTTTTTTTTATTACAAAAGTTGAAACATTTTCAGTATAATAAAAGATAAATTAAAAAAATACATTTCAACTGTTATTATATAAAAAATAAATAATTTTTTAGGATATAAAAGATTTAAAACAAAGAGTGGATCATTTGAGTGCAAGATCTGTAGATGGTAGCGAATCTACTTCTAATCAATGGGAATTGGAATTACAAGCTAGTGTGGAAAAATTAAATAACTTACCCTTCAGAGTTAATGAAAGTGATAAAATTAATAGTACAGATGATCCAGATTTAAAGACTACCAAAGTCACAAATTATACCGAAAATAACAACAGTGTAGTATGTAACGAAAGATTTTTAAAAAATGATAGAAACGATAGACGAAAGCAATTAGATGATATTTATCAGGGATGGCAATCTTTAACACAAAGTCCTATTAATTCTATAATTAACCGATCTAAAATTGCTCTTAAAAATAGTATTTCTAAATCACTAAGCAATAGTCCAGTTAACACAGGAGCTTTTTCATTTGGAAAATTCAAGATTTCAGATCCAAAAACAGTATCTGATTGTAAAAATAGTATACAAATTCAAAATAGTCAAAACAAAAATGGAAAAACTTCTCTAAATTTAAATAATGAAAAACACACAACAGAACATTTTGAATCTAATAGTAATGAAAATCAAACTGATTCTTTAAATGAGAAGATTAATACTCGTGATAATATCAGTAAAACACACGATGCAAATAGTAATCTAGAAATAAGTGCAAAATCTCAAACTAAACCTCAATCACTTCTTCGTGATACTCAAGTACAAAATGTATCTAAAACAACTCATAGTTTAGATTCTACCCCTGTAAGAAGTAAGTCTTTGTCTTCGTCAATGTTTACAAAATCTTCAAATAATGATTTAAATAGCAAAGTCGCAAAAGCTCAAAATATCATTCAATCAGACTGTTCGTCATCCAAAGCTAAGGAACTGCCATTACTTTCATTTTTTCAAAAATCAGCCATTCAAAAACCAACAAAAAACAAAAGCTGCAGTATGATAAATTTAAATGAAAAACAAAATTTGAAAACTTTACTTGATAATTCTAATTTAGGTAATATACAAGCAATTAGTATTGAAAAGTTGGCAAATGCAAGACATAAATTAGTTGGAGACAATTAAACTTAATTAAATATTTTTTAAAAAGTTAAATAATACAAATGTGATAAAACCATTCTACAAAAAATTTTTACAAAAAGTTGTAATTAAAATTTTCCAATATGCCCACAGTCTAAAATTTGTAAAAATATGATATCCAATTGTTCTTTTTTTATTTATTTGTTACAACTTGTTTGTGTTGATAGAGAGTGTAAAATATATACATCCATTATATATAATCCATAGCTTTTTTGACATAATTAACTTTTCTCATGCAA
Source organism: Chalcis sispes (assembly GCA_949987625.1). NCBI lineage: Eukaryota > Metazoa > Arthropoda > Insecta > Hymenoptera > Chalcididae > Chalcis > Chalcis sispes. Next base: position 84,134,611 of record OX465094.1, read on the forward strand.
TTTAGTTAAACACAAATTGCAAATAAAGTTCCTTTGCCAATGTTGCAGCAACGAATCTTTGCAGTGTATGATTCATAAACAATGCAAAAAATATATTTCACTTTTACAGAAATTTATTCGATTCAGCATGAAATAGTAAAGAATTAACACTCTGTATATTTAAAATTCTTGCCAAAATGAATAAAGTATAACGAATTTAAAAGACTTTATATAACTTGGCACCTATGCGAATTGTGCAGTACTCGACTGTTAGACTTTTTATATGGTTCTGTTAATAAATATACTTTTTTAAAATTGTAATTTAGCTGCGAGGTTACTAAAATTGTATAGATTAATAACATAATAATTAAAAATACTTGAACAGATATATTCTGCAAAGTATTGCAGAAAACTTGTAAGTGTTTTTTTAACATTTGTACATTTTCTATGTAAATGTTGAAAAAATAATTATCAGTTTGAATTGTAGATAGAAACATGGATCATGTGGAGTCAAAATTATTGTTAACAATTAGTTTTAAATCATCATTTCATCTTCATTTAATTGTAACTAACTCACATCATCTCCTTGGTCAATTCAAGGAAATACTCTTATAAATGCAAAATAAAAAAAATCTGTTGTTATTGTTATAAAGCTAATAAAAACTATATGCGCTTCATAATTAGCAATCAATAAAATTTCAATTTTTTAGCGCGAGAATGCCAAAATTTTCTGTAATTAAATAGAAATATCGGATAAGTTAATTTTTCTACCAAATGTTTTTCGAACAAAATAGTTTTAAAGATTAATAAATATAATTGAATCGAAAATTTTTACTGTTAACATTAAGTATTTATTTTAAAAAATTGATATTTATTTGTGAATAAGCAATCTAACTATTAAAAAAAAAATTGAAAAGTTGAACAAAATTTTTATCTAAATATTTTATTTTAAAAATTTTTTGTTATAATACCCAATGTTTTCTTTTATTTTTTTTTTTTTTTTTTTTTTTTTTTTTTTTTTTTTTTTTTTTTTTTTTGAACTTTTTGTGCATAATAGTCAGTGTGCTTTTAAAATCCATATTACTGTATAGTTTTGTAGATTTCGAAAGTTGAAATAAATATAAAAATAAAAATTACACATTTTGACTTTTTATTATTCATCATAAAATTATACCTATTCATAATTAATAAATATTTATTTCTTTTCGAGCATTCTTCGAAAATTTACGTATTTAAGTTGCACATAAATAGATAAATAATTTTTAATAAAATTTAATGTATTTTTATTTAACAATTTCGCACAAGCATACATTTGATAAAGAAGAATAAATTATTTTTTCAAATTTTTTATTTATTTTAATTCAAATGAAACGTATTTTTCAACATTTTTTGAGCATAAAAATTCTAAAAAATTAATTAATTAATTTATTTATTTATAATTATACATCGATATCAATCGTTATTGTTCTTAAAAACTTATTGTTGCATCCTAACAATCTCAGGTATATGCGATATTTTTAGCTGAGAAAAATAAACACAACAGCCTAGCGTGACTAATCTTTTTAAGAATCAAAAAAATATGTATAAAATTAGCTTTCCCAGATAACGTCGACAACGCTTACAATAAGACTAACGACAAAGGTCGCTTTACGGGATAATCTGCAAAGAAAAAAAAAAAAAAAAAAAAGTTCCATGTGCTGTTGTCAGTCGCGTAAACGAATGCGAGATATATGTAAGATAACGGAACCGCAGCTGCCGCGCGTTTACCATCAGTTCGTACACAGACTCAAAGGAATCCTCCTCTTCCGCGATTCTCCACCGCTATCCCTTTATTAAACATTAAATCCGCGGATAAGGAGCTACACACGGACCAGGGAGGAGATAATGGAGGAAAGAGAATCGCGCGCGTCGCCAAATGTAACCGGAGATTTCTTATCCGTGGATATTGGTATACGAATCCACCGACTGATATCGCTGCGACGGCTTTTCTTTAGCTCTACGTTTTCCTATCCGGAGGTAACGAGCTTACGGGCTATTGCGTCTTGAGGTATAACCGTGCGATCGATTCGTGGAGCGCAAACGTCGGCGTAAAACTGCTGCCGTTCCTACTGATACTCGAGAAAATATGAAAGACGTATAGAGGCTTGACAAATCGAAGATAGGTGTATGCCGCTAGGCTGATGAGATATCATAGAGATAATCCAATAAGAAATGCTTCACGCGAATTAGATAATTTTGTTAATTTTTTGTAACTAATTTTTAAAAATTTGATAATTTTTTTTAATATAAATTAGCACTGAATTATTTTGAATAGTAATTTGAATAATTGAATATTAATTAATATAACAATACATAAACAAAATTTATACATATAAAACATGCAATTGCAAAACAAATTTTGTTTTTACCCAAAATATATCTATTTAAACTATAATATTTAAAAATAGAAAAATATTTCTTTGCGATAATTTAAAAATTTTGTATATTTTTGACGAAAAAATCGTTGCATTGTTGCAAACAATTTAAACAATGAAAAAAAAAGCCCCGAACTAAAATAAATACATTTAAACGCAATTATATTGAGCTTGCAATTATAATTATGTTAAACATCGTAATCATAACAAAACGTTAACTCTACGTTAAATCTTTGCAACGGTATACATTCAAGTCGCGTAAAATTTACGCCGAGATTTAAAAGACTAGCAGTGTAAGCTTTTTATGGCGTCTCGAGATCAAAGTAAGAAAAAATTTAGTTGGACCGTAAAGCTAACATGGAGGGGATACCGGGGATGCTCGAGACTATATTACAGAAAATTGCAGTATTCTTCTTCCACTGTTCATCGCGCTTCTAACTGGCCACAGATTGCCGTTCTTGCGACGAGACAACGCGGAGAGATAAGTCTTGTTGGTAACGTTGACTAATTCTTTATTAAAAATTTTTCGATAAAAAATTTTTATTACGTTAAATGCATGATAATTAATTATAATTATTAAATTTTTATAGATTTTTAAAATATGTTTTAAAAATAACTAACTCCATAATGCTTAATTAAAAATTTACTTGCTTTTCAAAAATAAAATTTATTTATTTCGAACAAAATCTGAACAATATTTTTTTTTATTGTAAACGAAATTGTCGATATTTTTATTATAATTTTTTATTGTTAAAAGTCGCGAAAATATTTTAAATCATAATATACTATAAAAAAGAAAGGTCGCTTTACTTTCTTAATAATTATATAAACTTTTTTATATATATATATCTCATTTTTAAATTTCATCAAAAGACCCATCATATTTTTATTATTTATAGTAAAAATAATCCACGCAATAAGTATACCATTAAAGCGCCGTAAAAGTGTCCCGAACAAACTACATACCACAAAACGCAGCTCGATCGGCCTCAAGGTGACAAACTTAAGCTCGAAGCATCGAAAAGCCAAAGCGCGCGAGCCATTAAGTATATCATCAATCGCATAATGCGCTCTCGCAGCTCCATTCAGTTTTCCCGATGGATTTACCGCTCCTGGCTAATTAGCTCGGCGACGGCGCTCGTCATTAATTCCGAAGCACTGTCCCGAAACAATAGCTCGACGACTCGAGACCTCCCGGTCGAACGCTTCGGATTAATGGGACGTCGGAGTGACTTCGAGCTGAATCGACGTGGCCGGAGCAGCGACGTTGAATTATCCGAATACAACATCCGACGGACTAATGTAAATTCTTGCTTTGGTTGGTTTATTGGCTTATTGGGTTGGATCTTTCAAATGCTCAAATAGAACACGCTCGAGTATTTTAGAAAGTAAATTATTGGATTTTGATTTACGTTAATCAATATGTTATTTTTAAAGGATTAATCTATTTATTTTATATATGTTATGTAAAAAACGTAGATATTAAATTTTAATAACAAAATAAGGGTAACGATTACAGTGAAATTTTGAATTTAAATCGTTGAGCAATTGATTGCTTTTTGATTAGGGATTACGCACTATATACATATATACATTCGCAATATAGACAGTTAGCCGTAAATAAACTTATTCATTCATCTGAAAAGTTATTACCATTACCTTCGAGGAATTAGTTGCTTTAATCGAATGGATTGGCCGAACGGATAATCTAAGATGTTCCGTAAGAGGGATTTTGGTTGTGCTTGGCTAGAAATTGCATCGGTGTAGTCGAAACTACGGTCGAGTAAACTTTTCCAATATGATTTGAAATTATCCGGTTAGAACTTAACTGCATGTCATCTATAAATTCTGTATCGAAAATCTACTTTATAAAATTAAAATTTAAGATGTTGATATAAGAGGATCCTTTAAAAATTTTTATTTATTAAAAGAAATCGTAAAATATTATGCACGTTAATTTTTTAACATAATAGACGTTAATAGACTGGATATTGGAAAATTCAAAAGCTTTATTTGAAATATTTACGTTTTTTCGAAAATTAAATTTTATTGAATATATTCACAGGATAGCGGCTCGGATATTTTTGGATACGACAACGCAAAAGATCCATCGGGAAACGAGCACTTCAGATTTGAAGAGAGATTCGCCAATGGTACAGTCGTTGGAGAATATGGTTACACGGATTCTGTGAATTCGATTATAGTAACGATAATATACACCGCGGATGAAAATGGTTTCAGGTAAGTTCAATTAAATCTCAAAGCAACGTAATTCTTTTTCATTATTTAATTTTTCAGGCCGTTTGTGAAAATTCGCCGCTTAGATGATTTAAATACCGTCGATGAAAATTAACGTATCGATGGAAATTTTTTATTTATTTTACGATTTATTATAATTAATTAAGGATAACTATAAATTATAATGTAGATTATTAAAAATAGTAAATTTATATGAATTTTGTAAAAGTATAGTTTGTATTTTACTTATGTTCAAAGAATTCATTAAATTCTTTAAATAGTTATTTGTAGTTATAGTTTAAACAATTAATAATTTATCAAAAAGTATTTTATAAAATGATATATAATAATCCTACAGTGTAGCAATGTCACAAGCGTGAAGCGAGACGCGAATTGAAAATTTTGTTTCCGATAAAAGCAACATGGCACGCGTCTAACATTATACCTGAAAAGTACCTCACCGTCGTTATCGGCACTTTCACAAAATCCTCTGGCTTATATCCGCTCTTATTAGTCATTTCGTACATCATTTATCCATCCACCCCCGTAGCCTCACCCCCTCTCCCTCTCCATCTCCATCTCCATCTCCATATCTCTCTCTCTCACTCTCTCTCTCTCTCTCTCGCACTCTCCAATTTTCAAATTTTCACGAGGTCGCGGTGCATCGGGATATGCGCGCGTTAGCCGAAAATTCGACTTTGTGGTAAAATGCATGCGGTATTCGATAAATTGGCCAGCGACAGCAACAGGGTACCGATAATAAGGCTTGCGAATACGCCGATATGGATAAGCAAATCGATCGATCCTATCAGACGAGTCAACGCGATTTTTTGATGCCTAAAAATTCTAGTTACAAGGTTCGTGTCAATAATTTTTCATTCAATTATAACTATTCATCGTTAAAAATATTGTAACTTTTATTTTAACACACCTTTAAAAAATATGTTAACATTATTTTGTTCAAATGAAATATTTTTCACAATTAAAGGGTTAACTTTTTTTTTTTTTTATGAAAACTATCGTTAAATTTTTATTGACTATATAAATAAACACAGTTAAAAAAAATAAACAGAAGATAAAATATTTTAAAAAATTTTATTTGTAAACTAATAAACAATAAAATATCCTTATTACTATTTATACATTATTTAAAGTACACAAATTAACCTTAATTTAATTACAACAATAATAAGTGTCATATAAAACAAATATCAAAACAAATTATTTACTCGCCTCGAGCCTAATACGATTTTTAATAGGGGAAAAAAAAAAAAAAAAAACAAAAAAAAAAAAATAAAGAAAAGAAATTTGATTGCAAAATATCAAAATTACTTATTTTTCAAATTGTATAAAAAATTTTACGTAATACGGCTTTAGGATACCAAAACTAACTTTTATCATAATCAGCAGCAAAATAATCGAAATCAGCAATCGCCGAAAAATCAAAGTCGCACATCGATGGATCCAGCCGAATACGGAGACGACGAGGAGGAAGACGACAACAACAAATTCCCATTCGACGAAATGCGCGTTTCGGACGCGATAATGGGAATATGCAGCGTTTGTCACCTTTCCATAAAGAGCGACGACGCGACTCCGGCTGATTTTGATAAGGTGCTATTGTGCTTGGACGGGCATCTTTTGTGTCATCGATGCATTCAACAATTTGCTATACAGTCAGGTTATCTCTTACTTTAGTATCGATAAAAATTTTAAATAAAACGTTAAATTTAAAAAAAAAAAAAATTATTTTCAAATGAAATTTCTATTCACACAATCTAGCCACTAAATGCGTATTATGCGCGGCACCGGAATCTCAACAATCGATAACCAGCATCTCGAGAACCAGTAGCGTGAAAAGCATAAAAAGCATCAAGCAAAAAAAAAGAATCCGTACTCCGGGATCGCGTTCGCGACCTGGCCAGCAACAGCGTTGCGGCGACGCTTACTCCTTTTCGATCGCCGCCTCTCGTACGAACATCGCTTCGCGTTACAATATAGGAATGAATTACGGCACCTATTACGGCGACGACAACTGGAACGACACCGAACACGAGGATCTCATCGACGAAGAGATGTCGCATAGAAAATCGGCACACGGTAATTTTTTTTTTTTTTTTTTTTTTTTTTTTTTTTTTTGCAACGATTGAGAACAAAATTAAAATTTAATAGTTTTATACATGACATAGTATTACATTTTTTTTTTTTTTTTTTTTTGTTTTTTCAAACAAAACTAAAAAAAAAATCCACTTACTTCATGGCTTCAGAAAACAAACAGCGAAGTTACTGCAGTATCATTCAGAAAGAAGACACGAGTAGAGCCATGAAAGCGCAAATTAACAGCCAAATGATCTCCGAGTGTTCGCGCAGACCGATCCAATGTCCAAGGCTCGATTGCGCGGTGAACGTCGCCTTTTCCGCGCTTACGAATCATTTCATATTCGATCATCCGGAAGTACCGATTCTCAGCGTCGAGCCCGGTGAAAAAAGCACGCTTATCGTTAATTTCGATGGACTCGCTTACGATTCCAGCCGATGTTTGGCTCTGCTCCTCGTTTCCGGCAAACTTTCGTGAGTATAAAGCGTACCATCGAATTATCGTGGAAAAAAAAAGTATACTTACGAATGTCTAAAAATTACACTGTGCTTAAACGAACATTGCTCGTTCGTTATAAGGCCACTGCATAAACGGCACAATATGTTTGAGATATAACTTTGTAATAAATTAACTATAAAAATCCTCGATACATTATTAATTATAAAACATAAAATAAGTAAAAGCATCAAAGAGTAAAAAACATTACATCGATATATTTTAATTATTTTCTTGCTCGAAAATAAAGTTAATTGTTATTGATAATGAAGAAAGCAATAATATCTATATGAAAATAAAAAAAAATAAATAAAAAAAAAAATAAAAAAAAAAAAAAAAAAAAAAAAAAAAAAAAATTAAAATTCGTAGGGGACCGGCAGCCAAACAATTTAACGGCAGTAACGTACACCCCCGCTACAAAAATCGTCTACCGTTGCCCATAATAGCCGCGCGTTTGCACTGCGACGCATCGCACGAGGACAACTTACACGCGGCCGGTGAATGCGCCCAAGAGGATCGTGGAGACGTCGTCATCGCGTGGGTCGCGGGCCTCGACATTGGCAATAGCACCGCGGGAGCTCTACGCTGCAGTATTCAGGTATTGTTTATGTTAATCTTTTACTTGCTCTTTTAATTATAGTAAAACACATACTATTACATTATATGTTAAAGAAAAAATGCAAGTTATTTGTAAACACAATCTTATTTTAAAGTCAACCAAGGACTACTTTCGGTTTATTTTCTTTTTTTCTCCTTTTTTAAAAGTTATTAGAAATTTTTGTAGATTATTCGTACAAATTTATCAGTCTTATATAATTCAAAAGAATTGCATTTAAAATTTTTTTTTATACATGTAGGCCATTGACAGTATTGACGAAGAAGCCTTTCGTTCGTTAACGTACACTGGTCCCATCAATTCCTTGCGCACTGCTCAAAAGCCAAGAGAAGTTTTTCTCACTGGAGACTGCGTCATATTACATTACGGATTTATCAATCACATAACGTCCGGCTGTGAAAATTTAAATGTCAACGTCACTATACACTGATCGAAAAAGAATAAAAAATTTTTTTTTCTTTTCTTTTTCTCTCATTCACTCGAGGATACACTAAACGACGAAATTTTCACACAATTACTTGTTCGAATCAAAAATCTAATCAACCGTTGCAGATGCGTAATTGAAAACCGCAAGCAGGAACATTGTACAGAAATTTTGTATTATTTAGAAAATAAGTATAAAAGATAAGAGTACACAAAGTTACGAACTGAATTATAAACTGGTCATGGCAGGAGGTCGCGCATATGCCTTGGGAATGAAACCGTATTTTCTCGTTTTTGGCGCATACGCCCAAAGCCAACCATCGACAGTTTGATTGCCAAGATCCGCGTAAATCCAATCAGCTCGTCTTACGGATAAATCGTCCGGCGCCTGCGCCTTATAATCATATAGGACAACTAGCTCGGTACCGGTTGTCTCGTCCCGGAAGTCCCTCGTGTCCTTTTGTTGTAACTGCTCGTTACCCATTGCATTCCCGTTGCCTGCACCTATATTTTTATTTGTTCTTTATTCTGTTTTCTTTATATATATATATATATATATATATATATATATATATATATATATTAATAATGCATTAGGTATCAGTGAGAGGAAATTCATTACGATTTTTAAAGTTTGGAGATACTTATCGATTTTAGAAAATTAGGATATGTTACTATTTGCGAATGTCAAATTAAATATTGTGGATAATTAGGAAATTGCATAGGCTAACCTTGTTAAATTCAACACATGTTATGTAAATAATGGAAAAAAATTATATATTAATAAAATAAATTGAAAATTTTAAATGCGCCTACCTAAATTATGAGTATCCCCAGAAATTGTAGTTGTCGTTGTGGTTGTTGTTCCAGTAGTAGCATAAGAATGAAGTACATGACCTGGATATACAAAACCAGATGGTACAAAACCTTCGTTTCCATCACAATGTCGAAGTACCCAAAACCAATCTGGATCGTCGCGGTTAAGTACTGTTACAAATTCTCCTCTTTCTACACTTACATCGTTTTCATCTCTTGCTACAAATGTATATAAAACAATGTACCTTCCAGCTGATGGATCCTAAAATTTAAAATTTATTTCAAATGAAAATATATAAAGAAAAATAAAGTTTTACTAAAATAATTTTTCTTAAATATTTTCAAAAGTATACTTTAGATTCTTGTCAAACACTCTACCTTAAAAAATGGATGAACATCTGGCTGAGATTGTGTAGTCTGAATGGAATTTTGTGATTGAGATATCGACTGGTTTACATTTACATCGGCAGTTGTTATATTACGAGCATAACTTTCGCAATCTGAAGCTGAACCAGTATCTGTTTGTTGGTTGTCAAGACCTTGCGATCTACCTGTACTGACTAAATCATTATCATCCATTGAACGAGGTAATTTTTTCTTAACATTATTCATAAGAGCAAGAGTTGTTTCTGCTAATTGAGAGGTATAAGGAGCACAATATGAATGAGGAACAAAACCTTCCATTCGAGAATCAGCAGCAATAACATAAACCCAATCATTTTCTCTGTACAATACGTTTACTACCTAAAAATATTTTTTTTTATAATTTTAAAAAACACAATTTCAAATGCAATTATATACATAAGGCAAAAATATTTTACCTGGCCTCGCTTAACCTGAAGTTCATCATCAACACATGGAGTAAAATCATGTATAATGACCATTTTACTATCTGGAGAAAGACCATTTTCTTTTTCAATGCCAACTCTTACAAGTGTTTCTATACTAGCACTTCCAGTAATACGACCTGGAGGTAGTGACACTCTTGAAGATAATCCTATTCCTGGTCCACCGAGGCTATCTTTTTCCAAAGCAAAATTATGTGATCCAGCTATGTAGTTGTGATAATAAAGTAAAATTAAATTAAAATTAAATATAAATTTAAACTAAAAATTTTATTTTACATAGTTTTTTTTATAAAAAACTAAATATGTTTATTAAATGAAATATTATGTTTCAAAATAATTTTTACATTAAATTTATTTTTTTTTATGCAATAATTAGGTGCATAAAACAAAAAGAATATGAAATAAAATTTAATTTTTATACATTAACTTCTTTTTTAAATAGTTTCTTTAACATTTTTAATAATTTTATTGCTTGAAAAAAAAAAATCCTTTATTTTTATTTACAAAAAAAAAAAAATTGAATAATGTATTTAAAATTAAAAAAGAAATAACTCAAGTTAAATAAAAAAAAATTACTCTATGTTCAACAGGTGGTAATTTCAATGCCTGAACATCGCTCCAAGAAGCATTAAGACACCCTGTGCATAAGCGATATATGTATATCGCTACTCAGAAACAAGAAAAGAAAAGAATAAAAAAAGGTAACCCACGAAGTTCTAAAAGAAATAAAATTTTTAAAAGAGGATGTGTACAAAAGAATACTCACGTTTCTTTTTCTTGCCTCGGCGTATACGCACCGGGCAGAGAAAAGCCATCCTTTCTCACTTTAACTGTTGAAAATCCTCCCGGTTACGGTTATCTTTTCTTGCGCTGCGCGACAGCGATTTGATGCACGCGCACTACATTTCTTTGGTGACACGATGGACGGACCCCTGTCCCTTTACTGCGTCAAAACCGACATCGCATGTAGAAGCTTGCTACGGCTGCTGCTCTGCTACTTTGCAAAGAAAAAAAGAATACACACAGTAAAACGAAATCTCGTCAAGCAAAGTGTTGTACAATTGTTCTCTCTTTCTTTCTCTTCTCGCTTCTTTTCTATACGGAGACGACGACAGGCAAAAAAGGTGAAGATCGAGGAAGGAGGAAGTTCTCCGAAGTCAAAGCACAGGTCTGTGATTGGTCGTCCGCTGCACTGCACTACTACGCTCCCTCACTCGCTTGATCTGTCGTCCGATCGCGACCGCGACGTAAACTCGTTTCCCTCGACACCCGCGCGCGCGTTTGCCTCTCTATCTCTCTCTCTCTTTTCCCCGTTCTTTTTCTTTTATTTTTCTTTTTTGCTCTTACTGGACGATCTCAGTGCAACCTAAGTCAAAAAATGCACTCATACATACACAATATTTCCAATGCGTACAAACTTGAATCGGTTCGATCCTATCGAACACCTGCGAACCTGGCAGAACATGATACACCACATAAATATTTAAATATGTCTGCGTGTGCATATGTGTAAACTTATACATAAATAAATATTATATACATGTACATATTCGAGAAAGCTTCATAAAATCTTACCTTTAGTTAATTTTTTTGGGCATAAGTATACCTGAAATCGATTGCCGTTGAAAGACTTAAGTCTTAAGATGACTCGCATGAGTATATAAACGTTTATTAAGATACATCTGTATCAATGTATTCAATGTTAAACTAATTTAAATTTTTAAAAATAAAATTTTAGTATATAAAACTAATATTTAAACGTATATTAATATTTTTAAAACATTCATTTTTTTTCTTTTTAAATAAAAGTTTAATGAACTAAAATTTTTAATGCAAACTCATTACTTGTGTCTTATTACTAGATTTTATAATATATAGAAATATTTAAAAAAATTTTCCGACTATAATATTTAGTAACAATAAAAGATTTTTATTTAGTAACAAATTTTAAAAATAAACTTATTGTTATATAAATAAATAAAATATCTTTCGTAAGAATAAATAATTTAAAATTTTTTCCTACTAGATACCTGCACATTTTTAAATTTATTAAAATTATTTTTAAATGATTTAATAACCATAATATTTAAGAAGCACGAAATTCTAAAATCCTTTTCATATAAATAAATTATTGCAAGTAAAAGCAGACATATGAGTATAAATAGCCTTTAAAATAAATAATTTTGGAACATAATAATTCTAGTAGTTTTCTTAAAAATTAAATTTTGTTACTATATACTTTTATTATTCATTAATTATAAATTTATATCATTGTATTATACATAGAAAAATATATTAAGTGTCTTAAAATTTACATATTTATATTTCACTTTATTAAAATTATTTACAAATGTATAAAATATTTTATATAAAAGTTTTGATACACGATTTTATCTTTATGAAGATTAATTCCATTTGTATAAAACTATATACACCAAACTTGTCATGTTTTATTAGTGGATTCTTTTAAACAAGAAAACCTTTCCAGGCACAAAACCAGTTCACAGTGTTTTGTATAAGGAAACATATCAACAGGAACAGCTTTCACAGGTACTAAAGGTTCACCAAAATATTGTTTTGAATTTGGTCTAGCTAAATCAACTAAATTTTTAATAGCTGCCTTAGGATCACAGGAGATATAAATCAGTTTATTTAACTTTCTAGCTTTTCGCAATGCTACTAGAGCTTTCTGGTCTATAAAAATGTTATTAAAAATATTTTATTATTTGTTTAAAAATTTTATTTTTTATATAAATATAAAACTGTCATTCTTACGCAAACCAGCTCTTGGTGGATCAACAATAGCAATAATATTAGATTTTGTTGTTCTATTAATTACGGGCAATAATATGTCCTCTGCTTTTCCAACAAAAAATTCACAATTAGTAATATTGTTTTCTTTTGCATTTACTTTTGCATCTTCTATTGCATTAGGTACCATTTCTATACCAAGAACTTCATCACAATGCTATGTTGATAAAAAAAAAAAACAATTTTATAATTTTTAAGAATTAAAATGAAAATTTTTGTTTTATCTTTTGAAAAAATATGATACATTTACTTTTGCAAAAATGAGTCCAATAGTTCCAGTACCACAACACACATCAAGTAAAGCAGTATCATTTGAAGGCTGTGCTAAATTAATAGCTGCATTGTATAAAGCTTCAGCTCCTGAACTATTAATTTGAAAAAATGCTTCAGGTGATATTCTAAATTTCATACCCAGCAAAATTTCTTCTATATATGAAAGACCACTAACATGTTCTATCGTACCACCTCCCTCACCACCAGCACCTCTATAAAAATTTTTATAAAAAAATAATAAAATTTCAAATACGTACTAATGTTAAAAACATATTATTCAGAAAGCATTACTTTTTTTCAATTGTTTGAAAGTATAAAGATGTTACATTAGCTTTTGCATTATCATCTTGTTCAAAAAACTCTTTTAATTTACTTTGTAAATTTTTCTTATCTTCTTTATTCATATTTTGTGTATATATTCCAATTATCAACATCAAATGATCTAATCGGGTTGTTCTAGCTGTAACTTGTTTCCAATAACCATTATGTGTTACTGGATCAAATACATCTAGTTCTGAGTCACAAATAAATTTTTCCAATATCTATAAAAACAATAAAGTTAATTTGATACAAATAACATAAATCTTAACATTCTTACTTTTACAGCAGTTTTCATTCTGTCAGGAATGTGACAAAGGTTATCTATCGGTCCTACAGCGGTTGATCCTGCAGCATAGCTTGAAAGTCTAAAACCAATCATTTTCTCTTTACCAGTTACATCTAATCCTATAAAAAAAGATTAATATAAATTTAATAATTTTAAAACTCACATATACAATACTGAAAGTTTAGATATTTATAGAAAAATAATATAAAATGCTGTTAAAAGTCAGTATTAATTTTTGCATTCAAAAAATAAAATACTAAATAGTAAAGTTTAATTACAGTATATATAAATAAATTAAATAAAAGTCTAATTTTAATTAGAAAGACAAAGTCTCACCTATAGTAAATTCACATTTATTTCTATAACCTTTTATAACATCAGTACTAACAATTTTTTCTAATTCACATGGCAAACCATTATAATTATTTTTTTGTTTATTTAACCAATCACAAAGATCTTTATTAACTTTTGAAATTTCTTGACCTATTCGATTTACAATATTTTTCATTTCATTCTGTTTGAATTGTAACTAAAAATAAAAATTTCAAATATTAAAATATTGTAAATAATAAAAAGCAGTATTATATAAATAATAAGTACCTGCTCTTCATAAGGCATATTATAAAGAGGTATGGTATTTAATTTTATTTGATCTTCAGATGATAATAATTCAATTTTTGAATCTACTTTTGCTTTCTTTAAAGATTCAGCTTTTCTTTCAAGTTTTCTTTTCATAAAAGGATCTGGTGCAGGATTTGCTGTCTAAAAAAATTATTTAAAATTTTAATTATTTTAAAAATTATCACATAATTAAATAACTTTATAGATTACAATTTGTAGTTATTCAGTATTTAAATTCAAATTGAAAATATTTACATGAGCTGTTAATTTTGCATGTTTCCATTCAGCCCCATTCAATGCATCGATAGCTTTTTTTCTACATTCTTCACTGCGAAAACATATGTATGCCCATCCACTTCCTCGCCTTGGTGGTTTAATTTTACTAGCATTCAATTGAAGCTTTTCATTTAGAAATTTTTTCAATTCACCAATACCATAATATTTTGGTAAACCTCTAATTTCTACCTTAAACTTTTCTGTTGTAAAATCATCTCTTTCTAAGTAAGCATAAAGCTCATCCCCATTTGTTACATTTTTGTTTGATTCTTCATTATTTTTTTTGCTATCATTTTCCTCTAATTTATAATTTTGAACATCATTTATTAATTCTTTGTTTACTGTACATTTGTTCAGCTCTTCGTTATTTATTTCACTCATCATTAAATTATAAATTTATCGGGTTCTATTATGCATCAACATAAATCTAACCTGATAAAATTAGATATAAAAGCACACGCACTAAAAATTCTAAAAACCATGTGTTTCATTTTACCATGCGCTGTGTAGATGCAAAGAAAATCGACGCTTAATTTTCTTTGATATAGATACTACTATCTTCAAATTGTCAAATCTTAATGCAGGCTGGCTAACTGTTAGACTAAAAATTTTAAAAATATTAAATGCATTTATATTTTAAACAGTGGTTTAATAATATTTAGTAAAATACAGTAATGAAATTATACGTTATATCCTAAAATAATTTTTTTTTAATTTTGTAAATTAAAAATTTTTTTATTTTAATCTATATATATATATATATAGATTATATCTATATATATATATATATATATATATATATATATATATATGGATTAAAATAAAAAAATTTTTAATTTACAAAATTAAAAAAAAATTATTTATATATATATATATATATACATATAGTACGATTTTTTATATATAAACAATATCTCGGGGCAACACTGCAAGATCGAGATAGTTCAGTATATTGCGAATCTGAAACACTTTATCTCATTGTTTGTTTGTATCCCCGTTGATGGCGCGGTATGGCATTATCGGCGTCACAGCGAACTTTTCAAAGTGAAGTTTGAAAAACTACGTCGATCGCATTTTCGAGCGTGTTGTTTCCCTCCCCCGATAAGAGACGTAAACAATTTCAAATTTGAACAGTTGTTTAGAGCGCCTCATTAAAAAACTGATTTTGCGCTTCAGTTACCTCTTTAAGGGAGGTTTCTGCTATTGTGTTGATACTTAGAAAATATTGTTCGGAATTTATGTAGATAATTTGACAATGGATTTAAATAAACAAAATAGTAGGGATTTGAAAGAGTTTACATCAAAGAAATTGTCTGATTTCACGGACGTTACGATCCTTAGTACGCCTCTACCCCAAGCTACTTCGACAGTCGACAGGAGATCATTGTGCGTCTAGTTTAGCAATCTGAAATCTTTGTATACATTTTTATACTTAAATTTAGTTATTTTATAATGTATAATAATGTTTTGCATTTAGAAATAATATTTTAAACTACTGTAAACAATGATATGAAAAGTATTGAATTACTTATTAAATTTCTATATTTTATGAAGTATTTAATTTTATTTATGTTTAGAATGCAAGGAAAAACTCGCAGGTCCAATCAGGATGAACAAAATAACAAGCACCGTCAGTTAAATTTTAATCAAAGTAGTAACACTTTATATACTGAAGAATCGTCATTAGGCATAATTCAAAATATTTCTACTTGTAATTTTTAAATTACTTTTAAAAAATTTTTACATCGATATATATTTTTATTGCATAATAATTATTTTTGCTTACAGTATTGGATGAAAGTGCTTTTGATGAATTGAAAAAAGATAAACCAGAATGTCCAGAACGTGAACGTGAGTTAGCTCGTATGTTATTGAAAAAATGTAGCGACCCCTTAATTATTACTACATCAAGTAAGTTACCAATTTCATTCGAATTAAATATATAATTACAATAATAAATTTAAAATTATAGATACATTATTTATGTTATATAGAACCTGATAAAGAAAATAATGTAAATTCTTCAAATCTTTTAACAACATCTAATACAGTTACTCGGCCTTCTAATATTAAAAATATACAACCAACTTCTAATCAATTACAAAATAGACAATCAATTGATAGTAAATCAACTAGTTCTTCTAGTGTAAGTAATTTACAATAAACAAATGTTAATTTTTTTTTAATTTATTAAGATGAAATATTATTAATATATAAAAAATCGTATGCATTTTTATACAATTTACATGATAATAATTATATTTTTTAATAATTTAATATTTTCAGTAATATATAATAATTTATAATTTTTCACTAGATTGTTTTCGAACCATCTGAAATTAGTGCTCGTTCTTCAGAATTTAATAAAACACCTGAAAAAAGTGAACCTTTTCCATCACAAAACTTTAGTGGTATCAGTTTTAATAGCAATGTAGCAGAAATTATGGCACAATGTGGAGAAGAAGAATTTCTATCAGGTTCAAAAGCTGGCAGTCAAATTTCAGCTGATGAAATGTCATGGAGGAAATTCAAACTTCCTTCTTTGCCAATAAATGGCAATAGTAATAAAGAACAATTGGAACTCTCTTGTTTTTCTGGTATTATAGGGGATGTTGACTTAACAGTAGATGGAGGAAGAGTTTCAGTAGGTGAATTTTTTAGAAGAAAATGTGGTGGTACAGGTCATTTATCAACAGCTAGTGCTTCAGATAGGCCAAGTATTGGGCTAAATATAAAAAGCCCACAAAAACAAAGAAATTTGAAATCATTAATTGATGATACTATAACAACTGAAGGTTTTTATAATTCTTTTACTAAAAAGATAATTTATATATTTCAAGTTTATGTAGAATTAATTAATTGATTTAATGTTTATTATTTAAATTATATAAAATATATTTAATTTTAGAATCTTATCATCCAGATGAAAAAGAAATTAAAAGTGCAGATTGCACAAAAGAACCAAGTGTTATGAGTCTCAGCAGCATAGCTCAAGTGTTACAAGATTTAGATTCTGCAACACCTAGAAAATTAGTTGAACAAATCCTTGATGCTAATAAAAAAAAAAAAAAATATCGCATGGAAAATAATAATTTAGCTAGTGCTACTTATACACTTGTACCAAACAGTAGAGCATCTTTACCAAGTTCTGCATCTTTTACTAATGATAAACCTGAGAGAGATGTAGCGAGAAGTAGTTTTGGAAATAAGTTATCTCTTGGCAGTAAAAATACTAGTGAATTCAACAATAAAAGTATCAGTGAATTAATTAACGAAGTAAATACTTTAGATCCAAAATTACAAAAACTAATAGAAATGAATCTTGATGATAGTTTTCCAGATACAACACTACAGTCTGAAAATAAAACCAATGATAGATTATCTATTCAACAAAAAAGTATGAGTAAATTACATTTTATACATTTTTAAGTCTAAAAATAATTTAAAAAATATTAAAAATAGTTTAATTTTCACTCTACTTTTTTTTAAAATCTTTATTTCATATTTAACTTAATTTTTCAATTAGGTTCAAACAAAAGTATTCCTCGTGCAGAACATTCAACATTAGCTCCACCACGGCAATTGTCACATTTATCAAATACTCATTTTGATACAAATACTCATCATAATCAATTAACCAATTCTACTTCGATAAACAATGAATCAAGTTTGATTCATGATACAGGACCATCTGATGTGAGCGAACCAACAATCTCAAAAAGTGACGCATCAAAAGAAGATACACTTACTAATTCCTTAGTCAAAAATCAGTCTTTTGACACAAGTATATTGTTTGTTTAATTTTTTAAATAAATATTATACATGAATATTTTATTTAATATATATTTTAGGTAAAGTTCAAATAGGAAAAAAAACTCAAGAACTTTGTACCTGTCTAGTGGGTATACCTAAAGAAGCAGATTTTGAATTATATAATGGCACAGATCGTTGGATTTTATGTAGTTTAAAACTCTATCAAATTCAGGGAGAAAAAGATAATATTGAGCTTCATTTACCAGATGATGATATCTTAATTGAACCTGATGGAAAAAAATCGTTTAAAGTATTAAATTTGAACCATATTAAACAAAATATGATAATTCATTTGATATTTAAATATTTAATTTTAACATAATTTTTTTAGATTGGCGTGAAAATGCCGCACATGGGAAAATTAACAATTGCTATTTTACACATACCTTGTTCAGATATGGTAACAAGGACAAGCTGGTATATGAAACATTTGATGTGTTTTGTACCAGAAGAACCTAGTATCAACATATCTACTGCATTTGAAAATAATGTTTTGAATTTTCAAATGATTACAGAAGATACAAGTAATAGTTTACCTATTACTTTTGAAAATCGAAATAGTATAGATGTACCTGTTTTACTATCATTAAGTCAAGTAAATTTTCTCATCATTTATACAAAGAGAGTCATTCTAGGACTTTTTATAACATTATACTATAGTATAATATCTAATTTTTAATTTTTTATTTTCTTAATTTAAAAAAATATAATAATTGTATTAATTAAAAAAATTTTTTAAATTTTGCTTTTATGTACTGTTTTTTTTTTTTTTTTTTTTTCTTTTTTTTTAATATAACAAGCGATATAATTTAAAATTTTTTAAATATAAATGTATTTAATTAATTACATATGGAACATTATTATTTGGTTTTTGAAAAACTTATTAATTAATTTAAAATTGTTATAGTGAGAAACCTAGAATGTTTCAAATTTTCATGTAATTAAATAAAGATAAAAAAATTCACGAATTTTCAGAATAAACCAGAATTATTTAGTATTCGTGATTGCTTCGATGATACATTAAACTCAGTAGCCAATCAAAGAAAGTCAGTGCACCTTATTCTTAAACCTAGAGTACCATTAACAATAAATATTGATTTTAAAGGGATATCACTTCAATCTTTTGGAGGTAAACTGTTATCTGTAAACTTACCTACTTTCATTATTCATTTATTATTATAAAAAAATATATTTCTCAATTAAAATTTTGAAAAAGTGAATCTAGATTTTAACTTCATAAAATAATATATGTTCAAAATTTATGGTATCTGCATTATACAGATTCATATAAATATTTATATAACAAATTTTATACAAATTTTTATATATAATTTCATTTCAGATAAAATATTACAAAAAGGTGTATATAATGCTGAGGCTAATCTTAGGGTTTCAATATGTTTTAAAGAAAACGAAGAGAACGTCTTCACACAAATACCTTTATGTGGTGTAGTGGGATCATGTAAATTAGATATTGTGGATACTCAATTTCCATTAGTACTTCAACCTAAAATAAGTAAAATTATTAATGTTAAAAATTCAGGCAGTATTGCTGTATCAGCAACTGTTGATATAGTGCAATCAAAAGAGAATCAAAGTGAATGCAGAGATTTTTTTATATGTCCTAATAATATTGTACTTAATGGTAGAGAAAAATTAGCATTACAAATTTTATATAAGCCGGAACATAATAAGACTGATAGTGAAAAGTAACGAAAACTTTTATTCTTTTAAAAATAACTAAAAATTTAAATTTTTCTTAAAATTAAATAATATTTATTTATTCCAATTTTTCAGACGTGCTATGATTAGAATTATAGTGGGAAATAAATTTTCTTTTTATCCTATTATTGGAGAAAAAACCTTAGAAATTGAACAATTTTCTTCTGACAGTTTTCAACAACTACAGCGTTGTGAAACTCCACAACATTTAAGACCTATTAGTTCACCAACATCACCTCATAGTTTAATTTTAAATAGGTATTTAGAAATTTAAAAAATATTGTTATGTATTTAAATATTTATTATATTGATAAAATTTAATTCATTAATTTAATTACAGATCTGGTGCCTCTGGACGACATTCGCCAGGTAGCACAGCTTCTGGTGGAACTGTAGCTGGAAATATTATACCAATTCGTGCAACACACACAGCTTTAGTATGGGGAAGTATCAGAACAGGAAAGTCAGATACAAAACAACTTACGATACGCAATACTAGTAATAGTAAAATTAAACTTCTTGTGACTATTAAATCTGAAGGTCAACATTTTAAGGTGCAACTTCAAATATTTATATATTTATATACATATATCAATATTTTTAATTTATATTTATACATTTGTTTGTATTTTTAGTTTCTTAAAGAAAGGCAAGTTGTTGCCACTTCAATGATTTTATCTCTCCAAGGTATGGAGAGTAAAACTTTGTCTATTATATTTGCACCAAACTTTTCAAAAGCAGCAGCTGGAAAAATAATCTTTTCACACTATCATTCTATACGAGAATCTCGTGAAATTACTGGTCTCGTTAAAGTAGTAAGTATTTAATAAATAATATTAAAAAATAATTATCTAATTAATATACTAAGAAAATGACTTCAGATACAATTATTTGGTTATGGCGGGTATGGTAAAATTGAAATATCTGAAGCTGTAAAAGATACTAGTGGTCATATATGGCTTTCTCTTGGAAAATTAAATTCAGAAGAAATTCTTCATGCAAGAGTAAGGTTACATAATACCGGGGATTTAACGTGTTTTATAAAAGTGAAACTTAGTCCTAAAGGTATTGTGTGTAAATATATATATACTGTATAGTTATCAAAAAAAAATTATTTTTCTTGAGTAAATTATTTTAAAACATAATTTATTTTCTAGTTTTATACCCATCTGTAGTATCAAATTGGCATATAGAACCAACTGAATTACTACTTGCACCAAATCAAATTCAATGGATTTCTTTAGAATTTCGCCCTCGAAAAGATGATTTTTCAACTATTTATCAAACTGGCGTCATTCAAGTTGGAACATTAAAGATAACACACGGAGATGAGCCAACTAGATTACGAATAAGGAGGTAAATTATTGAAAAATTAAATAAAGTTTATATTATATTTTGATTGATTATTTTAAAATAAAATGATTACTTTGCAATTGCTATTTAGATTGTATAGAAAATTGAAAGACAGTGGTCAATTACATGATAAAATAGATGAACAAACTGATGATTTCAAGGAAGTAATCTACCCAATATGTAAAGCTTTTCCGGGTGAAACATTTACGCAAGATTTAAAATTAATTGGTGACTCAGTGGTAAGAAAAATATATTTACTTTTAATAAAAAATTTTATGTTCAATAAATTCTTTTATTTTAGCAAAATCTTGGTGATCTGTGTAAAGGAATTATTCAAAATGAAGTCAAATTAACAATAGAAATACCTGCTGACGAAACTATTTCGATGCTTCAAGATAATATGGACGATTCTCAAGCATTTTATTCCCTATGCAGTGATCATAATAATGAATCCCATGTTGGTGGAGACAGTTTTATGCCTACTGATTGATTTTCAATTAAGTGCTTTATGAACTAAATTAAAAATTAAGTTTAAAAAATAAACTCTTGCCATCTTTGAAATATGCTGAAAGCACGAAGATAAAATTGTACAAATAAACTATTGCATGATCTTTTATATAAATAGAAATATAAATTTTTATTATTTTGTATACATTTTAGCAGTTTTAATATTTTTAATAGTTTTAATCAAATTTTATTTCTTAATATAACAGTATTAGTGTAAAGTATTGAATATTTTTTAATAAAAGATGATTGATGATTAAACATTTGTTTCATTGATTCTTGAAGTAATTTTGAACTGAGGTTCATATTGTTTTACTAACATTTGTATCACTCTAGTCATATTAAATACATCATCAAAACCACAATGACTTCTTCCCTTAAATTCCATTTTTAAATGTTTTAACATATCAAATAAACTACGTGGATAGTATTTTGTCATTAAATAAAAAGATGTTTTTAAATTAATCCATTCTTCAAAATAACTTGGTAATTCAATATCATCAAGTTTACATTGATTTGGAAGCATAACCTTTAAGTCCCAATCACCACAAGTTACAAAAGCACTTTGATCTTTTTCATCAAAGTATTTTCCCTCTTTTAACCATTTACAAAATTTTGAAAATACTTCAGGAAAATATTGTTCATTTTCTACAGTTTCTGGCATAATACCTGTTAATTCTATACAAAATGAAGATAATTGTGGATGTATTCTGGGTTTCACATATTCATGAAATGCATCTTTCACTTGCCAATCATCAGAAGACAGGACCATGCAAGGAAATTCAATGATTTCTTGTGGTTTTAAAATTTCATTCTCTATACATGTTGCTTCAAAATCTATAAGTAGTAAATTTTTAAATCGCTTAACTTTGTTCGCTCGTTCAGGTAATTTTTGAGATAAGCCCATTAAAGCTCGATGTGCCATCTTTGTATTTAATAACTGTTAATAATTAATAATATACAAATATTTAATAAGTGATAATAATTAATGTATTGTCTACATATTGCCAGATGAAAAAAGGTGTCTTTATTTGAAACTTAAATTTTAACCAGGTTATCTTTTTTATATCACGTGGAGTGAAGAGAACAGAGTTGCCATATTATTTTATATGAACATACGAAGATATTCTATACCATAATTGTTCCTGCAATTAAAATTGTAAATTTAGACATTTTATTGGAAATTATTTCAATACAATTATTGTGTTAAATAAAATATTTTTCGTTATGTGAATAATTGACATCAGTTTTTTCAATGATGTATAAATTTTTAATAATAAAATTTTGAAATATAATATATATATATATATATATATATATATATTTAAGAATATTCCAATTTATTATATATTCTTTTATTATTTACTTTATTATTTTAACAGTTTTTTAATTTAAATTATAATAATAGCTTTCTGACAATATTCGGCAACGTTGTAATAGCAGAAAACAATTCTAGCGCCGAGCCGGTGCAGAATAAATAGGATCAGTATACTACTCCAATAAAACTACCATAACTTTGCAAATGGAAATTACTTAAATTCACTAGTTGATTTTTCCATTAATAATCATACTACTGCCGCGCCCTGTATCTAACATAAAAATTACCGCAATAAATCCAGAATTGTAATTAAAATAGATTTTTAGCTCATGGTTATGACCGTGAATACGATCGATAGTATATACGGTCTGCGGTTTCTATGACGTAACGTTTTCACGCTTTCTCGCTTTGCAGGAAAATGGCTGGTACAGTCTGGGCAGAGGACGAAATTGGACGAAAATGGGATCGCTGTTTCGCCGACGCAGTATTTAAATTGGGTAATTACACAGTTCAACAATTATACAATTATTATTTTAATAATAAAAGTCATTAAACTAATATTATCAATTATTATTTTGACATATTTTAGGAGGTGGTATTTTTCTTGGATCTGTCTTTTCGTTACTTTTCTTTAGGAGTAAGTTCATGCTCTTTTAATTTTATACTTTATTATTTACTCAATACTTTAATATATTCTCAAAATCAATTTATTCTTATATTGATAATCAGTGACACGTAACCTCTATATCTCATGTTCAACAGCTGATTCTTTAGTATTGATATGATGGAAAAATTTTGATTGTATAAAAATATTATTAATTTTATTATGCATAAAAAGTCTTTTGTAGACAATATATTATAGAATAAAATTACATGTTTACACTTCATTCAATAGTTGTAACATAAGAATATTATATTGGATAACATTTATTTATTAAATTAGCATATTCTTACCAAAAGATTTAAACAATAATTATTTATTAATCAATATTGCATCATTAATTTAAATGTTTGCAATAATAATTTTTAATCAGTATAGAAATAATTTTATACAAGTGATAATTAAAAAAATGTTGTCAAACGTAATGATTATATCTTTTAAAAATAAATTATAAAAAAATTAAAACAGAATTTAAAAATAATAATTATAGTAGTTAATTTTAATAAATAATATTTAAAATAAATTTTTCAAATTTTTAAATACTTGTGTATATGGTAAAATTTATATTTTTTTTTAGGAAAATGGCCAATAGTTATAGGAGCAGGTTTTGGTTTAGGAATGGCATATTCAAATTGTCAAAAAGATATCAATGCCACAATCATTCAACAAAAAAAATTATTAAGCATTACACCAACTATACCAACAGATAATATTGCAAAAAATTAGATCACCCTGAGACTTCATTGACTCAAGATTTCTAGATTCAATTTGTATTTATTATGGCACGAAGATCGTCCTTGTAAAAATACAGAAATTATTACAGTGTATATACATAACTTTAATCTTCATAAGATGTAACTGAAACAAGCGAATAAAATCATTTTCTTTTAAAGGTTATTACTTAAAGAAGCTAATATATATTTAATACCTATAGTAATATATGTGCACAATTTAATGAAAGATTCTTTGTTTCAAAGACAACTAACGATTGTTAATGAGCAAAACTAGCGACTACGCAGATAACGCTAAATAGAACAATTTGTCGCTCAATTTAACAAGAACTTCCTGTACAATGAAAGGGACGCTTTATGTCAGTAAAATAAGAGGAAGCTAAAATTGGAGAAAAATTTTACTGTTTTTAATGATACGCGATAAATATTCAATATGATTAAGTATTGATAAATATAAACTTTATACTAGTAACATATTTCGCATTTTGGAAAATTTTTATATTAAAGTTTTAAATGCTCTATTATTTACATATTAATAACAAACATTTTAATAAATTCTGCTAATAAAATATTAATAAAAAAAATTGTATAATATTAAAATAAAAATGATATAACAAATATTAATTAAAAAATTATTAAAGAACTTTAAATCTTATTCAGACAAAAAAGAAAACTAATCTTTTATGTATAAAAAAAAAAAAATAATATACTAAAATGCTGATACGATAAAATTATTTCGAAATCCAATAAAATTTAAATTATAAATATACCAATCTGGACATTTTCAGTCACATTCAAATATGTAGGTACGATATTTTATAGTGATGTAATTTACACATGATCATGCTGAATTGCTAATTTACAATTGAAAACGTGCCGAAGAAAAATAGTATAAGAATATAAAAGCCAATTAGATAAACTTATGTCAGTTATCTTATTATTTAGTATTATACCCGTTACGACGTCTACCTGTTCGTCAACTTTTCTCCCCTCCTAACTTATTCTTGCACTGTAAAATTGTTTTATTTATTTATTTATTTTTTTCGTATTTAAAAATTACACCTATAAATATTTCAATACATTTCTCAAAGAAAAATAAAAATTTTATTGAATAGGATAATCAAAAACCTAATAATTGAATAAACGACTTAATTTTTTTTTTTTATTTTATGATACGCCGCCTTTGTTAAGATCACCTATTATCACAATTTCACTAGAAAAAAAAATTTTGTCCGCGCAATCTCATGCGCTTTTACATTCTTTTTTCAGGGCCGGAGGTCTTACAAAATGTTATCGAGCGACGCACAGTCAGTGTCTTCGGTGCGTGTGACGAAGCACGTGTTTGAATATCGCCAGTAGTTTATTTATCGCGCGTCTGACCACTCAGCAAGCACTCGTTCAATCGACGCGAATTTTCAAGAAGACCACTTACATTCCTTGCGTTGATACGTATATTACTACGTAATTTTTAAATTATTTTCTAATTATTTTTTTGCTAAACAATAAAGAATCATGGGTTTGGAGGATTATAAGGATTTGGTGGCCACTTGTGCTATGGTTTCGACCATGGGTCACATGTTATCTGGAACGTAAGTTTGTTATTATATGTTTACATTGAAATTCAAATCGTATACTTTATTAAATAAAAAGATATTTTTTTTCTTAACCTTTATATCATTGCTGTTATAAAATGAGCGGTAAATTATATTTTTAATTTACTTCTTGCAGATTAGTTTGCAAAGATATTTATAAAAAAGGAACATCGAAAGGATTTGATATTATGCCGTTTCTGGGCGGCATTGGAATGTAAGTTGTTACATTTATGTTTAATAGGTTTTTATGATTTATTCATCTCTTGAATTCCAACCACTTGAGAATAATTAAATTTTATTTGGTTGATTGCATATTGGTCTTCGTGCTATTGAATGTATTTACTTTTTTATTTATAGGTGTGTTTTAAATTTACAATATGGATTAATTGTTAAAGATTCTGTTATGATAAATGTTAATTTATTTGGAATTATTATCAATTTGTTGTATTTAATTTTTTATTACTTATATTCATCTGATAAGGTATATTTATATTAATAAATTGTATAATTTAAATTAATAAATTTTCAGATATAAAGTAAATTTTTTAATTTTCAGGTTGCTGTATTAACTTCAATAGGGAAAGCAACTGTTTTTGTTGCCATAATACTAGGATATGCTCAAATGGAAAGTGAAGAACATGTTGAATTCAGATATGGAGTAATAACTACAATATTATTTTTACTTCTAGTGGCATCACCCTTAATACACCTTGTAAGAGATTAGTTATAGTGGAAAGAAAATTTTTATTCCTTTGACTAATTATAGTCCTTATAGATTGATAATGTTTAATATTTCAGGCTGAAATTATTCAAACCAAAAGTACTGCAATTCTTCCATTTCCACTGATTTTTATGGGAGCAATAGTTTCATTTCAATGGTCAATATATGGTTATATAATTGATAATAGCTTCATAATAGTAAGTTATATTTACTATTTTATTTTTTAAATCTATTAGTAAAAAGCACTAAAATTATTGTTTATTATATAGTTTCAGAATATAGTGGTTTTTATTTTAACTTTGACACAATTATCATTATTTGCAATATATCCATCCACTCCAATAGAAAAAGAAGACTCAAAATCCAATAAAAAAGAAAATTAAATTCTGCATTTAAAATTTTTATAATTAATCAAATATTTTAAGACTAATTTTTTTTTTTTGTATTATAATGGCTAGTGAATAATTATACTATTAATTTTTATGCAAATAATTTTAGAACAAATTTTTATATAATTATGCAGATTTATTAAATTAAATATTTTTATAAGGACAAAAATACATGAAAAAATGTATATTTCACATAAAGTTCATAGTATAAGTATATATTTTTATTATATATGAATATTGTTAAAAATAATAAAATTGTACATAATTTAAAACTGATATATTATAAAATAATAATTATTAAATCAAATATATATATTGTTAAAAAATGTTACTATTGTTTTTCTGTCATTCACAATTATAATTGGTTAATAGCAGACAATGTATTTCAAGGTAATTTCATTATAATTACTTTATAATTGAATTCAATGTCAAGTGAATAATGTTAAAACAATTTTATTGCATTTCAAGCAAAAGAAAATGTTTTCTTCATAATAAAAATAAATAAATATTTCTTTTTTCCTGTAATAAAAAGTAACTTTGATTCATAATTATAAATATGTTTCTGTAACATAAATTTTGCAATTTTTTAAAATATTTTGTTTGTAAATAAAATTATGAAAATCAGAAAAATATTTTATTCTAATATAAATATTTATAACTGTTTATTGAATTAGTTTTTAATAATTTATAAATGAACACTACATAGAAAATATCAACATTAGTTAAAATAATATTTTCCAAAATTATTAACTGTTAACATTTAAAAGAATTGTTTAAAATAATATTTATCTTGCATTTAAAGAATTCTGATAATTTTTGCATTACTTAAATATCCAAAATTTTCATAAATATCCAACTACTTGTAAATAATAATAAAGTTCGATTTAAATAATTCTAATAGCGATCATTATATGTATTATTTTATACGATCTAGATGATGTACACACATGTAAAATATAAATGTCCCTTTTCATTAGTGCTTATACTGCTTGAATTGTTATTGGTTGAGTTGGTAAAAAGTATTCTCGCGCTCTTTTAGTTCTAAAAAATTTTCTTCATATATTATTCATAATAACGATACATGAAAACTTTGTTATTAACTTACTCGTTTAAAAATGGTTTCAAATACAATATCAGCGAAACGTATTGGAGGACAACAATTGGCCCAACATATTAATTCTGATGTGATTCTGCTAGGTCAAATTAAAAAGGTAAGGGAATTAAAATTATTTCTCATAACCTCCTAAATAAAAAAATTACAAGAAAAATATAGTGTTTTAAAATTAAATTTTAATTTTTTAATGGAAAAAAATGTTTTCAATACATCAAATGTCAAACATTAAATTTG
The DNA here is from genome assembly GCA_949987625.1 of Chalcis sispes. Classification (NCBI taxonomy): domain Eukaryota; kingdom Metazoa; phylum Arthropoda; class Insecta; order Hymenoptera; family Chalcididae; genus Chalcis; species Chalcis sispes. Next base: position 84,163,278 of record OX465094.1, read on the forward strand.
TTTAAAATTATTTTTTAATTTATTGAATAAAATATCTGTGCATTAATAACAAATTTTCATTTGTAACTTTAAAATTTAAAATAATCTTTAATTATGCAGGTTAGTTCAAATGGAAAAGGAGTAGAGTTGTTAACAACTGATAATGTTTCTGTAAATGTTAGTTTACCAGAACCAATTGATGGAAATTGTGAAGGTTATATAGAAGTTTATGGAACAGCTCTGTCAAAATCAACTGCTTCATGTAAAAGATTTACACATTTCTCACCAGAAATGTCAAACAATTTTGGTAAAAATTTAGTCTGTTTGGATATTTATTAATATTTTGTTTGCTTTTATAAATATTATATAAATGCTTCTATTTCAGAATCTGATAAGTATAACGCATTTCTTTTAACTCTACATGTAATTGGTGACAAGAAATGGAAAATTCAAACAGATGATGAGCCTTATTAAATATTTATTTTATCATATAAAGCTAGTTATAATTAAATCAAATAAGTATTTTTTTAAATGATACTATGTATTTTATAATAAATAAATAATTTTTTTTACACAACATTAAGTTTTATTCTTTTGTGTACGTAAATGAAATTGTTTTATAATAAATATAAAGTTGACTTTATAATGAATAAATTATTCTGTATAGTGGTTATGATAAATACTATTAAAAAAAAAACAAAAAAAAAATTGATATAAATGTTTAAATTAGTAAAGTAAAAAAAAGAAAAATTGATAAAAGAGATATTGCTTATATTAAGTAACTGAAAAATAAAATTATCTAGAAAGTGCTCATTAATTATTTGTATTGAAAAAATTATATAAAATATATTCAAATTATATTAATTCAAAAAAGTTTTCTTCTGTACATTTCATACATTACTAATACTAGAATACACCATCTAAAATGTCCATCTATTTAATAGTTACACAATTCATATTTTTTATTGAATTATAAATTTTAGGATTCCATATCTTAAACAAAAAATCGATAGTAATTTAAGTTATCGCATATATAGGAAAGGTTTAAAAAATTTAATTTTTTTAAAAATTCATAATTATATCTAATATATATTATACAACCCCTGCACCTATTTTACAAGATGCATCCAAAGAGAAGCATCGACATGTACATGAAGTTACTGGACATTCTGAATGTTGTCTGTAAAACATTAACAATTTAAAAATTATATTTTATCCATGTATTTTATAATTATATTTAATTATCACTTACTGAAACCAGTGTGTTATATGATTTGCATGGCCACCATGTCTGCATGTTTGACACCATGTAAACCAATTGCTAAATTCTGTTAATTTATTTTCTTCTTCATTTCTACTTGAATTTCCAGAAGTTACTGGTTGACAGCTTACAGTTCCCATATGCATTAAACAAATGGCACATCTAGGTAAAGGTTTTCGGCAACTTGGACAAGCTGACATCTGAAATGTAAATATATTGTATCAAGTATTGTATATTTTTATATATGATTTATTATAAAAATTTTTATTATTACCTTTAATTTATTTGATGTACTTCCTAATCTTCCAAATGTTCCTCTTGCTCGATTTAATCCTTGCATAAATGCAGATATACTTTTTCCACAAAAATTACAAGAAATATACATTTGTTGTGGAGGTTTTTCATTTGCTGATGCTCTCATAGCTATGTCAAAATGAGCCCTTTGATTCCACATTTTCCATGCATCTAGAAGTCCTCGATAACTGAATAAAAAAATTTTTTGATTAATTAAAGATAAATTTAGTTTTGATCATATTTTACCTTTCGATCCATATTTGAACTTGGCTTTCTTGCAATAATTTTGGTGATAATGCTCTTATAGCTATTAAACTGCAACTTTGTACATCTCCAGTAATTTCTAAATGTCTGTTAAGTAACTGAATGCCTTCTAAACTTGCACCTAATAGAAAAATTTTGAAAATAAATTATTTGGTGGATCGAAAATAAACGTTTATATTTTATTTAATTCACCTGTAAGTAAAAATCCGGCAAGATTTCCTTCATCGCATAATTTTTGAGTTAACTTTTTTAAATAATCATATAGTTTAGTATCCGATAAAAACATTAAAGCAAAAGCAACTATATCTTCAACAGCCATACCATTTTCATTCTGCAACAAAAATCAAGATTTTATCATAACATTCATATAAAGGTTAAATATTACATTTGAATTAAAAGAGTATTAAAATAACGATAAATATTATTTCATATAAATACGTACTAGGACGTTTTCATAAGAATCATTGTCAGCTGTTAAGAAAGCAAAAGTCGCTCGAAGATAAGGATCGGATAATTGTGATCTTGATTTTAAACATAGTTCTCTCCACATACTATTTTTATCTTCTGAAAATCCAGACAATGCCATTGCAACAATATTTAAATTTGTAGACAAGGACATTTTACTAGCTCCCCGATTTAAAATTTCTATTGCCTGACGTAAACATAAATTAAAAACCGATATGGCTGTAGCTCTAGGATATGCTCCTTCTCTTTCTAATCTTTCTAAAAATAAATTGTTGTAAGGAGAATTTGTATCTTTTTCAAATCGCCATCCACATAATTGTAAAGCTTTATCGCGATCTGGTGATCTAAATAATGTAACAAATGATTATGTTAATATATTGTACTTGATATTTAAAAAGTTCATTTATTCACCTATATATTTTTGCTGTGTGATTTGATCCAATATCTGTCCATGGTCTATGTATCACTTCAGATTTTGTGAAACCGCTATTAAAGTTTTGTCCATCTAATTTTAAAACTGTTCTAAAAAAATAAAATGTTGACTTTTAATGTTTTTTCATGTGTAATGCATATATATATACACAAAAAAATTTTGAAATAAATTTACTCACCTCACACCTGGGTGTTTGTTATCTGCACTAGGTATTGTTCCATCTTCTACTAATGAACGACTAAGATACAACCATTGCCATAAGTTTTTTAAGGTGTCATCTTCAGCAAGTTCACCATTTTGAGACAGCTCTGGCTATAATATAAATAATAGATGAATTATATTTACAAGTTTAATATAATGTTTAGTATAATATTTATGTTTAATATTTATGTACCAATAAACCATATTCTGTCAAAGCTCGATTTTTTGTTAAGATTGAGATATCCTTTAGAGCTTTATAGATATTATCATTACTACAAATATATTTAAAAGACTTAGATGCGTGATTCCACACAAGATGAGATCTAGTTGACCAGTTTAAAGTTATTCTTTCATATACAGTATAATCAGTCAAACCTAAATTCAATACATAAATATACTTGTAAGGTGTCTAATAATTTCAAGATAGCATTGTGATGTGTTTTTTAAAGCTTTTGAAATACCTTGTTGAGATATAGCTAATAGTCTATTTACATGAGTAGGGTGCCATGAGAAACTCGTAGGATTTGACCAAGGAGGTGCAATTGTTCTTTCTAGGGCACCTGGTTCAGTATCTTCACCACTGATGCCATAATGCTGAATATCATGTAGATACAATGATCCTAAATATGTTTAATAATAATTTGAATAAAATTGTTTATTATTTTAATTCATTATAAACTTCTATTACCAGAGTCTTTTTGTAAAGATCCTAGTAAATTTTGCCTAGTGGGACACCATAAAACCTTAATAACTTGTCGAGTTTGAGATAAAGTGAGAACTGGTTTTTCAAAATAACGTGTATCCCATATAGTAATTTGATTGTCAACATGTGAAACCAAGTGATAATCATTATGGGGATTTACTGCTATATTATATACAGCTTTGGTTGGTGTGGTATTTATAATTTTTACAGGATCTGTAAAATTGAAAACATATAATATAATAATAAATTTTTGACAATATAATGTAAAAGATCAATAAAATTATTGTACCTCTGAAATCAATGATTTTTAATTGTTTATTATTAACTCCGGTAATTAAACATTTTGGTTCATTGTTAAACCATGCAAGCGAATGTACTGTTTCAGAAACACCAGCTTCTGCTATTGGTCTTATTGATTCTGCTTGACTAGCATTATAATGATGTGCACGTTCTGTACTTAATGGACTTTTTATAACATCCCATAAAAGTAGCGATTGATCTGTACGATATTTATCTAATCCAGATACCAGTAAATTAAAATCAACTGGATTCCATGCAACTGCATTGCATTGTCTAGCATGTTTAGGTACTAAAAAATATAATTGATCGCTATGCTGAAAATCATACTCATATTTTTAGTTTTTTACTAGTTTTAAAAGAAAAATTTACCAAGTTCTTTTCCAGTAAGACCTTGAGAGTCAAATGATGTAGGTCCAAACGTAGTTAATACAACCTTTCCATTGGCATGACCAACGGCTAATAAAATATCTGGTTCTGGAAGAGGATAAATGTCAACACATTTAACATAGTGATGACTTGTATTAGTCGCAAGAAGATGTGCAACAGTTGTATCCGAAACTTTAATACCTAAGAAATATATTAAATCAATTTTTTAAACCTGGTAAATATAATAAAATTAAATAAGAGTTGAAATTTTATAGGGTAACTTACACGAAGGCCTCACAGTATCTTTAATTTGAGCAATTTCGTACAAACATATTTCTGTTCCCCAAGTAATAAATTTATTAGAATGGATTGGGGACCACTGTACTTCTAACTTGACACTATTCATTTTTATTCAAGTATTAAGAATTTTTTTATGTGAGATAAAAAAAATATTAAGTATCATTATTTGTTATCTTTTGTTAAAAAGCATTAAAAATTTAAATAAATGCTTCATTTTTTTGTACGACAATAATAATACATATTTCTAAGAACTTTTTACTTATCGTGTATTTACTATAAACATTGTGAGAGCAGCGCCAATGTCGACAAGTCGGTTTAAACCTCAACTATAAATTTTATTTTTATACCTTCATTACCGATTGAATATAAAATCGCACTTAAGATTTTTATTAACGAATTTTGATATTAAATTATTATAAAAAACATTTCAGAAAAATAATACTTTTAAATTATTCTTTTCATTATATGTAAGGGTATCTAAATAACTTTTTTCAATAATTTGAATATTTAAAAAAAAGGCAGAAAACATTATTTTAAAAGTTTCGAATTATTCAAATTTATTAAAAAATTATATTAGAAAAAAATCATTATTATAATTTAATATATTACAAAAATAAACTTTATTTTGATTTTAATATTGATTGCAATGCTAGCTAAAGTACAGCATACAGTAAAATTTGATAATTTTTTAATCATTTAATAAATTTGTAATAAATTATTTCTTGAACGATTCATAAGAGCATATTATTATAAATAAATTGCAAATTCGTGTTTGCATTTAAATATCTAATATATATATATATATATATATATATATATATAAATTTATGTCAATTACTTTTGATATACATTTTCTTACCTTATCAATAAAAGGTATAACTCGTGTCATATAACATAAAAATAAATTCCGTAATGTTAAATATAATTAAAAAAGTATTTTAAATTATTATTAATTGATTGGATATCAATAAATTATTTAAATATTAATTTTTAATTTTGGCATTATAAGGAGTTTTTTTGTTTAAAACAATAGGTTCTTATTTTATGATAAAATTAAAGCATACAATTTTAACCATGGCTTGTGCTTATAGTTAAATATTTTAATCAATAAATACAATATATTTTGTTTGAAATTTTTCATTTATTTTTTTTATAAAAAGTATCAGTCTCACATTAGATGAAAAAAAAAAAAAAAAAATTAATATAAAGTGTTCCTTCATAAATATACTTTCAAAGTATACTTATAAAAGCAGTCATAAATGTCACTAAACATTCACAAATGAGCATTTATCAGTTACACCACAATAATTTATTCAAGTTAACATAATTCATCTATAATTATTTTTAAGCAGCATTAATTTTTGATTTTTTATTCTTGGCCACTTCTCTTACGATCGCGGCTATTTTTGCAAGTCCCTGTAACAATGATATTCCTTTTTAATATAGTTCGTTAAATTAAAATAAATTTATAATAATTAAATATTACCATATAAGAGTATTTGAAAAAAAAAAAAAAAGAAAAAAAAGATAAAGAATGATAACAAAAGATAAAATAAATAAAAGGAAAAACACCTCATCGACTTCGTTCTCTTTGGCTTGGCTGTAACACAGTCTTAAGTATTGGCAAGGCTTGCTGCCATCCGGATAAAAAGCATGTCCAGGTAAAACGAATACTCTTTTCGGTATGCAGTTTTTTATTATTAAATCGTAAACATCGTCGACAGCGTTGATCTTTAACCAAACGAACATTCCACCTTTTGGTATCGACCATTCGCCTATACCTGCAGTAAGGTTTATCGATACATTAAGTGGTTTGAGTCCGATACATTAAATTTTTTAACAATTATTTTATGTAATTATTATGATTTATAATTAATTTTGAATATTTTTCTTAAACTAATTTATTAATATAATCGTATAGTATTTTATGATGTAATGTTTTTGTAAAAATCGAAATATTATCGAAAATTTTATAATCAAAATTTAATCTAAATTATCGCAGTCTCGTAAATATTTATTGTGACGTATAAAAAATAATAATAAAAATAAATTATAAATTTATAAGTAGCATTGTTATACAGTTATTATAGGAAAATAAAATTACAGGAAAATTGTGAAACAGTCGTTTCTAATATCGTTATCAACAATATTTCAACGTTATTTAATTGACCTTAATAAACGCGCAAGTGCAGATATTATACTATAATTCCAAATATCATAAATCAATAAGTTGTATCACCTGTAAAATGTTTCTCAACGGCTTTTATCATTACGTCACGTTTCTCGCGATAAAAGTTTCTGATTTTTTCAAAATGCATCTTCATTTGATCGTCGCTCCAAGCTTCCAATAATTTGTAAATGAGTACCTGATAAATGTTTATTATTTTACAAAAATGATTAATATTTTTTAACTTCCAAAGAAAAAAAAAAAAAAAAATTTTATCTTTTAATTTGATAAGCGTTTAATGTCAATAAAAAGATATTTTTAAGTATATGTATAATTATTAAAAGTGCCGATTTGACGGGTAGTATTTAATTTAAAAAAAATCAAAAATAAATTCATAATTTTATGTAGTTTTTAACGATTCACTAATGTGTATAATTATAAATTTATAATTTTCTTTCTCGCATAAACGATATTAAAATGAAAAATTCACGTTATTTAATTAAAATGCACACACACACACACACATACACACACACATCGTACGATTTTATTCGCCATTATTGATTATATTGCAAATTTTGCAAGCGCGTAGATGAAATTTTCATCGGCCGATTTTTTAAAATTTATATGTATATCGTAACGAGCTCACAAGCTATTTAATTAATCAATAACGATACATTTAAAAAGTGAATATTTTTAATATTGAAAGAAATAAAAGGCAAAATAATTCAACGAATTAAAAAATAAGGAAATAATACATACCTGAGACAGCGAGGAAGCGTGCAACGCCGAGCAAGAAAGATGAAGCATTAATTTTTGCGCCAGGGGTTTCGGCGCAGTTATAACACCCAGTCGAATTCCAGCGCTCATTGTTTTACTGAACGAATCCAATCTTAACACTCGACCGTCCGTATCGATCGATAAGAAAGATGTCGGCATCTCGTCGAGGAAGTGTAAAAAGAAGTAGGCGTCGTCTTCGAGGATGAGAAAATCGTAACGTTGGGCTAACGCGTAGATCTTCTTTTTGCGCTCGGTTGAGTATACGGTTCCAACTGGATTCGCGCCAGTTGGATTGACGTACAAGAGCTGTGAAGTTTAATTTTTTTTTTTTTTTTTTTTTTTTTATCATGCATTCAGTTTTTCATCTACATTCATTCGAGTTGCAGTTTTTTTTAAGGGTGTATATGTGTATTTTATTCTTGGTTTTGGTGAATATCGCATATGGATTATGGAAACTCTATATATGTACATACAATTGCAAGAAGGCATTTATGAATGAACGACATAATTTATGAAAGATCTAAAATTTTTTATTCTTTTTAATTAAAATTAATATTACATCGAAATTTAACGATGTAATATTATTTCTAGGTATATTATAATAACAGACTTGCGTCACGCGACAAACGAAACGACTCGAATGGGAGAAATACGCTTAATGTATTTAACTACATTAAGGTTGCACATATATCTATGAATACGTGTAAGTGGGTGCGTTGAGAATAAAGCCAACGGGTATAGAAAACTCAGATCCACGATATCGTTGATAATAAAGTTTAATAGAGAATATACACAAAGTCGATACGGCGAGAGGTTAAAATGGAATTTCATTGAAACGATTCGGGACGAGGATCTTGATGCTGTATATGTTAATTTTATCGCGTTGTTGTTATCCGTTTGGTGAAACTTTTATTCAAGACAAGTGTACGGCAACGATAGCGTGCAATCGCTGCTTGGTATTTTATAATTCACTTGATTTTAAGACAAAATTAGTATATTCTAACGGAGATTAATTTCGATAATAGAAATTCACCGTTTGATGTTAATTACCAGGTATTACCTTAGGCAAAGGTTTGCCGCTCTGCAATCTTTCTTCGCAAACCTTGACGATCTCTTCAATAAGCATGCCGTCGTCGTCCATTTGAATAGGTATAAAATCGGGCTGCATCGGTAGCAACTATAAATATCAACAAAAAAAGGAAAAGTTTTGTCGATAAAAAAAAAAAAAAAAAAAAAAAATTGAAAAATAAAGTTGAAAAAAGAAGAATCGGATAAATAAATCGATGAGAAAAAAAAACGTTATCCTACCGCACCAAGAACCCCGGTATACGTTGGCGATTGGACCATGATCGGGTCGTTTTTATCGATCACCATTTCGAAAATCTTTAAGCAGCCGTCCATTGAACCAGGTGTGAGGATAACATCCCAATCGTCGTACTGTGGCGAGTGCCATAATTTTTGAAACTCTTGCAATTTTTTCACGAGCGGTGGAAATCTACGCACAACACATGCGTTATACTTTATTCAATTATTATTATTATTTTATTTTATTTTATTTATTTATTTATTTATTTATTTATTTATTTATTTTTTTTTTTTTTTTTTTTTTTTATTATTATTAGAACGTGAGTACGATATAATTATCCGATGCAGAAAAGAAATCGTTTATACCCTTGCGTAGGTCCATATTGAAGAGCCGAAAATAAATCAGAATTGACGAGTCTTACGTGAGTACCGTCGTTGTATGTGACCGAGATATCTTTGAAGGGAAACAATTCGGCGTTCGGCATTCCGCCAGCAAAAAATAAAGGACTTGGATTTTTCATGTACAATTCGGCTGTAAAAGTAATGAATTAAATTAACTTTTAAAAAATTTTTAAAAATTTGCTTTAAAAGAAGTATAATAAATTTATTCTAGAATCATTTCGCATAAAAAATTTTACTGATAAGTAAATAATAAATAATAAATGTCGATTCATTAATAATATGTATATCTTTATCAAAATAAGACATGAAATTTCTTTACAAAGCCATATTGCAGAATATTAATCAAGCAATATTTATCTTGACACTTTACAAAAGGAATGAGTTTATTGAAGAACTAATTTTGTCGCTTTTAACAACAACGTTGTCATAAATAATAAAAAAAGTGACATATTAAAAATGTGCATTAATAAAACATGAGCGCACAAGATGATATTTACGGTTGATGTTAAATATAATAGTACTTAAAAGTGGAATTTCAAAGATAAAATTATATCTTCAATTTTTTTAACTTATTCAATAAATATTACGATTGAAAATTCACAAAAAATTATCAATTTACGTTATATCAATTAAATAATTTTTTTTCATAAATATTTAATTATGCATTAATGTTATTCGCGATGATTAAGTTAATTTAAACGCGATAAAAGCCAAATAATAACAGAAAAATTAAATTGAACGTAACAATATATTGTTAATTATTGATACATATTTACATCATTTAATTTTTTTCTTCGACTTACTGTACCAATCACGATCGATAAAATTTATATTCATTAAAATTCCCAACTAATTCAATATTCATTATCCAATTGAATAATAATTTACTCACTCAGCTCCCTAATGAGATTCGGCTTTCTCATTTTGCTGATGTCCGTAAAAAACTTGGCGTAATCCATGATGCTCTTTTTTATTACCATTTGACGTTTGAAAGTATACTTAACGCAGGTATCACATTTAACGAAAGAGTAACGCACACACCTCGACGTTCTACGAACGAATGATGAGAATCCGGAGATTGGTAAGTGCTATACGGTAGTCTTTATGCTTTAACTTATCTTATAAACTGATGGGTTTATCGTAATGACACTAAATTATAAGCTATACAATCGCTTGTGAAACATCTAAAAGCTCGATTGTACGTACGGCTGACTACTTTCTCATTGGTATTTTTGAATGACATAAAAAATCGATATTTTTATTTTTTATTATTCACTTTTTTCGCTGAAAATACCAAATTTTTAAAAGATTATTTTAATTGAACGAAAATTGAGATTATTATGTATAAACAATTTTTTTTTCTCGTGATATAACATCGATGTAGCAACTTTAATGAATGTAATTTTGATTTTAATTTCCTGTATGCTTAAAAATTACGAAAAAAAATTGCGAAAGAATTACAAAAAAAAAAAAAAAAAAAAAAAAAAAAAAAATGAAACTAAAGTTCTTAAAAGATTATAACTATAAGATGATGGAACAATCGAATACTGGTGAGAAGATAAATAAGGTAAACGAAATAGCGCTTTAAACATATTTGTAACATTTATTCCAATTCATCAACACGCCTTTTGTGATTGCCAGTTTTTTTTACGTGTATATATATATATATGTATAATTTTTTTTTCATCATTTACGAGCATGTTTTACAGTATGTATAATCCATATAGTACATTGTATCTTGCGCGCGCTTTGTGTACGTGTAAGTGAATATATGTGTTTTAAACCTTGAAATCCTATAGTACTTTTTTTCAATTTTCATTATTTTTTTTTTTTTTTTGTATCGATCGCTTTATTGTTTTAATTTATTTTATTAACTTATTTTTTATTTTTTCAACATTCTTTAACGCTTTTTTTTTAGATAACAGTTTTAATAACTTATGCGCTATCGAATATATGTTTTTATGTGTGTGCGTGTGTGTGTGTGTGTGTGTGTGTGTACTGTATCATCGTGACGATGAACGTGTCGTTCGAATATTCGCGCCTCTTGTTTACACTCTCTCCGATCTTCGTCTTCCACGAGCGTACATATTTATTCTACGCAATATTTATATTTATATATATATATATATATATATATATATATATATATATATATATAATATATGTATTTATGTATAATAATGTTCCGATTGCGATTTTGCACGTGGCTAATCGAAATCGCTCGGCTTGAACACTGCTTGTATTTATAGTTTATTTATCATAGTTCATTGTCGAACGAGACTTCACGCTTGCAGCTTTTTACCTTTTATTTTATTAATTTTTATATTTTATTTCTCATCCGTTGGACCGCTTCTCGAACGTAAAGACGTCAGAAACATTTTTTTTTTTTTTTTGTTTTTTTTTGTTTTTTTTTTTTTCATGACGAAGTAAAATTAAAAATCGTTGTCAATCGTTTTGTCAATCGTTTAAGCTTGGAATATACTGTATAAAAAAAAAAAAAAAAAACAGAATAGAAGGAAACAACGAGGGAATGTTCAAGGACACATCTTTTACACACAACAATTCAATGTATATTTTTCGTTTTTGAGAGAGTGCCACATGTGTAAATGATGCACAAGCTTCGTATCGCTTTATATTTTTAAATCATAAAGCGATGAAAAAAACAAAAATTTTTACAACATAACTTGCGCAAAACGACGCGATTAAAATTTTTGTTTTTAAATTAAACGCAATTCTCGTATTTTTTCATATTTGTATTGATCACGCTTGAGTTCTCAACAAATATACATGTATATAATATACATGTACGCATTGGAAGCCTAAAGTGAATTATAATGCTCATTCTTTCTTTTTTTTTTTTTTTTTTTGTCGCTTTTATATTTTTCAGTCGTCAACAAAGTTTACATTATGATAATTTTCTTACATCTTTAGCGAAGCACGAGAGAAGCGTATATAACAAAACGAGCGTTGTATTTTTTCTTTTTTCTTTTCGTCGTTCGTTAAAATTTACAACAAATATACAACACAAAGAGCCGTATGCGCATGTATTTGGGTTTGTGTAGGTTTATGTATATAATATATATGCCATCGCGGTCGAGAAGCCTCCAATTTGACTTTCGAGGCCGTCGGTTCTTCCGTCGTTTTTGTTTTCTTTTTTTTCTTTTTATTTCATTTTCTTTTATATTATTCGTTTCCGTAACTTTTTACGGCACGCTTATCTCGTCTTACCCAATGTGTCTGTAGTTTTTATTAATTTTTTTTTTTTATTTTATCTCTTTACTAGTATTTTCGTTTCTTCTTAATTCTCTTTCTCTCGTTGGAGATTCATACAATATCTCGCATTCTCTCACGTTTTCGCTCATTTGTGTCAAAAACTATAACGTGTCCGGCGTTTTAATATTTTTTTCTTCATTCCTTTCCTTCTTAATTATTAATTTTCTTTTTTTTTTTTTATCTTTTATTATTTTTTCTTTTTTTTTTTCTTTTTGCTTAATATTTTATTGTGTTTCTCGCGCGATTCTCGCTTTTTATTTACTATTGTTTATATATTTACAAAATGGTATATCCTTAACGATTACACTTCGCCTACTTACATCATTTTACAGTCTAATTACAAGTTCCACTTTTTTTTTTTTTTTTTATTATTTTTTAGATTTTTTGTTATTATTATTATTATTATTATTTTTTTTTTTGTCGTTATTTTATAATGTAATTTTTTGAAATCCATTTTCTTTCATTTTATTATTTTACTTATTCGCGATGCTGTTGCTCTTTTTTTTTTCTTCAACGCATATATTTAACGGCGCCTTGTTGAAAAGCTTACTAAAAACACACTTTTTGCCTGCCGTGCTGTTTTCTATCTTTTTCTACTCGCTTTTTTTTCATTATTTTACCGGCCGTACGTGCTTGACGATGATAAGCGAGAACGGCTTAGAATTTTTTTTTTCCATCGCGTGAATAGAGAAAGTTTTCCAATCATTGTTTTTTTTTTTTTTCTTTTTAATTTTATGCGATTTCCTTTTTATTTTTACATAGGATGTAAGCGATTTATGTTAAAAAGTACATCCATACAAATTTAAATTGCGTTGAGTAAACTTATTATTGTTATCGTTGTTTTTTTAATCTTTTTTTTTATTTTATGTGAAGTAGAAAAGGTTAATAATGAATATTTTCTGAAAAGTAACTATATACGCTGAAAATTAATATGCTTGTAACGAAAACTAAAACTAAATACAAACATAAAAGAAATGAAATATTTTTTCCATCAATTATTTTATTAAACGAAAGAGATAATAAAATCATATGGTTATAAAAAAAAAATTTTTTAATTTTCTTATTTAAATTGGATAATTAGTAACATCGTCAAGCAAAATTCTTCCCCTCCCCTCTCCCCCCCCGCTTTTTATTTAAACACGGATGCATTTATATCGAATGTTCCTTTTATTATCGTTTAGGGGATGCACATATATAATGAAACTTCCGGAGTCGTTATTTTGGCACGGAACGTTGTTAGAGAACGAAATAATGAATACGTCATATCTTTATACGTTAATGAATGAAAAGATAAGAATGATCGAAGAGATTAGGGAGAAATTCGAGTGTGACGGATGAAGGCACAGATGACGCACGAATCGATCGTTAATCCGGTAAGTTTAATGTTTTTCGTTTATTTTTTTTTTTTCTATTATCATTTTTTCTATTTTTCTCTCTCTCTCTCTCTCTCTCTCTCTCTCTCTCTCTCTTTCTGTTTTATTCCATAGAAAATAAGCAAATTTGCTAAAAGCAATGCAAGAGATAATAGACATAATTGCCATTGGCGATGCTAATGCTTTAAAAATGAATAAGTAGATTGAGGCATTGTTTAAAATTAATGAATTTTGTTTTTTATTTATTTACACGTATAAGACTAAGGAACTCTGTTACATTCGTTGAAAAGTTTTTGGAATTCTTAATACTTCTATATAGATAAATAAAAGTTATCAATATATATAAAAGATTCATTTCAAATTTCAATTACAAAAATTTTAAAGCTTGACAGCTTCGATTAAAAATTACGAAAAATTTTTTCTCTTACAAATTCTATCATTTACGGTATGGATGTAGCGACGATTCGTGATTGTAGAAGTTTATTTCTTCGATAAAAAGAGAAATGATTAAAGTACTTTATTTATTTATTTATTTATTTATTTATTTATTTATTTATTTATTTATTTATTTATTTATTTTTGTTCATGTACGTGAGTGCATGTGAGACTAGTAGTACATCGATTGCCTAATTGCGAGCCGAGGCGCAAAGCTACGAATTTATTTTCGTTTAAATTCTAGCGTTAAAGAGTAGAAAAATTATATAAAAGTACGAAGGTCTAATCACTACGATGCTACGAGATGAAACTATGGCAACGATTACATCACACCGTGTTGTTATTCAGTTTTTATCAATTGTTGACCTTCTATAGATGCTCACGATGGTTTTTACAGCAAGTCACTCGAGCATTGTTCTATGGGAAGATGTTTCTCAAGTTCTTTTTTAAATTTCTATCATTTATATCTTTAACTTTTAATTTTAAAAATAGTTAAACGAACAATTTTCATGTGTATTTATTGTTTTAATCAATCGTGCGGACTCGTTAAATATACGAGTATCTGGGAAAAATTTCGTAATCGCGCTTAAAATTTCTTTACTTAATAAATAATTATTTTACGCGTATCTCACATTGAAATAAAAAAAAAATCGCATTTGTATCTATAGAAGCATTGTTGAGTGACACTTTAATATTTTATAAGAAAGTTCTAAATTCGATGAAAATGGGAAAACAGATTGTAATACGATTGGAAGATCGTTATCAAGTAAATACGAATTGAATATATCGTTTTGTGTGTTGTACAGTCGATGGAAGAAGTGCAGGAGAAAGGCACCGGGGGAAGTTTTTTTATATAATCATTTGTTATTTATCATTTTTCTTTTATGATCGATATTTTTTTTTTTTTTGTTTGTTTTTTTTTTTTGTTTTTTTTTTCTTTTAAAGAGACTACAAAGTTCCGCAGGTAAATGAATCTACAGTCAAACATTCTCGCTATATTCTCACTCTTTATGATACGCGCATTTCATTATTATTATTATTATTATTATTATTATTATTATTATTATTATTATTAATTTTTTTTTTTTTTTTTAAATATTTTTATTAAATATTTTTATCTCGACTATAGATAGTTTGATTGTTATATTTGGCAATTCGGCAGCACTTGCAAATTCAAGCTCCTTTACAGGCCGAAACCGAGTAATTAATTACGAGGAAAACAAAACGACAAAAAAAATCGTCAAAATAATTTTCAAATAAGTATAATGTCCATCTAAAATTTTATCAATCAAGATAAAACTAATGAAGCTTTTATTTAAAAGAAAAAACTTTATAATTAAGTGAAGATGAAAAAAATATTTTTATTTCACGGTACTTATTTTATGAATAAAGTTTTTTATATTTTACACTTGATTTGTTTAGTACAATGCTGACAAAAATATCATATATTACTAATTTGAAATGCAGTTGAAAATTGTGTTTAAAAAAAGAAATTTTTAAAAAGTTATGTATGAATAATTAAAAAAAAAAAAAAAAAAATAAAGCTAATAAAAAAATATATTTTTAAGAAAATAAAAAAATGTTTCTCGCATGAAATTAGCTCCATACAGACAACATCATTAGTCGTTTATTTTATTATTTATTTTTTTAACTTGGACTTTGTTGTTTTACCCTTTACAATGCTTAATATAAATCATTCTTTATTTTGCGACGTATTTACCCAGTTAAAATTCCTATTACTCATTTAATTAATTTTTATTTCGACGTTTTACAATAGCATCGTTATGTACACCTAACTAATGTAAGCATTTGTCATACAGACACATCTTTGTATAGAGCAGAAAATTTGCTCTAGTGGGATTTTACACCATAATTTATTTCCTCCACGAACAGACTTACACGTTCCAAGGATTAATATACATGTATGTATATATTTATATATGTATATGTATATGTATATGTATATGTATATGATGCAGGCATTTTCGAACAAACGAGAACAGCGTCGTCGACTTGTGCGTAACTTATATTGTACGATAAAAAGCAAAGGCTAAGTTATTTTACAAAATTTTAAGCATTCCATGTGTAGAGGTTTAAAGGTAAAAGTACGAAAAAAAGAGAGTTTAAATATATTTTGGTTACAATATTGTTTATTTATCATAAAGACATTATGTAGCAAAGAAAAATTGTGCCTACATCATTTCAATGTTGTTTTTTCCCTCGTACTTTTACATTTAAATAGAAAAAAAAAAAAAAAAAAAAAAAAAAGAAAAATATACAGCGAACGGATTCACGTATTCTGCAAAATTAGCGTCATTCTTGTTCGTTGCTCATATCTATTTCATATGATATTTGTTCATTTTCATTTTCATCAACAAAATGCACACGCGCTTGACTTGATTTCACAGTGTTTTTTTTTTTTCCTCATTGATATTATTATCACCCTGAGCACCGCTCGGTAACGTAGAATTTCTATAACCATTGTTTAATTTTTTTTTTTTTTTTTTTTATAGCGCACCGAGAACGCGCGTACGCGCGCGCGCGCGTTATTACAAGACGAAATATAGACACGTACACGCACATTCAAAACGTTACTTTACGATTCTTAAAAGATATACGCATCATATAAATGTCTGGTTTCTTTCTATTTATAAATTTTCGCCGTGAGACGTAATAACTCTTTGTTTAATTTTCACATAATTTGTAAAATAAAAAAAATAAAAATAAGTTAAATTTAATAGTCAACGATCGACTTATTTCAATAGCTAAATTATTTTCAATTATAGTTATAAGATCCTGTAAATAAACGTGAAATTTATCATTTTTAGTACAAAAAAGTTTTAAATAAGCGCTTCGATTTTCTATTGTTACTTAATGATTAAAATTAACAGCATTAAACACTCGTAAAAAAAGTCGGATAGAAAGATTCAATTACTTATATATCGATTTAGTATATAATGGCAATATTTTAAAATTTACATTTCGAGTTCTAACGAAAAAGCAAAGTGATAATATAATAAAGCGCGACGTAGTTTTTTTTTTTTTTTTTTTTTTTAATGCATCCAAATATCATCAACTTTTTACGTTACAGATACAAAACAATAACATCGATCAACATTATAAATACCATGCATTTCTATCGGACTTTTTCTAGGGCTGCTTCGATCTTATTTTTAATCGCGAAACTTTCTCTTTTATACATATTTTTTTTATTTTTATTTTTTTCATATTTAAATTTATTTTTTGCGTTTATTTCTCGGTTTATCTAACAATCACGAATCAACAAGTTTATGGCTATAGCGACGATTGGTTTCTTTGCCGGTTATTTTATTTATTTATTTATTTATTTTCTTTTTTTTTTTTTTTTTTTTTTTTTTTTTTCTTAATGTTCAGTTCGATCATAGTCCATCGTTTAACATAATTGCAATCGCTTTGAAACTGCGAATAGGCTTTTGCGTGTGTACAGTTTTATATGTATAGTTTTTGGTTTATTTATTATTACTATTATAGTTTTTTTTGTTTTTTTTTTTTTTTTTTTTTTTGCTCCGTCTGCACTTGTGCTTTGTTTTTGCTTTTTTGGAAAATTTTTTTTTTTTCGCTTTTCTTCGCTTTGTATTTCACAAACTTGATTATCATCACGTTCGTATAAAAATAATTGTCTATCTTCTGTGTCAAATTGTCTGCTTATCAGTCTGGCTCCTCGCCACAAAATTTTCTCCACCTCATCATTTATTTATTTTTTTATTTTATTATTTAACACCGTCCGTCGCCGCTCATCGACCAGCTGGCACGACGGTTTGCTAGCTGCTCGACTCTTTCAAGTAAATTCCACATTCTATCCCTGCTTTTTTATTAATTTCTTTTGTTGGTTTTGTTTGCTTGGTCGCCTCGAGAGCTGCTACTCGTTTGTGCGCGCGCACGTGGTTTCTTTTGCTCGCGATCGCAAACGTTTTTTCGTTGCCGCGTCGTGCTCTTTCTCCTTTTCTTTTTTCTATTATTTCTTCCTTCCCCTCCCCCCTCCCCTCATCATACGTATATATATATATGTATATATTTGTATATGTATTCTTGAATACATGTTTTTGTGTGCGTAAATACGTAGAAAATGTCAAGGTTCCTTTTTTCTTGATTTTTTGCTATTTCTCTGTCTCTCTTTCTCTTTTCTGTGTCTCTGCTTTATTCATGCTGCCTGTTTTATTCGCGAGTATTAGGATTTTAAACGGAAAATTGAACGTGAAATTGTGCGGTGGAATGGGCTCACGCACACATTGTCTCTTTTGCTTTAGCTTTCTTTCTCTCTCTCTCTCTCTCTCTCTCTCTCTCTCTCTCTCTTTTTTTCTGTTCTGCATTGAGCCAGTGTACGAACCGTGTACCACATTCATGTGAGCAAGAGTTTAAAGAAATTATTGTTCTAGCTTTTTCAAACGAAGAACGAATGCTGCTTTCTTATTCGTTAAATTGTTAAATAAATTATTTGATTGCTCATTAAATTTATTCGAGTAAATAATATTTTAATTTATTTAAAAAATAAAAATTTTTTAAATATCCTACGTTTTAATATGTATTTAAATAATTGATCAATACCGTATTGATTTAACTTTTCATTTCGAGCAACATTAACTTTTACTAGAGCGATTTTTCAAAATGAAAATTAAATTAATTAAAATAATCGAAGCGTACAAAATTTCTAAGACTAACTCTGATGAGTTTCACGCAATCGCATTCGTTACACATATCTTTCTGGATAAATTGAAGAAAAATTTTACCCTCGGTTGCTGTCTTATCCTCGTAACTCTTCGCGTTAGCTTTTTTATTGGCGGACGATCTGCTGGACGGAGAGAGAGGACCACGATGGTGTAATTTTTAGCGTTACGCGATTAAGCGTGGACATAAATTTGTCTTTCTCGTTACAATTTAGCTACATGATTGAGCAGAAGAGAGATCGCATTTCCACGTTTTTTTTATAATCAGTTAACAGTAAGTAACGTATGGTGGATTATTCGTTGCACGTTGAATTGAAGAAAAAATTTGCGCCTCGCCTTTAGTGTTTATGATCGTTGTAATTGTTTCTAGATACGTTATTTATTATTTTAAGATGAAAAAAGTTTTGGGACCTAAGTGAAACTTGTGACAAAGTTGTAAGCATAATTGAAAATATTGAAACACTAACGGCTGACTCAAATTGAGTTAAACGAATAATCGTCACTACGTTGAAAATAAAACTTTTATCAAAAGATAAATTTGTCTGTATTGTCAGATATCGATAAGTATTTTATTTAGAACAAATATTTGTATAAAATAATTTTTTTTATCAAAAATATATGTGGTTCATCCATTTTATATAGTTATATATTTATACATTTTAAAAAATAAATTCAATAACAACAATCATAAAACTAAATGCGGTTGAATGGAACGACATGCTAAAATGAAACTTTCTTGCCTTATTTTTACCTTTTTTTATCTTTATCGTATGAAGCTATTAAGTCCACCGAATCACTTAATAAAATAGGATTGCCTTATAATAATATTGGTAAGAGCGGTGGCTAGGTATTCAAATATTTGAAAACGTGACTATTTAACCGAGATGAACATTTTCGTAAGCAAAGAATAAATGCTTTTGATAATTTACCTTATTTAAAATGATTACTCTCGAAAGTTTATATTTCAAATATCATAATTTAGATCGTGTTTAAATAAATTATTTATAACGATTTTCTTTAAGTTTGTATAATAAAGCAGTATTTTCATTCCAGCAGTATTTCCAGTTTCTGTTCAATCAATTCAATCATCTCGTACGTAAGATCAATACTATAGTTAAAAAAACAAAACAACGAACACCTACAGTGTCACACAAGACCTTCACCTTAGCGTTCCCACGCATACGCGTGACGTTAATCTCAAAACGTGTACGCGATTTAACTCAACGTGGTACACTAAATACGCAGATAACAGAGAAACGGAGGGAGAAAGAAAGAAGCAGCGTTGAAAAAAGAAGATAAAAAAAAAAAATTTGAAAAAAAAAAAGAAAAACGAAGTAGCAGAGATGTCGTTAAATATTTTCGCTCGCGATCATCGCTTCGCGCACACAGAAACGACCCGAGTAATAAGGATAGCGCGACGGGTCGCACATTAGCAAGCGGCGGACTAGTGGTAAAAATGTCCTAGAAGAGTGTCTCCTGCGACCAGACCGGCGGCGACGAGGATGGTCTAGCAATGCTGGGTTGCATGCCTGCCAACGGCCGATGCCTCAGTTCGATCGGCGAGGACGTCGAGCAAGGCGGCGAACATATTCCACCGCTGGGACTAGGACAACCCAGGCTGTTTTGGCTGCTGCTCGTCGTTGTTGTCGTCGTTGTTGTTGTTGACAGCATCGGCGACCTGTTTTGTTCCATATCCGGACGTCGACGAGGTTTTGAAAAAAAAACGAAGATTAACGTTAGTTGGAAAAAAAAAATAATAATAAAAAATCGATAATTGTTTATGTATAAATTTTATATCGTATTCTTTGCATTCGTGTTGAAGCTTGAGAAATTTTATTGGTCGCGAAAAATTTTATATTGAAAAAAAAAAAAAAAGAAAGAAAAAAAAGAAAAGAAATCGATCGATATGAAAGAAAATGCTTTTAACAGAGAAATCAGCTAGTTTTTTTTTTTTTTTTTTGTTACCGATAGCGTCAATTTCGTGATAAAGATAAAAAATTTTGTTCGAGATTATACATTATACATATGGGCGATGTTTTATCGCGCAATGCTCGTTCTTTTGGATATCGCCTAGCGCGATGATAGTGAATATTTATAGAAATTTCTTAGATACAGGCCGCTATCGATACGTTTAGCTTTCGTTGCAGGTGACGTTAAATTTCACGCGACCGGCATGTTCGTTTTTTCTACATTTTTATATACATTTATATACAAATGTTGATATACATGTATATATTTATGTTCTAAGCTTTATATATATATATATATATATATATATATATATAAGTGGATTATATCTATAGTTTATTTATACACAGAAACATTTTTTCTATAAATACATTTACAATGCAACTAATTTTCTCAAGTGCACAATAAGTTTTACAATAATCTATATTTACATAGTAAGATTGTATGTTTCTGTAATCGTATTGTGCTATCATTGTGGAAACATTGTTTTGTACCGTTTTTTGCTAATTTTATTCTTCAACTTTATAATTAAACTTTATTTATTTAAATTATTATTTAAAACACCATAATTATTTAGTTTTATAAATTTACGTAAAATAATTAAATATTATTTTAATAAATGCACTTATTTTAAAGTCATAGATTTTTCAAGATCACTAATTTTACTATGGTACATTAAATATGTTGCCGCAATGGATTCTCTCGTTTTTATGAGCTTTATTTAGCACATTGTATTTACATCGATGTAGACAAATAAGTGGTAGTATTCCAGTGTATTTACAGCAAAGCTATAGTAAAAGAGAGATTAGAGACACAGAACATTTAAGTGAACCGAACCTACGGCTGGTTGGACTTCGTTGAGCCATATGAGCTGCGAAACTGCCAATAAAATAGTATATATAGTTATAAGAAACAGGGTTTTTACTTTCCACTTTTTCAGCTCGAGATATACGAACCTATTTAAAATATCTATTTAGCATAAAAGTTGTGGAATTTAGTCTAATTGCACAGCTTTTATTAATTTATTTAGTTAATTAACTCAGTTAAACATTGACGTTTTTAATTTTTATAGAAACTTTTTATCTTGCTTTTCTACTTTAATTATAATACTATCGATAAAAAAAAGTAAAAACCCTGAAAATACAATAGTTGGAAATAACGGAATTTAGCGCATTTCAATCGATGTTTTCAAAATATGAATATTTATATTAATTATAACTTTTTAAGCGTAATTTATTTTAAAAGAAATTTAGCATTTTTAATGAAATATATTTTGAAATTTAGAAAATTTAATGATTTTATCAAATGCCATAATTCTTAATATTTATAAATTAATGTAAACGGTATTAAATGAAAATTTTTTATACTAGTATAAATTATGAAATAGTAAAGCAATACTTAATAATTTCAATTTTGATAATAACTATATAAAAATTTAAGCTTGTAGAGTTGAAATAATCGAACCTTAATATTTAATCAAAGATGAATAATTTTTTGAGTTCTTTTTTTTTTGACAAACCGCGTACATGTGAACGTTAATATCTTATATTTTTTAGGAGGGTCCCTCGACAAAAAAAAGGCCGTCCTGGACGGCCTACAATAGGCCGTCCAAAGAGGACGACAAAAACAGACCTTTTAAGGACGTCGCCTTGCTGGCGAAGGCCTGCAAGTGGTACCGGAGTGGGAACAACAACCAGGCTAGGTGGAGGGATTTTAGTGGGTAGGGCAACGTTTGCGAGTCCCACACACCGGTGGAAGGGAGGGGGGCACGGAGCCTCCCCGATGATCCGTAAAAGGGATTTCCCCACCCGCAAAAAAAAAAAAAAAAAATTTTATATTTTAATTTTTTATAAACTTGTTAAAACTTTATAATACGCCATTTTTCGTCAAGTGTCTCGTCTACTATGTTCAAATATAATTTTAATAACAAAAAATAATCTCAATCTACGAATAAAATAAATCAACTTTGTCGAATTTATTTCAAGACCGTATATATTTGCTTGATTTATTATACGATTTAAAATGTGATTAAATTAATACAAAAAAAAAACAAACAAAAAAGAAAAAAATTTAAATATTAGTCTCAATTTAAAAAACTTTTCAGTTTTAAAAACGTATTTTTTAACTTTATTGAAATTTGATGACATGACTCACCGTTGCAGATTTACATTATTAATAGGTTTCATTAACCATAAATTTCAATATTATCTTGATAAATTAACTGATTCGATTAATAAAATATTCCATTCCACGATTTTTAACCAATAATTTATTTCGCACAATCTGAACACGTAGACGAAGCACAATAAAATAAAAAAGAATATAAAGAGTAAAGACGTAGAATAAAGAACGAGATTGAGATTGAGAATAAGTTTAAGATTAAGAGAAAAGATATAGTACAGAATGGTGAAGAAATTTTAAAGAGAAAGAGCCGTGAGGTGTCGGCAAGTCGAATTGATCACCTGGGTGCTTCGACAGAGGCGCTAATGGTCATGCATGTCTGACAGGGTGGTGGTGATGTTTGTGGGGAAGGACGCCGCCTGGGCACGCAACCGGCGCAGCCGTCCCACCTTTCGGGAGGCCGTTTCTTCTTCGGCGGCACCTTGAGAAACCTGGCCGTGCCGTTGGGATAGCCGGCACCGGGTAGACTACCGGAGGGCGCCGGCGGCCCGTCCGACGAGTCGGTCGAAAAGCCCGATACCTCGTCCTCGGTGTCGGGTGGGAACTCGTCGCGACGAGCTTCCTCGAGGAAGACCGAGTCCGAGCCGAGCGAGCGCGAGTCCGGCTCCGGGGGATCGACGCTACCCATCGAAGCCAGAGGCGCGCGCCTCGTCGACGTCGTCGTCACCGCCGCTGGCGCCGACGTTGCCGTTGACGAGGTCGGGTGACCCTGTCGATATTGCTGCCGATGGTATCGCTGCTGTTGCTGCTGCTGCTGCTGCTGCTGCAGCTGTTGATGGCGATGGTGTCGGAGAGCAGCCGCCGCCGCCGCACCCGTCGCTCCGTACAGTCCCGCCTCGCTGCCGCACGGAGATAACTCTGGCGTTGGCTGGATCACCTAATGATGGGAATTAAGATACGTCGTGTAATTCAGGCTCCGAACTTATTATTATTTTACTGTTTACGTCGAATTTATTATTTTACTTTTGCTGCAATAACTGATTTAAAAAAATATTAACGTTATTAAAAATAAAAAAATAAAAAGGTATAGCTTATGAAAGCAATCCTTATGAAAGCAATTAATTAGTCAAATGATATTTTTTTATTTTCGTTATAGTAAAACGAACGATTAATAAAAAATATAAGGTTGACGTAAAAGTTTAACAAAGCGAATATTATTTTGAGTATAAATTAATTATTAATATCATTACCTGTATATCGATGGGATGATAAATATCCCAGGGCTCGTCGTAGGCCGCGTGCCTGGGGAAGGATGGCGGGGGCGGGAGGCAGGGCATAACCATGGCGGATCCTCGGCGCTCGAGGTAGCTACTCGCGGTGCTGCTGCATGTAACGGAGCTGCAGCGCCGGTGCGGCGCCAACCTCCCGTTCGATCTCATCGGCGCGGAGAGCAGCGAGTCGTAGCCACCACCGACC
This sequence comes from Chalcis sispes, assembly GCA_949987625.1. Classification (NCBI taxonomy): domain Eukaryota; kingdom Metazoa; phylum Arthropoda; class Insecta; order Hymenoptera; family Chalcididae; genus Chalcis; species Chalcis sispes. The sequence goes on from OX465094.1 coordinate 84,187,847, forward strand.
GAAGCAAAACGCGGTGCTATCAGCGGCAATCGTGGCTCCACCACCTATAATATTTTTTTTTTTTTTTTTTTTTTTTTTTGTTTTTTTATCTTTTATTTCGGCGAGATAATTTTTTATACCGTTGGACTTAAATTTATCTTGTTGACGGATGAAAAACAAAAAAAAAAAATTTAATCTAATTTCTTATCAATTATTAAAATTTGTTTACTTTATTTATAGGTATGCTATTTTTAAATCGGTAATAACACTTTTACGAAGCATTATAAAAATAAACGCACAAATTGAACAAGATTGTAGGATAAAGATGCAGTTAATTATTATTACACGATCACAAGTTCTTGAAGAAAGTTATCGTTAAAAAAGTTCATAAATTTATACTAGTATTTTACGATTGGAATCTTTTCCATATTAATATTTCAGTATAAAAGGAAGGACTCGTGTACAGCTTTTTAATTCGATTCAAACTTTAAAAGCTTCCTCGTTATTTCTTCGCTCTTTAAACTCTTGAGTTATTAATAATTTTCCAATATTTTTTATAAATCAGATAGAAAAGCTGAGCTTTCTTGGAAATATGTAAAAGATAGCTGGGTTATTAAAATTATTAAAATGTGCTGACATGAAATAAGATAGATAAAATGAAAAAAAAAAAAAAGAAAAAAAATAATGAATTTTCGCATAATATTTATAAAAATGTATTTTTATATATACTTAAGTAAGTACCTCGACGCACAACGATCTTCTAGGACCGCGGGTCGGCTTTGGTGGTAGCCTGGCGATAGCCTCGAGCGCCGCGGCGAGGGCGCGTTCCTCGGCCTCGGCTTCGGCGACCGCCGCCGCCGCCGCTGCCGTCAGTCGTGGATCCTCCAGTTGCCTGTTCGACTTACACCTGCGCCTCACATATAAAAATAATTTTCGATTAACGTTATTTTCTTTGTATACGTCAAAGAAGTTTAGAATAATCGAGGCGTTATTTTATCGAATTTATCACGTAGATAGATGGTATACCTGCTTTTGTAGACGACCAAGAGCACCATGAGGCTAAAAAAACCGCCGAGCGTCGCGGCTATTCTGACCCCCGTCATAACGTCGTAAGTCTTGTAAAATTCGATTTTAAGCTGCTCTCGCTCGCTGAGCGTCGGCGTTGCGTCTGGCATCGACGACGTCGTCGTCGTCGTCGTAGTCGTCGTTGTCGTCGTCGGACCCGTCGCCCTCGTACTCGTCGTATTGCTGCCGACGCTCGCCATACCTGCGATATCGATCGAATTACTTTTAACGCGAAAAGTGGAATTCAATAATATACGATGTATCGATTTAATTTATTAAAATGCACCGATGCAGGGCATAAAAAAGCTTGACGATAAATACATATCGTTTCGTTTATTTAATTTTTTAAAATAACTATTTTATAAAAATTTACCGACGTTCTTTGATGGCAAATTTAATATTTACTTTGTAAATAAAATAAAAATAAAAAAAAAAAAAAAAAGAAAGAGAGAGAGAGAGAGAGAGACAGCAAATCTAAATATTAAACTTACTAAAATTATTTTTCATCGAAATTTCACATAACCTAAAGAGAGATTTATTATACGATTCAACGGTAATAATTTTTTATTTAATTTTACATAAATTTAAAAGAATAATATTTCATCATAATAATAATGTAAAATTAATTATTTATTTGCTTATTGAATAAATGAAAATTTCAGTTAGCGAACGGGGACACACCTGATTACAAGTACAACTACGTAAATAATGATTGCAATATTACAATTTCAATAGAGACATTCTAAGCCAAGAGAGGCAACTCGTATTAATTTATACACGCCGAGAGATGCACAATTTCATTTAGCGAACAAATTTCCACAATACCGATGGCGATCAAGTATAAACATCTCGAATAATTCATCGAGGAAGCAGCGAAATTTCAAAAAATCCCCCCCCCCTTTTTTTTTTTTTTCGCTAATCTCCGTAACCCTTTAGTTTAAAAAAAAGTAGCAACACGGGTTGATAATTATTATTCGTCAAAGTTTTAAGGTATAACGTTGAGAATATTTCGTCACCGTAAAGTGTCGGTGCTTCGATGTGTGTGCATCGGTACTTGTTTATTTTTTCTTCTCCCTGTCGCCTATGCAGATGGGTTGAAATATATATTTCAGACGAAATCTATAAGAGAGAGTATCGAAATGCACATTTATAAATATGTATATGGATAGAGTAAGAGTTATTCGTTGGGTTGTGAAACTTGACTAGTCCAGTTGACGAGCAGTTTCTCTTATTATGCTTTGAGTTACTCCTCCGCTGTCAAAGTGAACAAAGTTTACGCATAGTATACGAGAGAGAGAGAGAGAGAGAGAGAGAGAGAGAAACAGTGCGCGAGGCCGCGCGAAAAGTCGTGGAAAGAGCGCGTCTTCCCTCAACTCGAGCGGTTCAACCCCCTCCGTGTGCTGCTGCTCTTTAATCTCGCGCTGTTTCCGGACTTTGTATAAGCTCGACAATTTTCCGTCTCGAATGTCAACGTTGAAATTGTTTAGCATTACGTATATATCACATACGTGTAATTGTGCACACGTGTGTATGATTGTGTAGTATAAATAAAAGGGAAAATATTTTATTTTTGATCATAACTAGCATGTTTATAGTTAGAGGAAAAGTAATAATATAATATTTACCGTAAGAAAATCAGTGCTTTTGAAACTCGTAAAAGAAATGTAATTTTTAGAAAGGAAATCTGGATGAGCGAGGAGAGAGAGAGAGAGCGAGAGAGAGAGAGAGAGAGATAGAGATAGAGAGAAAGACAAATAATTATTTTTTCGTTAAAAACGCGTGTAGAGATTTTTCTTTCTTAAAGTTAAAATGTTTTTGTGAATGTATAAATTTTTTCGAACGGTTCATTTACAATGCTATATATATCCAGCATTGTATTCATAATGAACTCTCTCTCTCTCTCTCTCTCTCTCTCTCTCTCTCTCTCTCTCTTTCTCTTTCTTTTCATTCTCTTCTTCGTATTTTGTTTTGCGTTAAATTAAACGGCCTATAAAAGAGCAAGAATCTCCAATTAAATAAAAGCCACGTTTGCAAAGAGATCAGAATTTTCTTTGAACGTTTAAGCGTGGAAAAAGATAAAATTACGAAACGAGAATAATTTTTATTCGCATTGCAATGACTATAACATTTCTTTCTTTTATATTTAAAAAAAAAAGAAACTAAATGAACACTTTTTAAAGAAGAATATTATAGATGCAAAAGTTTTTAATAAATTTGGAAATATAATTGTTTTTTTTTTCTTTTGACAAAAACACTTTTTTTCTATTTAATAATTTAATGTTATTTTATAAATTAACAATCAGTTTCAATGTACTTGTATCATAAGTAAAATATATTTAACTTTGGAATAATAAAAATGTTTACTTTTTGATTTCCGATTTTTAATTATGAAATTCGCGTCCATCGCCCGACTAAATATTCAAAATTAACTTTCGAAAAAAAATAATAAACCTGTTCGACGTAAAGTTTTCATAGAGTTAAAAGAGAAAAAAAGGATAAAGTTGACATTTAATATAAACTCTAACCTGGCCAAATTTTCTCATAAAAATTCACCCTTTTATTCGCAAAAAAAATGAAAAAAAAAAAAAAATACAAGTCGAACATTTCCACACCCCTGACTTAAACCGCTCGAGCAGATTATCCGAGAGTAACAAAGGAAAAATGAAAAATGAAAATAAAAAAAAAAAAAATTTTTGCTTGAACACGTGTACGCACGTGCGATTTATTCGTTAAACTCGGCGCGCTCTCTCCCTTCTTTCCCTTCTTAACTTTTTTATTTTTTTTTTCATTGTTATTCGGGGGGGGGGGGGCGGAGGAGATGGTTGTTCAGACATAATAATGCCATGTCTTGAGAGACGTATGTATATATATATATATACATATATGTATATCGGCGTTTTTGCGCTTAGGCTGCGCGTGACCCAGAAAAACGCATCAGCGCAGGATTTTCGCGCGCTCGGGTTGGCCTATGCGAAGGGAAACCAGGTCGAGGATCGGCCGCGAGTGAATTATAGATGGAGCCCCGCGTTAACCTCCCTTACTCTCTTTCTCTCTCTCTCTCTCTCTCTCTCTCCCTCTCTCGGTACATGCGCACGTTCAGCGAAGGGAGACAGAGAGAGAGAGAGAGAGAGAAAGCAACAGGAAAAGGAGCCGATGGAAAAGAGGTTAGCCTTCGGGTCATGGCGCGAAAGCGCGGCAGGCCTGGATATATCTCCTACTGCTGCTGTTGCTGCTGCTACTGCTGCTGCTTGGGTATTGATTCCCCTTCTCTTTTCAGCCCTTTGGCTTATATTCCGCGCCGCGTTTACCGCTCTCCCCCGATGGTCCAATATACTTCAGACCGGGAAGTAACCCTAGACTCTTTTTTTTTTCGGTATCTGTCGAACCACCTCCGACTTCCCGCTCGTTGTCATCTATTTCTTTTTCCACTTTTTCTACGTACGAAAACATCATCGGTATGTACTACTTTTTCATTTATCGCGCGTAGCTTAGTTCGTATACGCGCTGTCGCTATTTCTTTTTCTTTTCTTCTTCCCTCGTACATTATATTATATACGTTATTACGTTTCGTCGTCGCGACGTTATACGTTGAAGCACATAGTGGCTTATTAATTTATTCACGAGCTCGTTTCTCGTTTGACGTTGAAAATTTTACCGCAATCTAATTGCTGCGTAATTTGGTACTTTCATTCGTTTTGAATATAAGGGGAAAAAAAAAAAAAAAAAAGAAAAAGAAAAAGAAAAGATTATTAAAACGCAAAATGAACCTTCTTTCTTTATGTATAAATATAAAGAGCAAAGTATAAAGTGTTTTTTAAATTTGAAAAGTGCCGTTTCTTATGTATAGTATAGATAGATGAAACGAGGATGTAAAATTCTATATATTATTTAATTATAATTTAATCGCTGAATCTTTATTTTAATTCGTTCATTAGATTTAGTTTCAAAGTTAAACGATTCTTGTTCGTTAATAAAAATAAAAAATCCAGCATAATAAACTGAACGGCAATATTATGCGGGCGAGATTAACGATTCAAAGTTTTATAAAATTTGCCGCACGGCGCGGCTTCTCTAATTTTAAAGACGGCCATATAAGACGTTAAAGATTTAAAACAATTTTAAAACTCCTATGAGCTTCACGACGTAATTAAATAATTTTAGCGAATCGTTCAATAAAATGTCGATGTGTTATCTCACAAATATAAAGGGCCCTAAAAGATAGATAAATTTTTCTCAGACTTAAATTTCACTTTACAAGCTTCAAACGTATATATATATATATATATATATATATATATATATATATATATATATATATATATACAGTATCAAAGAAAATTAGCTTCGCTTTAACGAAATGAATGTCCATTTCGAAATAAAGGAAGAATTATGTGTACACACATTCGTTGTATTTTATGTGAAAATCGTAATTAAGCTTCGAAAAAGGAAAAATAATGTACAAGACTATGTTGAATCGATATTTATAAAGCATCGATATTTATTTGTTTATGTTCACATGGGTTCTGCATCTTGAGATTTTAATTATTCTTTTTAATTCGATAGCTACTTTTAAAAAAGAAAAAAAAATGTCTTAGCGAGTTTCTATTGAGAATAATTTGTTTTTACAAAATATTAATTACAAAGGTCATATTGATTTTTACTTTAAAACGAATATTTAAAAAAGTTTTAAAAAAACGTATTCATTATAAAAATAATGAAAGAAAAAAGAGGTGGCACAAGAGACGAGAATCACTCGTTGTTTCGCACATATACTTGTATTAAATAAAAAAAAGCCGTAAAAAACTGGCACATCGTCGCGTACGCGAGAGAGAAAACGTGTAAAAAGAGAAAAAGAAATAAGAGCATAAGAAAAACTATATATAAACATAGAAAGCGAAAGATAGAAAAAGTATAAAGTACAAGCGAAGGCAAGAGACGCGATATTTCCCTTTTCTCGTTCAGAAGCTCTCATCGGGAAGGAAAGCTCTATATCCAGACGAACAACGGTACGGCGTCGTTCGCTTTATCATATCCAAGCTCTCATCGTCTGTCACGAAGAAAGGAAAGATAAAAAAGATAAAAAAGAGGGGGATAGAAAGGCGTAAGGAAAAGAGGAAAAAAAAGATAGATTCACTTTTCGCGCCCGGCGGCCATTTCAACGAATTTTCGAGTCTATCTTCATACCTCCTTCTCTCTATATTTTCTTTTCGAGTTACTTTTTTGTTTCCGCGCGACGTCTAACTACGACGACAGCTTTTCCCTAGCTTGATTGAGAAGGCGTTGTTCGAGAGATAAAAAGAGAGAGAGAGAGAGAGAGAGAGAGAGAAAAAGAGAGTGAGATGAAGGGAGAGAGGGGGGGGGGGAAAGAGTTTACGGGTTTAACGACGCAAATGACACACACACACACACGGCTTGTACGCGATAAACGCGTATATAGGCACGCGTGTAAGTGAGCTCGAGGGTTCGAGACAAGGCTTTGACAGTAAAGGCGATAACGTCGAACGAAGTCGTCGAACTCGAGAGATCGAGAGCTCGAATTCTGGTAACTTCATCGGCCTTTGTTTCGTTACTCTGCGCCAGTGCGCGAGCGTTACCTGCTTCGTCTAAACGATCTTGATTCCTTATTATTTTACCAATTTTCTTTCTTTTTCATTGCCCTGATTTTGAAATTTATTCAATGTAAAAGATACTTTTAAGTAAATTATCAACGCGTCAAGGTGTTAATATCAATTCTTTGTTTTTTTTTTTTTTTTTTTTTTTTTTCTCTAAAATTTAATGTTATTCAAATAAAATGCTTGAGAAATAAAAATTTTAACAAAAATCTTACTTTTGTTTCAAAAATTAAATTTATAAAATTTTTTGCTAATTGTTAAAAATTTAGAAAACGGATTTTCCAATCTCATATTAATTGAATTTATCGGACCATTCAATTTAATAAAATGATTCACGGATAATGTTAAGCTTGTAAGAATGTACACGTTGCATCTTTTATGGATAATAGAAATTCTTATCGATGATCTAATAAAGCAGATTTAATTTTTGTTTAAATTTCCTAATGTTATCTCGATGTCGCGTCGATTTTATCATAGTAAAAATCTGAAACAAACGAATTTCGCGTTTTCATAATAATGCGCAACAAATAATACTCCCGAACGTTCTCGAAATAATTGAAGGTGAGTTAATCAGACTTAACGCTATATCTACAATCACCTCGATATGTACTTTTCTAGCTTAATTTAGTAATTACCCGTCATTTTCTCGTTTTTATTTTCCTCCTCTTTTATCATCGCGCGTTTCGCAAGTTATGCATAATACTTAATCCTCATAAGTATACGTTTAAAAAACGACATTCTTTGTTTTTCTTGTTTTTTTTTTTTTTTTTTTTTTTTTGTAACCGTTGTCGAAAACGAGAGAGCGAATTGCGCTTGGTTGGTAAGAAGGAACGACAACCTGTGGATACGATCCGCCGGAGAAAAAGGTGAAACAGTACAACATACGGTGTACGCGCGGGGAAGGAGTGCACGTAAACATATAAACATACATACATACACATAAAGAGATTATGCTTATCGGTCGAGCCGTTCAAGAGAAATGAAAATTTGCCGTTTCTATTCTTGGCACGTATACTCGTACTCGACCAACACCAATGGAAGATTTCTATCGTCTAGGAAAGCAAATAAGTGCTTGTTACTTTTCTCTTTCTCTTTCTTCTTCTTTTTGTCTTACTACTTTTTTGCTGTTTTTTGGATTTAATGGTTTTTTTGGTGGAATGTTAGAGTGAAAGAAAGAGAGAGAGAGAGAGAGAAAAGCAAGCCGAACACGTAGTTCCAATTATTAGGCACGCGATGTTTCCGAGATTTATGACGGTTTAGCACATGGATTAATTTTGATTAAGTGAAATTTATTGGTTCGCGTATCATCCGGAATTATGAGGATAATCCTTTTAAATGTAATAGTAATTTTTTGCTTATTGCTGTTTTTATATCTCGTTTGTTTAATTTCAAGTTGGATTAACTTGTTGGATCAATCGATTGTACGTTTAAGACGTTTACAAAACTTGATATCTAAAAACGCGAGAGAATTTTCAATAATACGAGCAATCAAAGAAAAAACTTTAAATTCGCGGGGTTAAAACGACGGCGACGAACGATAGCTGTTCTTAAGACACCGAGTCGTTCTTCTTATACAAGGCAACGTACGTTTATACAAAGCTCTTACAACTCGGTCAAGTCCGTTAATCTAAACTTCTCTTCGCGGAGTTTGCGAAAATTCTCGTACGTACTATATACATACTCGTACATACAGTTGTATTCTCTATGAGAACTACGCACATTCACGCGTACGCGCGCGACGAATTCTTATTCAATTGCTCCACGTTCAAAGCGAAGCCTCGCGTATGTTATAACAAAGAAATCAAAATGGTTGCGCTAAAAGATGTCCGTGGGGACATCTTCCGCGCGCAGGCAGTGAAGAAAGGCCGCGGTGGCAGAAATTACGGCGAGTCGCCTCGAAATTATATAATACAACGATCGTCCGCTGAAGGGTTATTACGGTACGAGCTATGAATCGCACGTGTCTGTCGGCAGTTTTGTCGAAGGATCTGTTTTATGTACTTTATGAGCACTTATATTTAAGAATTATCGTTACGTCTGACTGTTATTTACGGCTTAAAACGCTCACTCGAAATGAAGAACTAAATTTAAGATTAAACATACAGATTTTTTTAATTTTGCGGCATAGATTTTGCAGATTTAGTCAAAGAATGATAATCTGCAGGACCTTTGGTATCTACAGTTCTCTGCAGAGGATTCATCGTTTCACGTACGAGTAAAATTTTCACGGTAATATATACTCGTAATTAGTATATATTTAGTATATCTAGGATATGAGTAATTTTAAAAAGAAAAATTTTTTTTTCTATAACATTTGCAGTTAATTTTTAATTTGAATAACCTAACCATTTTAATGTGAATGACCTTTTAATCAAATTTTCTTTCAATTGAAATCGAAAAATTAAGTAATGCCACCAAAACAAACAAATCGATCAACTTTGAACATTCATTATTTTAAAAACGACATATAAAAACGATTAAGTAATATAATGATATTTTATTAACGATAAACATAAATAATTTGTTCAGAAGGCAAAGGGTGAATGTTTAGCGACGATCGATAAAATAAGTAATGATGAACTGCAAGCTTTTTCGAAATATAGTAAAAGCCAAGTTAAACCCGAAAAATTCGAATAAAAGAGCGGATTGAGTAGTATCTTAAAGAGCTGGGCAATTTCCTCGACCCTCTTTTTCTACTGGTATATACCATCCTCGGTAAAGTGCTTCATCCCCTCGCGGCAATACAGGCCACGGGGTCGAATTCATTCGACGGACGCCGACCGCGCGTAATGACGTCGCGTGGATTTACCAGCAAATACTCCCACCCACCAAAGAAACTTCATTAACCAAGAGCTAGAGTGAGAGAGGGAAGAGATTGTTCTTTCTTGAGGATCATATAATGTGCGGGCGGCTATATATATATAGTCATGCCCAGACTGGCTTCGCGCCGAGGCTTCAAACGGCTTACATTCGCCCAATTATTTATCGTAGCTCGGGCATCGCGATTAGGTTTATTGCCTTCTTTTTTTTTTTTTTTTTTTATTATCCTATTGACGTACATTTTAAACGAAGATTATTCAAATTACTTGAAATAAACATTATAAAATTGCTTCATTTAATTTATTATGATCGTTATTTTTGCGTAAAGCAATTACGTAATTGGACTCCTTCCTTATCCGTTACAATTACGTAAAGCGACATTTTTTTGTGACAATCAAAAAGTGCATTAAAAAATGATGCTCTCTTGATTACAAACTTAGATCATCGTTGTGTATTTTTGTAAAAATCACGGTACCGATAGAAATGAAAAAAAAAATCATCTCGTAAAAATATTCGATAACGCGACGATAAAAAACGGAAAAAAGAAAAAAACCAATCGTATATGCGCGCGAAGAGTTAAACGTTAAATAATACCCTGCTCGTTATGTCCATCGGCAAACTTGGCCGTTACTTGAAACGAGCGGAAAGAGAGAGAAAGAGAGAAAGAGCTGAAAATACACGCTCCATAGAAATTCTTGGAATACATCAATAAGCGGCAATAATATCCGAGAGAGCAGCTGAGCTACTCCATCCGTAGCACTTTGGCGAAATTCCGCGCGATTTGGTAGCTCACGCGTACGTAAGCGAATACTATTTTATTTTCTTTTCTTTGGAAAATTTATGTACGTACAAGAATCGCAAACGAAAAAAATAATACGAGTTTAATAGAGGGAGACATGCAATGTTGTATTCGAAAAGACGAATTTGACGATATCTGATATTTCAAGGCCCGACTGTTTTGCGATCTATCGCTGATCGAATTTTAACAATAAGAATATATAAAAACATAGTTTACAATTAATAAAGGGCTTATAGTTATTAAAACTGCTGTTCGTTTCTGCGGTTTAAATTTCGAGGTCGATAAATTGTTATAAAATCCATTTAACGAAGAAAAAAATCTCACGCGCTTATCTCGCGTTAAATTCTTGTCGGATGATTTTTTGAACGTGACCAACCGAAAATATTCTCACCGAGTCGGACCTCAAAGTTTGTTTTAAAATTCACGGCGTCGGCGATAAATTTTAGAATCGCCGCCAGTTCGGTAGCAGATGTTTTGGTAACGCGTCCGCTTGAATTTCTTACGTTCTCGTTAAATGCTCGATCGTTTGACATTCCGATGCGCAATTTGCAACCTTAAAAGATTTCCATTTTCTTTGGAAACTATTTTTTTTTGTTTTTTTTTTTTTTTTTATAATTGCAAATTGTTCTTTTATATTCGTCGACGAATGGATTATATCGATGGACCATCGTCAGATTTTTGCTAAATAAATATGAAATAAATAATTCAACAGTTTGAAATTTACATTTGTGATTATTTTTAAAAATAAAACGCCCGGAAATTACCTTTTTTATGCTAATAAAAAGTTAATAGATCGTTATTGAGTTTTGAAGAATTGATAAAAACGTTTGTATCGCAATTTTTTGATGATTTCATTAACAGAAAATCTTTGAAGAAAATATAACAAATGGTGTTATTGATATTGAAATATTCATCGTTAAATGTTTACAAAACGGATGTTCTATCGATGTTGAAATACTAATTACAAAAGTCGATATGAATGTTTGAAATGAACTTTGCCAATTTCGTTTATTGAAACCGATATACATATTTCGATGGTTGTCGTAAATAATAATACATCGATGCAACGTCGGCTTTGATTTGCCAGTTCGAAATAAACTGCTGAAACAATCTTGGGAATTGCTTTCAACGAATCTGATAAAGGTATAAATAATTTCCGTGAAAAACGAAAGTTATTTTCAAATAATTTTCATGTTGCGTAAACAAACAAAATTCCGCTATGGTTTAAGCTGTACTAATTTTAACTTTTTTAATTAGTCGAAAACTTAACGAAATTTGTAATAATGGGTCTACATAAAACTATTTTACAATTATTTATTTATATTCAACAATGCGTATTTGCATGCATAAAAAAAAAAAAAAGAATATTTAGAAATTATCTGTTGAAAAATTACATTAGTGAACGTCAATATTTATTCGTCTAATTTTACCGACATTCATTTAAAAACTATAGAATAAAAATTAATTATTTAACCGTCAATTAAATTTAATTTTCGGCTGTAATAACTTGACAAAAATTATTCGGTAAAAAAGATATTGCAAAAATTATAAATCAAAGTAATGTAAATAAAGTTATGCTATTCTAAATTACTCGGTCTAAACAAAATCTTAAAATAAAATGTATAAGTAGTAAGCGAGTAGTAACCGTTCGTCTAGCTATAATGTGCTTAACGTCAACAAGAGAGAAAGAGAGAGAAAGAGAGAGAGAGAGAGAGAGAGAGAGAGAGAGAAGAGGAGAGAAAGAGCAACGAATGTAACGATTCCGCGGCTCTCTAAAATAAACTTGGCGCGTTTCATCCCTTCACAATCATACGGTGAGATCCTCGACGGTGGCAAGACGTATACATGTATATATACCTGGATATGTATAGAGTACACGTACACGTATAGGTATAGAGAGGAGTTGCGTGCTCTCCGATTTTCCTATGTAACTTGTTGCTTCCTCGTTATAACACTTTTCTGCGCATTGTCAGGAAGCCGGCGATGTTGTAGCGTACCAACTCCTTCGCCATTACTCTTCCTCGTTTTATTCTCGCAGCTCTTTTTTTTTTTTTTTTTTTTTATCCTTCGAAGACATAAACGCGAAATAACCGAGAAAAGACTCGAGAGCACCGATAAGGTAAGCTACTCTCTTGCTGGGAAGGAGTAAAAAAGAAGGACGATGTGAGCGAAAGTGAATAGCGCGCGTATACATCCACATGTATATTTATATATATATATATTCGGAAGTGTTTCTTCGTGAGTTGAGAAAGAGAGAGAAAGAGAGAGAGAGAGAGTATCTCTTTTCTCAAGATCTTGGCACTTGCCGTCACGCTTATATTCGTGCTTATACCAGTGACTTTCTTTCCTTTAACTTTTTTCTTCGTGTCGTTTTCTTTTTCTTTCTTTTTTTTTTTTTTTTTTTTCTTTTTGTAATCCGCGGTATAAATTACTTTGTGCTCTTTAATACGAGTGTTTGGATAGGTGAAATGTCGTTGTTACTATTTTTGAAAATTTTTTCGAAATTTTCACGATCAGGTATACGAGGTATGTAGGCAAATTTTACAACTTACTTTGATTTATCAAAGTTGAAAACAAGCAAAGTAAAATTTATTATTGAATTAATTTTAGAGTAAAATTTTGATTTACATCAACTATATACAGCAGAAGCCTTAAGGATAATAAATCTTTTAAAATTCGACATATATATATGTATATTTTTTTTTTGTAATTAAACAAAGTCGTAATTATTTTTACTCTAATAGAGCAACGAATAATGGAATCTTTCTAATGAAATAAAGAGATGTCAGTGTATAGAAAGAAAATATTGAAAGTGCGTTTATCACTTTGACTGCAGTGCTTAATGAAAAAATAAAAAAAGGAAAATGAGAAAAAAAGGATAAAAGAGAGAAAGAGAAGGAAAACGTCGGGGCAGCTCTTTTGTTCTACGAAATAAAAGAAGCATCCATGGCTCTCTAGGCACTAAAGAGTGAAGCGATTTACTTTCTCTCTCTCTCTTCTTTCTTTCTTTTTCTTTTCTTTTCCCTCAATCTCCTCGTAAATTCGTACGATGAAATTCGTTTTTAATCTCACGATTGCGCAAACAACGTAAACTCTAGCGGCAGTCGCTCACCGTGCGAAGTTAACGGGTGCGATTATTGTTTTCCATTCGATTGAAAAAAATTTGTGCTCCATCTATGGATGTTCTTGCAAGTTGCAGTGAGACTTTTGTGAGCAAAAAATCTGTACGAGAGAGACAAAAAACGTTCGCGTAGCGCTTTAACTCTAAATTATAGAGAGAGAGAGAGAGAGAGAGAGAGAGAGGGAGGGAGAAGAGAAGAGGCACTGTCATATTTGTCGATTTTAACAACTTCACCGAATAGATAACATGACGTTGTTACTTGATTTGGATCCACAACAAAAATACTTTCAAGATTTTTGATATACCGATTCTTTTTGTAATTTTTTTTTTTTTTTTTTCTAATATAGCTACTTATAAAAATTGAAATACAAACTTTATTGAAAATAAAAATGACATGAAAATTTTAATAACTTCTTAAGCTTAGATAATTAAAGGCTTTAGAATTTTTCATCGTTATATTTTTTTTATCGTAAAAATGAAAGCACCTTTTAATAAATAAAATGATTGAGAAAACATTAAGAGCTTTTGAACGTTGTTAAAAAATCTATAAAATAAAAAATTAACGAATGGTTCTATAAAAAAACAAATAACAATCTTTGAAGTTTGTGTTTTCAAAAATACTCCTAATTTGCTTCCTCAAAATTTAAAATAAAGGATTAAAAAAAGCCATCTTCTGTAAAAGAGTAAAAAATAGAGAAATCATACGATTTTTTCTTTTAACTGGCAAACAACGCATGTGAAATCACGCACAAAAACGAAGCTCGACTAATCCAGTCAACTGCGAACACAAAGCAGCCGAGAGAATAAAAACGACGGAGTGAGAGAGAGAGAGAAAGAGAGAGAGAGAGAAATCCATGGATACAACAAAGCTGCAACCGAAACAAGCTTTCGGCCCGATAATTCGGGGTAGACCCTGGGGATAGATAGGGTAGAGGGGATGGAGAAAGAGAGAAAGAGAGAGAGAGAGAGAGAAAGACAGAGAGTAAAACGGTCTTGCGCGCATTTCCAGGATCCGGGTCAGCGGAGTTGGAGCGCAGGAGTAGGCCTGTTGAATGTGCGCCGCTCCTCTTCTTCTTTTACGCTTCTACATACACATATATACATACATGCGTGCGCGCGTATGTGTATAAGTTTCTACTCTCCTTCGCGATTTTCTCTTTCTCCCCCACAGCGTGTATACGCTCGATTGGTTTGCTCCACTTTCTCAAGTATCCCGCGAATGTTCGTATAACGGAGTCGCGCTCGTCACTCCCTTGTGTCGCCCTGTGGCGTGATAGCATTATTATACGCGGATTCTTTCTCGCCATTGCCGCTACTTGCCTCAACCGCGATCGATGCATTCCCTCTCTTTCCTCCTCTCTATCTATCTCTCTCTTTTTGCGGTTTCCTATTATGCTCTTTTGACCTCGCACTCTTTCTTTTCGAGAGAGAGAGAGAGAGAGAGAGAGAGAAAAAGAGAGAGATTGTACGTCGCTCGTCTTTCATACACGCGCTCACGTTTGTGTGTGTGTGTGTGTGTGTGTGTGCGTGTGTATGTGTGTAAGGTTGAGATCGATAATTTTTCACTATTTCCTGTTCTGCATCAACCTCGTCTCATCGTACTTTGACACGATTGTTTCTTTATGAGTTGGGAATCGCCGATAGAACTTTGTTCTCTTTTTTTATCAGTGATTTTTGTCTTTTTTTTAAGCTTCCGTTAAATATTCAACTAGTTAACGACAAAGTCTTTTTTTGTATGGAAATTAAATTTATGAAAAAAATTTTTTCAATCGCGATGACTATGTACATTAAAAATAAATATTAAAAAAATTTCATTACGTGGAAAGAAACACGAGCACACAACATATATTATTATACCGCAAACATTTCCTTTACGATTACAGCGATCATTATTTTTTAATATACGAAATGGAATTTTTTACAAAAAGAAAAAACAAGAAAATATCTCAAGTCTCGGCGTACGGCAAGTCGAAGATTGAATGACTTTTAACCCTCGTCGTCGTAACACCGGTGCTTCGAAATCGTAAAACAAGTGGCAGGGCGCAAAAATTCTCCTCTTGATATATATATATATACAGTTTATGTTTATTTTCCTACTTATTCTTTACTTTTCCTCTTCATTCGATGGTTTTTTTATTATTATTTTCTACGTATGTAGAAAATGTTTTGCGCAAGACCAAAAAAAAAAAAAAAAAAAAAAATGAAATTCTACATGTAGACAGAGTTAAAAAATATTGAAACTATTCTCTTGTTTATTAAAAAATTGACAATTCGATGAAAGAATAGCGCAAAAAAATATCTATTTGTCTGCGTTTAAAAACTTTTAATTAAAGTCAAATTGCATACCGTGCACTTTAACAAATACCGTCATAAACAATAAAAATTATAATAATAAAAACAACAACGATAATAATAATAATAATAATAATAATAATAAAAAGTGAGAAATACAGTCGAACGTTAAAACGTACAAGAGATTTACATGCATCCAAGGACGTAAAAGCCTCGGGAGTCCTTACGTCGTCGATCATCTGTGCGCGTTTCGTGTTCTGCTTACTCAGTCCATGAGAGCGAACGTTCGCGTCCGCATATGGGTTTGTGTAACGATGCCCGCATGGAGGATAAGCAAACGACGGTGCTTTGTATATAGCCGCGGATGTCGTAACACAGCTATTGACTTGGACGTTGGGTGAAAATTATTATACGTTAATAAAGTCCGGTCGTTGAGCTCGGTTGAATTTTAGTCACCATGAATTTACGATGTAACTCGTGTTGTTTTCCATTTTCTTCATTTTAAGGCTATTTCGTCATTTGATGACGAGTCGCGTATAAAAAAAAAAAAAAAAAACTTGACCATATCGTAATATCGCATTATTTTCCATACGACGAATAAATTTACTATTTAAATTGTTTAATTAAATTAATAAAGTATAACATTATAAATTTCATTTTTTAACAACCCGAAGATTAGAAAGCTAATCAAAAAGAGTTATATCACAAAGATGTATTTTTTCTAAAAAAAAATAAGGCTTAATCATCTACAAGCGATACCCTTTGTCCATTTTGTAAGAGCAGTATATTCATAAACCCACATAAACTCAACATAGGCAGAGCAACGTACGGTGGCTTTCGGTCGATACACGAAGGACTTACTGTACAACGACGACGATGACGACGACGACGACGACAAGTTTCGTGGATGACGTTATTGCTAGGATACACATGTATTAAAGCAGCTTTCATCCATCCTCTCTCTTTTTCTTTTATACTCTATAGGTAAGAGAGCCCAGGATTTATCTTTTCGCTTGGTTTTCTCTTACGGCATTTTCCGAGTAAAATTTTTACGGTGTAACTCGGAGGAGAAAGAGAAAGAGAGAGAGAGAGAGAGAGAGAGATTGTGGATTACTACATAACGATCGAGGAAGCAGTCCGAAGAGTAAGAGAGGAAAAGGGCCGCCTGCGCTCTGTGAATCGATAGACGTTTGCCTCCCTCCCTTTCACCTGGTACACGCGGAAGCCGCTACACCTGCGGGTTCGTCGAATGCTGCGCGAACGCTACATCGAATCGTGCGACTGTATAATTTACCTTGTATTCGATTCATTTTTTCCTTGTTTCTTTTGTTAGTTTTCTTTTTTTCTTTTTCGTTTGTTTTTTTTTTTTTTTTTTTTTTTTTTTTTTTTTGTTGGTTTGTCGTGAATAGGTCATAGGTTTAATCGATCGTCGATGCATTAACAAAGCAGCGACTCGGAAAGATGACGAAACGTTAGCTATTTGCTTTCGGTAAATGTGCACACAGCGAAAGAAAATAAAGTTACATCGATAACGGCTTGCTTAGCGTCGATCACAAGCGCCGAGGCAACTTATCGTTTTTGATGTAAATACTGTATAATTCTCGTTTGGTTAACAAGCGTAGTTAGGGTAAGTTACCGCGCGCTCGATAATAACGATAACGCAACGATCTTTTGTCCTCAACAACGACCGTTAAAATGATTACGCCACGTTCGGCAATCCCCTTTACTTTGATGCTTAACTCTTAACCCTTCGACTTTCGTTCGGTTGTTATTATACGTGTACCGTTGTAAAAAGCAAAAAAGTAAAATTTCGCAACGCTCGCCATGCTCAAAGTTGTATTTATAGGTTAATATGGAGAAAGTTGCTCGGTAACAAAGAGTTTTGTTGGCGTTACAAAGTTGATGAGACTGCCCGTGTTTGCTTATCTACTGTGAATGTTTTTGATTGAAAAGTTTTGTTAACTTGATAAAATTATTGTTTCTCTCTCTCTCTCTCTTTTTTTTTTTTTTTTTTTAATTTTTTTTTATTTTCTCGACTCGAGAGTCATTTATAATTAAAAAGTCTACAACAATTTATATTAAATCTTATTATTTTTTTTTTAACGAAAAAATTTAATAATGAAACAATTTTCGTTTTAAAATTTTTTTTTCAAACAATTGATAAAACAATTGATTAATTTTGGCACGATATAATTTTATTCGGCCGATTTCAAAGCTTAATTCGATATTCGTAATAATTAACCTAGTTTCACTTATGTATATATAAATATAAAAATAATGATAAATTTAATTTAGCAATCAAATGTGATCGTTCGTTAGAGAAGGTTGTCAATACTTCTGGCACATAAATCATGTCCCTGTCGAGCGATTATCAAAATATGCAATAAATTCAAATTTTCATCTTGAATTATGGATTTAATTTAAAATAACCTAATTTCGACATTATATTACCAATAAGCCTGTTAAATCTCTCACCAGCTCGTTGCTTCAAACATTCGAATAAATCGATTGTGAAAATACTCCGTTGTACGATTATATAAATAATTTATTTTTATACCTAATAAAAACAACGGTTGCAACAACAAATGTTAAAATTTAATTGATCACTCAAGAATAAAAAAAAGAAAATCATACGGTAAAGAAGTATTTTATTTTTATTAAAAAGTTTTTTCATTGCCTCAAGTATATACCTCAAGGTACATATCGATTCTTGCTCTTCTATTTTTCTCTTCCATCACAACTCATCGTTTTTAATTCTAAAACTTTTTATGTCCATTCCCGAGACATATTTTACATTTTAGACTATATTTTAAACTCTCTTCGATAAAGTAAAAAAACCTACCCCCTGGACATCGAATTATTCGGTAAACTTGTGCGTGGTAAACTTGAGAAGCGATTGGATTATGCGCGCGTTTCTCTTTCACCGGTAAAATATCGACGACTTCGCAAGTAGTATAAGTCTACGTATGGGTCGACGAAGATCTTTTCTATTCGTATATACACGTACACAGACGAATTGAAAAAATAATATAAAATTCGTGGTACACATGGGAGAATTTAATCGCAGGTAATGAAAAACGGAATTTTTATAAGGGATTAAGCTATCTAAGAATTTCTATAGTACTTATGTATATTTTAACATTTGCGTAGAAAATTAAGTAACTTAAAAAAATGCAAGCATGTGAAATTTCAGAATAAATGTCAATGAAACATCAACCAAGTTTAATATTTTACAAAATATACATTTTTATTGAAAAAGATCGCATTTTGATTGACAATAAGATATAGCATTATAGTATAAAAAAGATCGATCGATATTTAAGATAAAAATTAAAAATTTAACGATGACAATTTTCAACAATGAAACTACGAAACAATCGCATTACCATAAAATTACCAATACGAACGCCGAAATTTCGGTATGCCTGCAGCCCAAGCTGTAAAAGAAAAAAGTATAGATACGGAAAAGAGCAGAAGCGAAAGAGTCAAGCAGTATTCCACACACGTAGAAAGAAAGCAAGAACGGCTCGAGTACACTTAAACATTTACACACACGCGCGCGCGCATAAATAAAGAGAAGGAGCAAAGGCAACGAGGGGGCTGTTACTTCCGGTCGATGGAAAATTTGTCGGCGGTAGAGAGCCGCTACCTACGCCGGCCCTTTCTCTCCGGGTCAACATTACGCTTTCCCTCGCGTAAACCCTCCCTTCTTTCTCTCTCTCTCTCTTTTTCTCTCTTCTTGGATGTTTATACATTTATGTGTGTGTATGAGGGAACCAGTTGCAGATTACGTGTACACATACTTTTACACTACACGTATATAAAGATTAGACCGCGAGGCTACAGGTCTTTTTATAGCGATGTATACGTAAACGCGACGTTGCCCTGAGATTTTTCGAACTTGCGTGTATATTTTGTATATTATAGAGCCATGTTAAAAAAAAAAAAAAAAAAACATAAGAACGATCGATTTTTTGCTTTCTTTATGCGTATACATTTAAAATGACGATCTACGCGCTGTTTTAGAAATTTTTCGTTCGACTTAAAGTAAAACAACGAGCGCATTAAACCTTCTTTATCTTTCGCACGTGTGCTTCTTTCAGATTGGACGTGTGTGTGTGTATATGTAGTCGCGCTATCATTTTATTCTTGATCGATGGCGTTGCACGCGAACGAAGGATGAGATGAGAAATTACCGGATATAATAAAGGAAAAATTGTTTAACGCGTCATACGGGATACGCGTCTCTGCCCCGAGAGATATGAGATTAACAGCGGTATCGGAGTAGATTACGATGCTTTGGTAATATGGAAAATGAATATTTATTTTTTTTTTTTTCGAAGATATTTCTTTGAAATTTTAACACAATAACTGTCAATAAAGTTTTATGAATTTAATATTAAATGTTCAATTATTTAAACAAAAATATAATTATGCAATAAAGAATAAATCTCAAACGTTTCTTTATACATAATTCACTACAAAAATCACAGCTGCGAAATAAACGTTAATTCGTTACGCATTCGATGTTTCTTTAACTTTATTTAATAAGTGCTAAGCTATGACTCATTTTATTATTTTTTTCATAGCGACGGTTTGATTAATTGAAAAGCGAAAGACAAGTATGAAATCTATGTCTCGACTAAATATCGGTTTGAAAAACATCTTTATTTTTTGTCTCTACAAATACACGCAGAGTTCAGCGTGTATTTAAGTAAACTTGTATTTATTTCACTTTACGGATTCGATTAAAATAGAAATTTTTCGATTCTTTGTTTTTTTTTTTTTTTTTTTTTCATAAAATTTAGAAAATTTTCAACGAAATTTCAATATTCAGAACTGTAGCTATTATCGAGAAGAATTTTCTTTTTTCCCATTTTTATTTTCAAATATTTTCTCATCAACTACAAACGCTTCGAAGGGAAAATTCAAAAACATAGACAAAAACATCGTGCAATTCGAATAGATTTCGTGTCAGACATAGATCGAAAAATCAAATAGCATAGGAAGCTATCGTATAATCGAAAATGCAACGAACTCGAATTCGAACGTTTCCTGAGCGTAAAACGCGTTCACCCACCGGAGCTTACATATCTACAAAAGACTTCTACTTTCCCTTTCTCTCTCCTCCTCTCTCTCTCTCTCTCTCTCTCTCTCTCTCTCACTCTATCTTATTATCTCTATTTATAAACGTGGAACAAGATAGATTTGCATGTAAATAGGCAGAGGCACTTTGCGCGCAGCTTTGCTTCGTCAAACGGGTCAGAAGTAGAGGAGAAGCAACCGACGTTCCGTAAGATTAAATGGGAAATAAAAACTTGGATATATCGTATACCGATAAACAAATTTATGTGCGTTTTGTGGCAACGACGACATTTTCTTTTTTTTTTTTTTGCAAGAGGAGCAAAAACACGAGTTTATTTATGCGACCATACGTATAAAAGAATGAGACGTCTTGGAGATTTGCGAGAAAAGTGTGCGGGAAGAAAATAAACGGGCGAAAATCGTCGGTATTCTCGAGAGACGAGAGAGAAAAACAATTTAAATCTCAAGATCAAGAACAGCTGCAGTCGCGTTACTAGATTACATAATGTTATCTAGATAAATGTCTGAGTATATATCGTATATTTGTATCAGAAAAATTTTAAATTTTAAAGAGAAAAAAACATTTACAGCTGAAAAGCTAAAAGCTGCAAGAGTTGCGTGTCTGCCATGAATTACTTTAAATGGTATTATTTTTGAAAAAATTCGTATTGAAAATTCATATACATTTTATTAAAAATGTATATTTTATTAACGACAATTCGATGGGATTGAAAGTATGGGATATATGTACATTGGTAAATTCTTCGATTTTCCATTTTAGATATGACTCGGTAGCGACAGAGGGAACAACTATTTGATTATCGAGATTGGACAAAGAGATAATCGGCGTTATCTTAATTAAAAAGTTTGCGTTCAATGTCGCAGTCGATTTTAATCTACTTCTTCTAAAAAATGAAAAGAAAAAAAGTGAAAGAAATAAAAAATTGTAATTTATTTTGGACCCCGAGAATATTCTCTTCGAAATTAAGAATTCTCTTGGGATATTATTTTTTGACCATTAAATTTTCTAAACTATGAGAAAATCAACTTTGATAAAATATGGAAAATTGAATTTTTAATCTTAATTAGGTAGAAATTTACATGAAAAATTAAAATTTTTGCAGAAAATTAATGAAACGTTGAATAATTAAAATATGAAAAGAAAATAATTCAGAATCGTCGAGCTAAATTAAAGTAACTTTTACAAAAAGTAAAATCACTAAACGTCGATAGGTAAACTGGCCTTAGATTATTTTCAGCTCGCATAACCGACGTAGCGTGTAAGCTTGCATTCATAAAATTTGCGTCTGAGCATAGTATAGCCAGTGGCTGTATGCTCAGAAAAAGAAAGAGCATAATCAGCGACGGCATTGTAAATCACGAGCGCAGCTTTGTTGCGTTAGTCCAACTACTACTCTGCTATACTCGTACGTCTTTCTGTTATTTTCTATCCGTGCGGGGTAATTTTAGGGCTACACACCTTCATATACACCCGTGGGTAGACAGTTGCGGACCTAATTCCGCTAGCGATCGAACGACCACGAGTACCATAGGATAAACGAGAAACAGAGAGAGAAAGAGAGAGAAAGAGAGAGAGAGAGAGAGAGAGAAACAGAGTTTAAAGGTTTGCGCTCGCGCGCGTGTATAACAATAAACATCGAAGCGTGCCGGGTTGTATTGTCAGGATTTAGGCATCGATTTTTTGCCGCGAACAGGAGGCAAAAAGAGGAAGAGAGAAAGAGAGAGAAAGTAGAGGAGGCAGAGGAGGCTGTGCGCACCGGGGGAGTAGTAGAGAGCGCGCCGGCTATCGATTCCATCCCGCATCAGGAGAGCCAGCGCGAAAGAGAGAGAGAAAGAGCGAGAGAGAGAGAGAGAGAGAAAGCGAGGTGCAGGTAGGCGCCCCGCTCGGCCTCTCCGACCTCCTGGCAAGCCACGCACTTCGGGTCACCGGGTCAAAGCTCACGGCCGCGAACTCTCGCGCGCGCACTGTTGCGCCTCTGCTTCTATCTCCGTTTCTCTTTTTCTCTCTCTTTTCTCTTTGCTTGTTGTTTATGCACTTCACACACATATATATATATATATATATATATATAAACGTATATATGAGTAAAGAGAAAAGAGACTAAGAGAGAAAGAGTGAAAGAAGAAAGAGAAATGTACGTCTGCCGGTAGGCAACGAAGAGAATATGTCTATCCGTCTGTCCTGGGACGCGATGACTACTCGGAGCTTCTGCTCTGTATTGCTACTACTGCAGATGTTCGTGGTTGGGAGACAGCTTGTTCTTCCTCTCTCTCTCTCTCTCTCTCTCTCTCTCTCTCTCTCACTCTCTCTCTCTCGCTCTATCTCTCACTTTTTCATTTTCTCTCTCTCTCTTTCTCGCTTTTTTTCTTGGGCTAATAACGCCATTCGATGCGTGTAAAAGCTTTATAATTCCGATTTTCGCGTGAATTGTTTTTTATTTTACTTAAAATCGATGATTTTTATGAGTGATTGACGGAAAATTAAAAGATAATACGATCGCGTTTTAAAATTCCTTTCGTCGAATATGTATAAATAATTTTAATTTATTTTACATCAATTATGTAAAATGCTCCGATCAAAATTCAATATAACGAATGAAAGGAAAATAAATTTCAAATAATTTATTTATTATCCTGTGGATATGAATTTCAATAATTATTGTGCAAACATTTTAAATTTAATAATTGACATATATATTTTTATTTGCGTGCACGTTTATGCTAATTATTTTATTGTTTACTTGAAACATACAAACAAACAATTACGTAAGCAATAGTTTTTTTTTTTTAATTATCTACAAAACTTTCGATTTTTTCAATCAACTCGAAAAATTTTTAATTTCCAATCGAGCTATTTTTATTTTTTTCATTTTTCTTTTTTTTTTTTCGTTCAATGTTTTATGGTTATTAGATTTCTAAGGAATTTACGAAGCTTTGGATAATAATGCCGGGAATCCCGAATACATCCACTTTTTTTTTTTTAAACATCGTGAGAGAAAAAAAAATTTAACCATCTTTTAATTATTATAATTTTTTTCGAATAAAAATTATTATAAAAGTTTAACATAATTAAAAAATTCATTTATATATTGCACATTACTTTTTACTTTTTCAATAAATAATTATTGGATCAATAATGCGTTACGAATTTATATATATAATCTTTTGTAAAGTATTTTTTAATTCGACACATACAACACAGCTTTAGCAATATCCTTAAAATTATATTTTATGTTTAAAAAGTCAAGTTTACGCAAGCGTAAAATATATTTGCAGCAATAACTTTGCGAAAATGATAAATACTGTGCGGAATTTAAATGTAAAATAAATACTTCATAATTGCATCGTGTTTTTACAAAACTTCAATAGAGACAAACCTCTATAGTTCACATCCGTACGTAATTAAACTCCACGTCGTGTAAAACAAAACAAAACAAAACAAAAAAAAAAGTTATAACGAAAGAAAAAAGTAAAGGAATCTCTTCAACAATTTTATCCTTTTAATGCAGTACAGCGACATAATAAAATTTACAAGAATTCGCGGATGAGTAATCTATCATCGATCCGAAAAGTATATAACGACTCGGCGTCGCATAAGCTCGTTATCTCTCGACGACTTTGTGATATGGCAAAAGAGTAACAATACGTCGTAGTGGGTTGTATAATAATAACACTTTGGAGATATTTCGTCGCGCTAACGTGACGCGTCACGTATTACCCACCGCTAAGCTTATGCCTCCTTCTAAACGCATTACGCGGCTGTTCTGATTAATTTACCCCGCGCTACGTCTTCATAATGGTATATAATTATTAAATTGTCGTTAATTTACTTAATACGCGAATCCAGTTATAAGACTATCAAAGATGATTAATCAATTTGTCAATCAATACGATATGCCTATACGTATACGTGTACTCGTATAAGAAGCATCGATATCGGCTACTGCATTGCGAAGATTTGAAATGTCCATTGTTCTTGAAAATTCGAAATAAAATAACTTTAATGTTTCATTTTTACGAACTCCAAGTTACCAGCGAGAGACGTCTCATTTCATTGGTTACAAATGATTACAAATATACAACGAGATTATCGAGCGAAAAGAAAAAAATAAAAGAAACAAAAATAAAAACATTTTTATACAAATATTTTATACTACCAGAGCTTGGAACAAATAATAAAAAAAAAAAAAAAAAAAAAAATAAAAAAGAAAGAAAGAAAAAAAAAGAAAAAGAAAAAAAAATCGATACCCGCAGGTTATTAAAGATAACGAACGAAAATTCCATACATCGATACAATATTACAGAACAAACCGCAGGCGTTAACCTTAACGTACATATATACTCGATTTGTTTGTAAAGTATGCGTACGCGACCTCGTTTGTTTTTCAATTACGCGGAAACATCAACTCGATTTATTTTCTATGTCGTTCCTCATAACTTTGTATTTTTAATATCTTGGTATATCGCTCTCGATATTTCTCGCACTAAGAGAATTTCAAAATTATTCTTTCCCATACACGCATTTTATATTTTCATATATATATATGTACATATGTATACACACACACACACACGCATATATATATATTCATTAATATCCAAAAGCCTCGAGAACATTCGCGAATGAAAAAATTATGTTTATATTTTGTATTCGCATGTCTTTTTTATTTTTTTTATTTTTTGTTTGTTGCGAGGAGAGATGCGAGAGACGAACTACTTTTGTTGTATATTTTCATAAGTTTTTTTCGTACTATTTTTTTTTATATCTTTTATCGAATCGCATGAACGTAAGTGAAAAAAAATCAGCGTATAGTACAAAAAGATAAATAAATATATTTATATATGTTTTGGAAATTTTTACCTTACGAGTATTTTATTTGAAACGCTTTTTTTTTATATAAAGGAATAATGTACACGAAGTGAATTAACATGTTTATTTTAAAGAACTTCCTACCTGCGAGAGCTTTTAGTGCAATCGTGAATTTTTAATTAAATTAAAAATTTTAACGAGCTTTTTTTTTGTTTCGCGGCCTTTTTTTTTCTTTAAATACGAAGGTGGTAATGTGACGATTAAATTATTTAAGTGTAACACATGTCGCTCGCGTTATTTTCATAATTTTATCTAAACTTTTTATTTATTTTTATTTATTTATTTATTTATTTTTTTTTTTGTAAAAATTTTTAATTTACCAAGTATACACTATGTCTATTAAACAACTTTTCTCCCACATTGTGTGAATTTATTTTCATTACGGTTTTCATTTAACTCAACGTCGAACTTACAAATTTATTTTCAAAAGTAAACAAACGTCGTAAATTACTTTTCCTCGCAACTCGTGCTTAATTAATAATACGAATAACGACGAAATAATAACCAAAGTAACGTTAATTACTATATAAATAACAATTCGGTACCCAGAAAAATAACCGCTACCCGGCATTTTTTATTTCCATAAACAATGAGAGCGCGTCAGAGCGACTCGACTCAGTTGCTTTATTTACGGCTGCAAAAAAATGACACGCGAGAAAAATATATAGCGTTGAGACGCGAGAACTCGCACGGTTTTATACATTGGTCGAAATCGCTATCGAGGCGTAACATAACGGCTTAGATTCTCGTCGAGACGACGTTTCGCCGTTGTGTCGTTGACACATCGAGCGGAATTCCTTTTTTTTTCCCTTTTCGTGTTTGCTCTCTCACATATATGTAGTATATGTATACCCGCAACTGTAATGAGTATACGCGCACGTACACGAAGATGTGTGCAAAATTACTGTCGTGAGAGACTTGTTTATGGTTTAGCGAACGTTACGAGAAATGCAAGTGCGATGTATACGCACACATAGCAAATGAACGCGAGTATTTGTTTTGGCAAAATATGAGAAAGTTAGTTTAATTTAATTTTAATTTTTTTGTAAATTATTTTTTGCACTCTGTGACATGCTATGGAGAACTTGTGCTTATATATATACACACACACACACACACACACACGAATATACGATACTATACGATGTTTTAAAATTTTTGTAAAAGGGTACGACTGAAAATGGATCAATTTTCCTTCCGTCAACATTTTGTACACATTTTCATTTATTTGGTTTCTGTCAAATAATAATAGACAAACATTCATTTATTTATTTATTTTTCTATATATTTTATTTTCAATTTACGAATAGTATGCGGGTGGTTTGAGTTTTTTTTTTTTTTTTTTTTTTTTTTTTTTTTTTTTTTTTTTTTTTTGTGAGATATAATGTAATCGATGATAATGTACTTTGATAAACACAATGTAGCGTGTTATTGTAAAAAAAAAAAAAAAAAAAAAAAAAAAAAAAATGGAATTATTTTAAAATGTAAATTTAATTTCTTATTTTTATGCGATATATTTTGATGAAATTTCATCATTTAATTGTTGGTATATTACTATTTTTACGCTGTTAAACTTTCAAAATTATTCAATAAAATTTAAATTTATGTCGAAAATATATTTAATAGTTTGGTTAAAAAGTCTGCTTAAAAAGAATGTGTCATGAATGATGCAACGGGTAAGCATTTCATATTCCATCTTTATATGTTTTTATGCATTTAGATAAGGTAAATATTTTATCTTCCTCATCTTCTTCATTTATATACAGATTTTATATTTTTTAAGAGAAAAAAAGCAGTATCTCGGACGTGTATGCATCATCTTCATTTTGAAATCCATCTCTATTGGATTAAATTCATAAACTTTTATCGGCGGTTATAAACGAAAAGAAAGAGACAGCAATTTAACGAAAAATTTAAAAAATCGCTCAAAGTCCTCTTAACATAGTCTCGGTTCAATATCCCTCAAAGTACACCTGACACGTGTATCGTTAACCACGCCTAACTCACCGCAGCACGATACGAGCATTCTGCTAAACGCAAACACACGCAGATACCAGGAACATAATCCGTCTTCGGAATTCGCGACGCCTCAAACCTACCCCGTCGATGTCGAGCATTAAAGACTCGATACGTCGTACCAAATTTACCGACAAAATCAATCGATTCATTCGACTTCATACGACGTTGTATATATACGTTATATAATTCAATATGCGCGCGTGTACGTGCCTCTCTCTCTTTCTCTCTCTCTCTCTCTCTCTGCCTGTATATGTGTGTTCAACGAGCTGTGAGAAACAACACGGTGAAAGCGACTCAACCATTCGTAAATCGTTCCGAGTAAACGCGAAACGAACTCGACTACTCGACCCTTATGTCTTTGCTGCGTGCGTATGTTTTCCTCCTCCTCTTTCTCCTCCTCGTCCTTGCTGCGAAATTTATATGCGTGTGTCGTTGAGCGAGTGTCTCTGTCGTTCCTCTTGATCGTCTATGTTCTTTTTTTTCTCTCTCTATCTCTCTTTCTCTTCGAAACTCTCGAAAGTCTTGCTTGCGTCCGACGCTTCGTTAGGTTAAAGGATGAGAGAAAGAGAAAGGGAGAAAGAGATAAAGTCGCTTACTGACTGCTAGATTTATGTGGTATCATTTTTTATGGCTCGCTACTTTCATCCTTTAATTTGGTGGAATGGAATTTTAAGAATTGGACTTTTTTTTGTTTTAATGTTTGCGGCCATTGTCGGGATAACAATAAAGAAAACGAGCTAGAGAAAAATGTGCTTGTAACTATCTATAAAAATTGCAATGAATAAAAATATTTCAATGATGATAAATTGAAAAAAATATATTAAAAAGTATATTTCATATCGTTATAAAATGTATTTACTTACACGCCAAGGTATATTATTAAGAGATCATTTGGCTTTATTGTACATCTACAAGAAGGTATTAGAAAGTATTAAATTTATCTTATTAAATGAAAAAGTTGCCTGATATTTTCAAATTAAATAAATTTCAAAGACGAAGCAAATTTCATATGATATTTTTATTTTCTATTTTTATTGTTTCTTATAAATCAAGCGACTTACATTTAATACCTTTTTTTTTAATTTTTTTATTTCTTTATACTATATTATAATAATACAATAAATAAATGAAAAATTATTATTGTGATAAATTTTATATCAATGAAAATTTTACGAAAAACACGCGCAAATAAAATTTTCACGACAATATTGTTTAAAGGCTTACTTTGGCAACAACGTAAATACATACGAATAAATAAAATTTAAATTCCTTTCGGTATATCTTAATATCTTTTATTCATGGAATTACGGCTCATTGAAATTAATCAATACAGCATCAAAGAATTTAATATGCAAATTTTTCAAAGCACTTTGCCTCGTTCGACTATACGACGATATATTTTTATAAGTCCGCCCCGTACGCGAACATTTCGCTACACCTTTTAAAAGCATTAAAAAAAAAAAAAAAAAAAAAAAAAAAAAAAAAAAATCCGATTATTACAGTCGACTCGACAAAGGCTAATTTTTCATTCCAAATATAAACACACTCATAAAAATCGGCAAACGGTTATATTCATTCAATCGAGCAGTCCCCACTTCCTGTCTCTCTCTCTCTCTCTCTCTCTCTCTCTTTCTCTCTCGCTCTTACCCACATTCTCATCGGTAGGCAACACTATAGCGCAAAAGATTGATGTTGTGCTCTCGATATCGATGATGTATGGAAATGGGGTCGAAGAGAGAAAGAAAAGAAGAAGAAGATAGGTTACAAGCTCGCGGATACGTGCTAGGGGTTTCGAGGTTGCGCGAAGAAGACGAACAAAAGACGTTCGGCTCTCTCATGGTTTTATGATTAATGAACCTGTCCGTTGACTTCTCCTTATTTCCCCTCAAGTTCTTCATCCCTCTCTTGATCGATTTCAATATTCCCGTAGTCCTCCTGCCTTTTTAAACACTTACCTACCGTCTTCGACATAATAAACGCGACACTTTCGCTTCCTTTATATATGCATATATATATAAGAACGTTTTATGTACGAGTAACGCCCTCGTCGAAGTTACTTATAACCTTCCGCATGCGCGCCAATATCTCGGCACGCGATATCTTTACAGCCCGCCGTGGAAAGCGTATGTCTATTGTACAAGAGAGGAGCAAGTGAAAGGAATATATAAAGAAAAAAAAAAAAAAAAAAAAAGTTAAAAAGAAATAAGATAAAGAGGCGCAGACGCGTAAAACACGTAGTACGTCGAATATTTAATATAACGGTAAAAGATTTATCTATGCATAATATACATTATATTACAAAACTTTTGTGAAAATATTACGTATTTTATAAGGTATATAAGCATAAGATTCACGTTTCAATTAGGTTTGTTGTGAGTTTTTTTTTTAACAATCACTATTACTTTCATTGCGATACAATAAGATTTTCACGATTTTTCTCATTTGAAAAATTATAATTACAACGATAAAAACTTAAGCGTAATATCGTCCGAACTTGATTAATAATTATTTTAAATAAGACGTAAATCGATAAGCAGTAACGGCGATGCTATCTTTATAATTAACTTGTTCTATTTCTATACGCGCCCGAAATTCGTCTCGTGTTCTGTTATTACTCCGTTCATAAATAATTTTCAAAGCTTCGCATTTTTAATTAGATAGCAACACACCAATGGCCTTCTTACCTTTTCCTATCTTACACTCGTTCAGCTGCGTAAAATCCCTGCGGACTTATCATTTCGTAAAATCTAGCCTCTATCTCTTTTCTCTATAAATACGAGTATATTCTCTTCCGTATATGTGTATATACACGTATACACATTGCCGGGATAGAATTACATTTTTGCGCAGAGGCTGCGCAAGCAGTCTCTCTCTCTCTCTCTCTGTCTCTCTTTCTCTTTCTCTCTCGGTGTAGCGAAACTGCACTCGGCCTCCATATCGCTTCCTTCTATTATTTACGTACGGCCAAAGGTTGACCTTTCCGAGAGTTCCAGTTGCCGTTGTCGCTGGCTTCGCCCCTTTCGCTGCTTAAGGTTTGCCTATATAATACCTCTGCGTTATGGATTCCATCTGCATTTGCTACCGCTTATACGTGTATTGCGAGGATTTGGATTTTGTACGCGTAAGAGGGATTCTGAGTTTGACAATCGATTTTCAATTAAATTTTATACGATTGCTCTGTCTCCGAGTTATAAATGCACATCTTGCTTCTAAGAGTTAATCAATTCGAACATTTAATATTTTTAATCATTATTTGACTAATTACTTTTTTTTTAATGTTTTACTTTTATAATATGGTTAGCGTTGTTTCCTTTCAATCTTTGAACGACGTACTTTTCATTAAAATAAAAAATGGATATATTTATTTATTTATTTATTTGTTATTTAATAAAGCTCCTCTTTAAATGCAGTCCATAAATTCTATGAAATTGTAGTATTGACTTAGTAATTCGTCGAATAAAGAGAATTCTTCCATAAAGTTTCCTTTTTGCTCGAGTTTTACAAGTACCGCAACTTTAAAAAATACAACGAGAAGCTCGAAAAATATAAAATGAAAAGGCTATTAAGGAATATAAAAGTTTATTTACAAAAAAAACAAAAAAAAAAAAAAAGGGGGAACTGAAAACAAAATCCCAGTTCCGAGTAAAATATGGAGCAAAAATTTCTTATAAATAAAACGGGCCATATATATATATTTAAGGGAAAAGTTTCGCGTTAAAAATTTAGTTATATAAAAAGCGATAAAATATAGACCCAATATTTTTTTTTTACGTGGATTAAAAAAAAAAAATGCCCAACGAGCTTTATATACATTTTCATCGAAAAACCAAAACTAAATTTTTACAAAGTTATCGTAAACTAGTTGAAAAAATAATTAACAAAATCAATGAGGACGTTGTTTACATCGTCGCAAAAACGATCGAATTTAGAAGGAAACATCGAAGGAATTAGAGAGTCGTGAGAAAAACGGAAATACGATACGGGGAAGCGAATCTGCCGCGCGGGCTTTGTGTGGTGGAAACGGCCTCGTTCTTCAAGAGCTCCTCAATTAACAACATTCGTTGGTAAAACTTTCACTCGTACCATTCGACCAACGTCGCGCAACACCCTCATCGTTCTTTGACTCTCTTCCTTCCTTAATTAAACATGATTAAGATTGAATATTCATTTATTCATCGAGCTCCTTCTCCCCCCCCCCTCTCTCTCTATCTCTCTCTCTTTCTCTCTCTTATACCAGTTCGCGAAATTTCTCGCCCGTTTATTACTTTTGCGCTTAATTAAAACAAAATATTACTCGAAGAGAAAAAGTAAGTCGCGGCACAGTCTCGTCCATCAGAAAGAGTTTGCTCATCGAGATGGCAAAGGCTTATTCTGTGTTAAGGGCGAAAAAAGAGATGAAAGAGAGAAAAAAATAAGAGATAGAAAAAATGCGAAGTTTATATATGTATATACTGTATTTATAATATACAAGAAAAAGAAAAGAAATTGATTAAATGAGAAAAAAGGCCGATAGATAAAGTACCCCGAGGAAATTGATAAACGTGGCGAAAAAGTAGAAGCAGCTGCTTCTGCAACTTTTCTCTTCGTTGTGCGTCTATATGTGTGTGTGGGTGTGTAAAATAGCCAGTGCATAAGGGGATGGATACCTTTGCCGTTATATAGGCTTTGTTTTCGATTCTCGCTCGTGTATCTCTCTCCTGCAAGAAAAGTTTCGGAAAAAAGTAAGAGGAGAGAGAGAGAGAGAGAGAGAAAACTTCGATGCACCCATGATGTACAAGGAGGACGTCGCCACGCGATGCCCGCCTCGGAAAAATACAAGCGGCACACCGAGATAGATCGCGTTCATTGAAAAAGTTGGTATTTTCGTTTTTTCCCTTTTCCTCGCTTTTTTTGCTTTCGTTTTCAATCTTTTTTCTTCTTTTCACTTTTTTGTTCTACTTATCCTACTTTCTCTCCATTGTTTTCTCGGTTACGTGCTTCGTAGACGATAGCGAAAAGAGGAGCGGCGAAAGCATTGGAATTGAATTTGAATGTTTTAAAATCGATCGTTCTACCTACGTATGTGTACGTGTGTATGTATGTATGTACTGTACGCGGAGACTTTCACGGACTCGGTTGATCTCAACTTTGCGGGTAAACCGATCGTTTACGTCGATTTTTCTACGTACATACACACATCCACGCGTTTTACAAACTACTTGATAACTTTATTTAATGGATATCGAACGGTGAACAAAGGAGAGACGGCGCTGAGAGATAATGTTAGTCTTTTTCGATTATTGAAATTTCATAAAACAACGCGGAAAATTTGTTTCGGTACTTGGAAATTAGGTTTTCACCTTTTTTTTTTCCATTTATCGTACAATAGATATTTATCAAAAAATTTTTATAATTTAGAAGAATTTCGTTTTTCGATCACGTGCTGTTTTTTAATAAAAATTTTTTCGAAAAAAAGTACATACAAACTTAACAAAAGCTTTAAAAAATTTTTAATAAAAATTTTTCAAATTTTATTGAAAAAATTCTTTAAAGTATGTTCATTCGATAAAACTTTATAATAATCTTTTTAAATTAGTGAAAACTTGAACTAGAATCATACATTTCCTACTAAAGACATAAATTAAACTTTTTGTATTTTTATTTATAAACTAGTTATAACTTTGCTGAAATTTTAAGAAGCTCATACCTAAAGTCATATCGCTTCTAAAATATTAAGGGGATACTAAAATCCTAGTTATCGGTAAAATTCAATTTTTAAAATACTCGTATTATCATCTAATTCCTCATTATACTTTGGAACGTAGATCGAGTCGCAACAGCTATCGGAGAACGAATGAAAGCCTTTTGTTGCAAAAAATTGTATGTTATTATTTATGTATGTCAACTAACGAACTTTATACGAAGTAAATAATGATAGAACTTCCAAAGAGAGAGAGAGAGAGAGAGAGAGAGAGAGTCACATTTAGGTCTACGAAAAATGTAAACTCAAAGCACCAGCAATTTGTACAGATAAAGCGGTGAGTGAAATATAATGGATAGCATGTGTGGTGAAATCGATCCAAAAAGAGACAAAGAAAGTGATATTTCGACGACACACGTTGGATAGATAAAGTTGACGACGTCTTTTCGTGGGTCCGGGCTTTATCTCGATAACGTTCCAAGTTGAATGAAGTCGGCTTCGGTTTGTTGATAAAGCCAACATTTTGTTCGGCGATGACGCGAACTGATTTGTTGTGATCGGAGATTTGGAGAAATTCATTTCTCGGTCGAGCTGGTTTTATTTATCTTTTATTTTCTTCACCCATCTGTTGTTTAATTAGTCACTAAAACGTATATAAGGAATTATGCTTTATCATTGTACGAACGTTATTTATTTATTTATTTATTTATTATTTTTTTTTTTTTTTTTTATCAGCTTTATTGCAATAATTTATTGAATGTGCAATCGTAGAGGTACAATTTTAAGCTTTTATCTGTACCATTCTCATAAATAAGTATAAACATATTTTATTAATGAAAACTATCTAAAAATAAAATTTTTTTATTTCCACTCGCACACATAAATCGATTTGCATTAACAAAATAATTCTATATCTTATAACCTGCGCGTTTACACATTTTATGCAATAATACAAAAATAAGCACACGCGACAGCCTCATATTTTTAACAGTCGATGTGGAAAAACAATCGTCGGACAAAGCGTATATTTTTATCGACGATGGTAGAAATCAACAAAACTTCCGAGAGAGTATCGTACGAAGGTCAGTTATATATTTCGCAATCCGTATAGTAAGTATAAACACGACTATCCAATAAAATTTTAATTGGTAAACCATCGAAAAGTTTAATAAATAAAAAAAAAAAGGGAACGAAGAATGGAGACGAGAAAGATACGGAGGCAAGTCGTCGTTGTTGTCATCGTCGATCGATTGATGACCGGCAGTGGAAGATTTTAATTACCTCGGCGACTGCCGAGGCAATAAAAACGACGAAACGCATGGAGGAGAAAATAAAATAAAAAAAAGGAAAAAATAGGAAGAGAGAGAGAGAGAGAGAGAGAGAGAGACGAAGAAACGAAAGTCGACGAGACTCGCGTTTGAATGGCTCTCGAGGTGAAAGAGCGCAAGAGAGAGTAGTAATATATGAAGATCGATAAAGGAGAGCCGGAAGCGATGCGCCGTATACGACGACGTCGCCCGCTCTATCGCTCGTCGCCCGAGAAAACCAGAAAGATAAGCCCACGCGCAATCAACTCCGACGGCTTATTGTATACCTCGATGATGACGTTGTACGCAAATGTCGCCCGGTTTTATCTCCTCTTAGATATTTTTCTAACGCGAGTTGATAAAATATAAAAAAATTTTAAAAACAAAATTGCTATCGCGTAATGTTGCTGCGCGTGTTAATGTTAATTGGTATACATATATGAAACCGTTTATAACGTTGCGTTTGTAAATTTATAAGAGGAATCTTTTTTTTTTTTTTTTTTTTTTTTTTTTTTTTTTTTTTTTTTTGTAGGACTATGTTTGCACTTTTCGTTAAGAGTTTTAATTAAATTTTCATCTTGAGTAATTGACTCGAATCTAAAATTTGTTTTTTTTAATCGAAAAGGCAAAATCGATAGATAAACTTTTAAGTAAAAATTTATTACCGTAATTTGATTTTTTAATTAATTAAAATCACGTTTTTAACAATAATTCCCAAAGTAATAAAATTTTTTACAACCGACATTGTATCGCAAAGTTCAATTGAAAGAAATACAAAAATCCTATAAGTAATTGAATTTATTAAAGAGGGCTTTTAACGCCACTTGCATTCTCCGATGAAACATTTGCGCACACACACACACACATACATACACAAGTATGCAATAAAGGAATCAGCGTAAAGTATCAAAAAAAAAAGTTCATTCGCGTGCGCGAGCTTTCGTGCAAAAAAAAAAGGAGGCGAAATGCTAGCGACAGCCTTCGCGCGACACATTTATCCGACGGTCGATCTGACGTAGCGAGTTCCAGTGCACCACCGGCAATAGAAACCAACGCTTTGGGCTACGTCTCCGCAGTCTTCTCTCTTACTCTCTCTCGCTTTTGAGCATTTGTTCTCTCTCTCTCTCTCTCTCTCTCTCTCTCTTCGTCTTTTGCGATTATTCGAGTCGGAATATCGACATATCGCCGTTGTTTACGTCAAGCGTTTACCCGAGGCCAGCCGTTTCTGCTGTCTCTGTATTGATACACATATACATCTACATACACATAGACGGATATATATATATATATATAGCCCAATAATTCTAAAGGACAAGTGGGGTCGGGGAAGAATAGCGCAGGAGACGTGTTTATAAGAACGGAGAGGAGAAGGAGACTCGCGCTCGTCGCTCCGAGGAGATATCGAATTCCGGAGATATGTGTGTGTGCGTCAATCGCGACGGAGTGTTATATCGCGACCTCGCCTCGTCGTCTCGATGCTACTCTCCTCTTCGACGTTTCTAACGCCATACAAAAGAGAGGAGGGAGGAAGAGGAGGGGGGAAGACATTTTACACGCGTCGCGATAAAGTGATGCGATCGCGTAAGCGATACGGTTTACGCGTAGGCGGAAGATGGGACTTTGTCGTTGGACAGATGTGCACGTAACGCGTGTATTTTGTGATGCGATTATCGATGCGTTATTTCATATATCGTATACTTTTAAAACTTTTAACCATTTGATTTAGACTTTTTACGTTTTTTTTTTTTTCTTTTTTAAATTTTACACTCTGAAAGTATCATTGACTAATTTCTATATATAAAATATTGGTACGCGATTGCTCTCAGCAGATTGGTTAATTGATGAATGTGTGAACGTATACTGAATTTTAATGAACATTTCGCCGATGAAATTCCAAGAGATGCAGATGTAAAATTAAAATTTAATTTATGCGTACGTTAGTATACTTAAAAATAAACATTTCAATTAATTAAAATAATAATATTGTAAAAGAATGTGAATTTGAAACATTTTTCATCCATTAATCAATAAAATTTTCGGATTTTAACATTAATTTTAAATTAAAAGAGGTACAAGCAATTACAAATATGTCGATTGTTGCGTTTAATAATTATTATAAATTATTATCCAACTGATTATTAAGAAAACTGAATTATTTTTCTTAGATTTTCAAAAATTTTTACGTCAAAACCTGTATAAAAAAAAATTGTTAATTTATCCGTAAAGCAAACCTCCGATCAAAAGGCTCGATAAGGAATTTATTTTCCTGAGCCATCGGAAACGTTATGGCACGGCGACATGCTCCGATGTTTATAGCTTTTTGGATAAAGATCAAATTGTCAAAGACAGAGACAGTTGATTTGGAGGGAGAGGGGGGGGGGACACAATCGTTCCGAAATCTATATATCAATGACGAAAGCATTTCCCCTTCATCATTTCTCATCTTCAAGCATTATAAACTTGATCCTTATCCTAATGTCCTTGATATCGTCCATTCATAGGTATAATTGGCAATTTTCATTCGATCGATAGTTATTCAATGATATTTTATATTTATACAATAACGAGATTAATAAAATTTAACAACAAATTAAAACGAAAAGTATATTCTAATATTAAAGAGTACACATGTGTATGTATAAATAAAGTTCAACGTCCTATACGAAGATTTTAAATTAAAATGAAATCTTTAAAAAGCATAAAGAATTCATAACCTTGCAGATAAGACGACTCGGCTTAATGTGTCCCCGGGGTAATATTTCATCGTGTCGTGTCGTTACGCTAACGTTTTTCAACATGCAATCTTACGTTATTGCGTCAGTCTAAAAGCGTCGCATGTTTAAAGCATAACGAGCGGCGAAAATAACACCGAATATAATTATATACTCGTGAATACTTGTGTCATTGTTGAATAGATTATAGTCGCGAGTTGATAGATCGACGAGCGAACGATCCGCCGTGTATATATTAGCTTTGAATCGACGTATACAAAACGTTCGAGTAGTCGAAGACATTGAATCCGATCTATGAATTATTAAATGTTATTGATTCGCGCGCGGTTGTTTTAAGATTATTGTATCGTCGCACGAAGGAATGTCTCCAGAGAAATTTCTGACGATATGAGAGAGATATTTCACTCGAGAATTCTTTCGGTTTACTTTGACGAAGGACAGTGTCGCGTATGCATGAGCATTACAGGTACGAATGATTACGCAAATGCGTCGTGTAATATTTCCGATTTATTAAATAAATAATAAAAAAAAAAAAAAAAAAAAAAAAAATAAAAAAAAATAGAAAGATAGTAATGTTTTAATAATTACTAAATCAAAAGAAAAACCCGTAAGCTTAAATTATTCACACTTTTCTACTCGTATTTATTGTAAAATTTTAGAAATTTTATGATGCTGAAAATCTCGATCGAAAGAATAACTATAAGTTATGGTAATAAAACGTTCATCATAATAAAAGTTTTCACGATAAAGCGTTTTTCGCAATAAAATTTTTCACGATTAAAGCGGTGAAAAACATAAGAGAGCACTTTTACTTCGTACGGTATTAACAGAAGCAACATCGACCAATTCTAATACATTCATGTATTCAAATACGCAGAGGAAAATAAAAGTACAGAGCGCGAGCAAAAATAAATAAAAAAGCAAGCTTTTTTATTATTATATATATATATATATATATATATATATATACATTTACGAGTCTTGTTAAACTAAGTGCCGCGTGCATAAGATTCAAGCGACCTGACATGCGCCATTCATTCTCGTACTTCTTCAGCTAGTTTTTTATTTCGCAAGACGCCTCGTGTCCTTTATCTCTTTCATTCGTTTTCTCCTCCGCGAATCGTTAAGCTCGAGAAATGTAAGAAACCTTGAAAGTTTCAACCGAGAGAAAGAGACAAAGGAGTCGATAGTGCCAATCGACTGCAGTGCTGATCTGTCCGAAACGATAGAATCGAGAAAACAAGTAGTCCTGGGCGTATTTGGTCAGACGCAACTTTTTTTCGGTGCTCTATTCGTGTAATGCACGCGAAAGGAGGAAAAATGAATGGATAGAGAGAGAGAGAGAGTTGATAAAGTTGTGCAAAGTATGCAACTTGCTGCAAATTTGGCGAAAGCTAGTCTGTGCCGATTTGAGTTTTGGTATGATAGTTACATGATATGTGTCAACTGAAAGTTTAAGATCTTACAGGTTGTTACTGATTAGAAACAAGTTTATTTACAAATTGAAACGTGTTTCTGCCATTCAAATTATATACAAATTTTAATTATCGAAAATGTGTCGTTAATTAATTTTATGATAAACAAAATAAAATTAATATAATTCCGCTTCAATAAAAGGTATAAACAAATATAAATTAGTATTTTTTAGCTAAATAACAATAATATTCATAAATAAATTAAAATAAAATTTTTAATTTAATAATTTTTTTTTACCGTATTTTTATTATAGACTTTTTAATATTTTTAAAATTTGAATCATTATACATATATTAGTTCATATCATTATTCTTTGATAACCTTAATTGTTATTTCAAAATCTATATTCTACTTTAGTTAACAAAGAAGATACTTGCTTTATCCGAAATTACGGCTAATAAATCTTCAAAACAAGAATCAATTGTTACAAAAATCATTCGAGCGTAAAACTCATCGTTCTTGAATGATTAAACACAATGCGATTTACAAAAAAAAAAAAAGGAAAAATAGCGCAGAACATAACCCTTGTTAATTAACCATTCACGCGTTGACTTGTTAGTGTGCATAAATGACTGATTACGAAATCATTTATATAAATATATGTGAATCTATCTACGTATGTACGTATATAAAAATATACACGCACACACATATATATATATGTATATTTTAGTGAGGCGTAAAGAATCAAAAAGCAACGCGCGACTCTCGGAGTCTCGGGAAGCGCGAAATGCGAAAGCTTATGTATTGAATCGCGCGTATTCTTTACGAGGCTTTGATCTACGCTCGCGCACGAGTGCGAGTGCATTTATTATGCGTGCGACGAAGCGAGAATCGATGACTTTCGAATGCGTCACACTAATGACTGCGCGATAGGTAAACACACCTATTTATACATATATATATGTATATATATATATATTCATCTTCACTGTTCAGCGAACTCGTTAAAACTCGCGAACGGGAGGATGGAGATGGATTAGAATTGCGATGTGAAAAAAGAAAGAGTGGAAATAAATATTGTACGCGGTCGGAGTTATTTTCTTTTTATCTGTTTGCATATATATTGTGTAACGAATCCACGAAGCTGTTTTCGATGGCACGATTACTGCATTGTTACACTAGCATACTCGGCTTTCGAAGTTTCCTCGAAAAAATCATCTCCGGTCCGATCATCCTTCGTCGAAAAGAGAATATTGAAATTTATGAGCATTTATATAGCCTAGATAAATCTTTATTTGTATTTATAACTTTTTTTTAGGTGTATACTATATGTATACATAAACTCGCATAAAGACAGTAATAGTCGCGGATGAAAATTGAAACGGTGCAGAGCCGTTGAGAGAAAACAGATTTTCTTCTCCTCCCTTCCATTTTCTTCTCCTTCTCCGGTGTGCGCGCGCGGAAATTACGATTTTTCCGATAATACATCGACACAGCCTTGCGGAAAACTCGAAGAGAAAGAGTTTCTTTATATATATATATATATATATATCTGAACTATCGGTCCGTATACACACACATATCTATAGATGCATATAACGTAAGTTTGCATTCGATTGTAAATGACCGACCAAGTGAGAAATATTTAAAACATGGCCACGACGCGAATACACTTCCGAACTGCTCTCAATTATTGCAATAATGGAAAGAACGAAGGTTGGCGGTGTACCGTGGACGAATTCAAGGAAGCAATCTTAGGTAATGCCCGGAGATATTCATCACTGTGATCATTTATGTTGAGAGCTCGCTTTAATTTTCAGAAAAAACAAACGATTTCCTTCATTTTGGCAATCAAACTTGCTGTTAAACAACGGTTAAAAAAACTTCTTTCCATCGCCACATTTATCGATAATAACATTTTTATTTCTTTCAGTGGCTGGTTTAAAGTTCTTATTTTATATAGAATTTATTATCGTTTCTCCATCTTGAAGAAAATAATTATCAATATACTTGGTATTTTTCAATTTTCATAGTGAATAAGAAAAACAAAATTAAATAAATAAAAATTATTTAATAAAAATTTGAAAAGTTTCATCAAACAATAGATTGGATCGGATTTCGTTGAAAAGTAAATTTGCAAGTTACGCGATAAGAACTTTACGGAGAAATACTGGTAAAAATAATAATTATAAAAAAGAAAAGAAATAATCGATGGCAGTCGCACATTTCCATTAATAAAAAATTCAACACTACACTTCTTCGTTCTCATTATCGCGACTGACTTTTTCTCCATTTCCACAGCTCGACTCATCGCTTTCGTTATCGAAGTTGCCTACAACCGAACCAGAGACGACCGACTGGATTCTAAAACAATAGCTTGGTACACGCCAACTTGTACATATATGTGTTCGCGTGTAACATACACCCGGGTACACATACATACTTAGACACTGGACAAACAGACACCCGTTCAAAAAGTCACGGTGCGGTGTCGGTTGTTCGCTTTCAGCCGGTAACGTTGGCGCTTCAGCGCGTATAGCTATCGCGGCGAAACTTACTCGAGACGCGAGAGAGCCACTTGCGCGCCAAGTGTCAGGATCGCGCGCGGTTTCACAACTCGTCTATCTCTAAGTTTCTTTCTCTCACCGGTGGCGAAACTCTCTTTCTCTCTTTCTCTTTTCTCTCTCTCTCTCTCTCTCTCTCTCTCTCCCGACTCTTAAGTTGTTAAAAGTCTTTAGAGCTTTCGCATCAACTGTATATACGAGAGCAACATTTTCGTGCTTTCCGCTCTCGGGTGAGTTTCATCGTTCGTCTAATATTTCTCGATGAATTAGCAAGAGAGGAAATGCCGGTGTCAAGAATTTAAATTTTCCTTTCTTTTGCCGCTGTGAATTTATGCGCGGGCGATTATTCGATTTAAGAGTTTGGCTTAATAGCGGTATTATTATTCTTAGAAAGGAACCAAAGAGTTGAGCAATTGAATTAAATTTTTGGGACCCCACGAGAAACGGAATATTTGCGTTACAATAGCGAATTATTTCAAATGAAATGTCGCAAGTTCTTTCAGACTTTTTGTGTTGAAGTTTTATTCCCTTAAATTATTCTTTTGCTACTTTCCTCGAATAAATTTTGTCGGCGCCAAATCTATTATTATAAGCGTATTGTTTAAAAATATATATAAGCTTTCAATAACGAGTCTTAATCATCGAGATTTAAAAATGAAAGAACTGCATTCGTATCAATAACGTTTCACTGAATTTTTCCTCTCGCGAAACTATATCAAGCAAACGCTCGCATAATAAAAAAAAAAGACGTTCAAGTGGAAAAAAGAGGGAAAAAAAATTATAATGAATAAAATTTGCCTTCGTTTAAAGAGCTTTTACGAGTTCGATAAAATGGAGATATTAGATGCGATCGCGTAAGATGAAAAAAAAAAGAAAAAAAAGAAAAAAAAGAAAAAAAAGAGGGGGGCAGGGAATGGAGAAACTCTCGGAATCGGCTCCAAGTTTCTTTTCGCTCCATTACCATCATCATCAGTGCACCATTATTAAACCCATTATAACATCTATACCACATTTTCTTATCCGCTCTGACTCGTTATTTTCTTCCACGCTGACTCGACAATCGTCGCTTTTATTTTCCTTCTCGTCGTAGTCTGCGTGAATTTTGATTTTTCAATTTGTTTTTTTTCCCTTCTCTCTCTCTCTCTCTCTCTCTCTCTCTCTCTCTCTTTGATTTTGGAGCTCGAACCATTTCCCTTTTCATTTCCATTTCATTGGCGCACAAACGCAACGGCGCTCTCGTTAAGAAGATAGTTAAAAAGGAAAATAAAGAAAAAAGTTTTCTTGCTTAAAGAAATGAAAGGAAAGAAAGCTCGCTCGGTCCCTTTCACGAACGCGCGCGAGTTCGTTCCGATACTCTCTTTTTCTTTCGATATTGGTACGTCGGGGGGAACGGACACTTCGCGCACGTCTGCGAGAACGATTCGTCCTGCATCGGCAATCGGCTTACGATGTATCTCAGCCTCCGCTTTTGCTTCGACTTTGAATTGTACGCCGCGCACG
This sequence comes from Chalcis sispes, assembly GCA_949987625.1. NCBI lineage: Eukaryota > Metazoa > Arthropoda > Insecta > Hymenoptera > Chalcididae > Chalcis > Chalcis sispes. Next base: position 84,230,732 of record OX465094.1, read on the forward strand.
AAGGAGCCGTGGGAAATCGGTTTAGAGATTTTGGGTAACGTCATAGAGTTAGAGCGGTATTCGCTATATGGCGGGGTTCTAAGGAAACTGTTTAGTTTAAATTTATCGAAAATGATTAATTAAATTTTTTTTTTGAAAATTAATTTATTTGATTTTTGTATACATTTTTTTAAATGTAAATTATTTACACACACACACACACACACACACACGCACACACACACATATATATATGTATTTAATCGCTCGTTTATAAAGAAACAATTCACTTTCTTCAATGGTAATACACACTTTTGTTTCGGTGTCCTTTCAGTGAAACTGTTTAACCGGTTATTATTCCATTGTTTTTCTCTTACTAACGGTACAAATTTTTCAGCTTTCGAATAAACTCCAGGGAAGGACATTACGAGCTGTCTTGAGATTTATTTCTAAAAAGTTCTACTAAAGACAATTCAAAATTACCCTAAACCCGATTTTTTTGTCTCTCTTTTAATTTTTGAATTTAGGAAGTAAACACTAATCAAAAAAAGAATGCTCGATAAGTAACTTGCTTACATCTTCTCAAAGACTGACGATGTCACGTGAAATGATTCGCTTAAGGGAAAGTTTCGATTCAATTTGCGATACGCATACCCTCACGTTTATTCTCATGCTTCCCGTGAGAATAATACAAGAGAAAGAGAGAGAGAGAGAGAGAGAGAGAGAGACATTTGCACACTTTACGCGCGTGTAACGACTCGACGTGTCGAGCATCGCGCGTCTTCGTCCCGTTTTTCCTCACGACAAATATGTCACGGCTGAGATGCACGAAGGTAAAGACGCGACGCTCCTTCCTCATTCCCGTCGCTTCCTCGCTGAAAATTGTCTATGACGGATGGGTAAAAGACGTCGAAATCGTCGGAATTTTAACGAGTCGCCGTAAACGCTTTGCTCGTTTCTTCTCTCTTTTCTCCTCTATTCCCCCATAACGCTCTTAGGGCTGTCGTGTAAAGGTTACATTTGCAACGCGAATATGCAACGTGTGCGTGCGTGAGCATTTTGCTAGTACACCATTTGCACGAGTACTCGTGGGAATGATTATTAAACTATTAAAATGTTCGCACGAGAGAGCAGAATGATATCGTACGTTGATAAATCGTATTTTACGATTTTCAAATTTGCATAATTATCTGCGATTAATGTGAATTTATGTTACATAAATTTATGTTTAATTTTAAAATACCAAAGCGCGCTCAACCGTGTTTGTAAAATTGAATAAAATTCTCATTTTTGTGATTTACGTAGATTCTTTGTAAAAGAAAAAAAAAAAAAAAAAAAAAAAAAAAACAAACGAAGAAGAAGAAATAACTAAACAAAAAAGAATAAATTAAATAATTTTAATAAAAATCGAACCATACCCTCTCTTTTGAACACATAAGGACGACGGGGGCACGGCATGTCAACAATATACAGGGCGAAAATGCGGGGGAGAGCTCAACCCACTGTTTTAATAAGAAATACGACGAAGAGGGCCAGCCCTATATCCTAGCCGTCGCGCTAAGGTAAACGCAAAATCGCCTCCCTCCGGCCGTTTAACGTAATTAAGTAAACGCACCGTTACTTCGCGAAAGTCCTTTACCGTGTTTGTTTTGCAGGCTACTCGCTCTCACCGTATACACCTCGTGTACTAGTGGAGCTTAGAGAGAACGAGAGAAGGACGAAACTATCGGAACGAGAACGCTGTCTCACCCTAAAGAGTAAACGAAGAGAGAGAGAGAGAGAGAGAGAGAGAGAGTGAGAGAGTGAGTAAGCTTCAGGCAGCGTCGAGTAATTAATCAGACGTCTGCATTTTAATTAAGCTCCCATTATGGGGATAGTATAGCAGTAGCAGCACAACTCGGTTTGCGAGCAAGCTATTTGCCTTTGGGTTCTCGCTCCGCAAGATTTTCCGTCTTATGTTATTAAGCCTGCCGCTCGCATATCTTCCCTTCTCCCCTCTCTCTCTCTCTCTCTCTCTCTCTCTCCTCTCTCTCTTGCTCGTGTCGGTGATATCGAGATCAGGAATTGTAAAGGAAATGGTTGCAACACTCGGTTGCTCGGATTGATGAATAACGCGCGTCGTGTTTTTATAATTCTTTGAATATTTCGAGTTATATAAATGTCAGCTGCGTCTCTTACTGCGTTCAATTATTATATTTTTATTCTTCAGGATTGTGCAAAATTAAACGTAAAAACGTAGTAATGTCTTACTATTATTGTTTTAATTATTTATTAATAAATGCTCGATAAAATCAAATTTTTTTTTTAATTTCTCGCAAATTTTCTCGTAATATTATTTATTTTCTATCGGTAGATAGTGTCACGGAATCGATACGATGCGATGTTAAGTACAGGATATTACTTGAACGCATCTATTATAAATATGACAATGTATACACAAGCAAACTTTTGGAATTTTTTATTGTTTTCATAATTATACTATACCTTACATTATAAAAGAGTAGTCGACTCGTGTAACTTACCTGAAACATAAAAAGAAATGACAATTAATAACAAATTCTGACGTGCATCGTAAAAGTATTTCATATTAAAATATTATTTACAAATTCTATGGTTAAATTTATAAAAATCTTTGATATAAATATTAATATATTTTAAATTAATTAAATATAATATATTGTGATTGGACGTTAACATCATTATCCCTATTTATGTGCAATTAATTTTCATTGAATTACAAAATTACAAGATAAGATTCGAAAGGTAACCAAGTATGTACGACAGTTACTAAAAACACGATCAATCAGCGAAAATCCATCGTAATATTTGGCTTCTCAAGGCGTTTTTTTAACTTTTTCTTTCGACCAAGCGAGCCATGTAATCGTCTGTGACTCTCCAGTCTAATTGACAGAACCCGAGTAACCGACCGATGAAAAAAATAAAGAAAAAGAAGCTCAAGGAGGCGAGTCCGCAAAAAGTTAATCACGAGAAATGGGAAAGAGAATATAAAAAAAATGTGTGAAAGCGAGAGAGAGAGAGAGAGAGAGAGAGAGAGAGAGAGGATGAAAAGAAAAGCTACCGGGAACCACCTTTTTCTCCTTCTCCTTTTTCTTTTATATATAGGAAAATCTCGAGAATTGAAAAGAGAGGCAAAAGAACGAAATCCAGCATCTTCTTTCATCAGAACGCGCGGTATTTGCGCGTGTAAAGCCGTCGTTTGTAATCACGTCGGTCCTCCCTCTCGACTCTTACTTTTCTCATTCGCTCCTCTTCTTTTTCGCCGAGTGAAAGAGGAGAAAGAAACTATACACTCGTGGCGGCGACCGTCCAATCAATTTCCAATATCGAACGCGTCGACAATGCAATCGCTATGGCCGCGCGGAGGTGGCGAGAGCTTCGAGCAAAGTCTCATTGGTTCATTTTCCGACGGGCAAAAGATCAAAAGTTTTTTACTTTCACGCTATCCTTCTTTATCTTCTACGCTAAACTTGACGGACTTTATGTATTCCTTTTTTTTGTTTATCTTATGACGAGGTTTACTTTGAAGTGTTTTATTGATTATTTTATTTTTACGGATATTCGATGGGTTATTAATTTTCTCAGATTTCGTGTTTGCGTTCTATTTAGTCAACGATACAAATGATTGTTTCGCACGAAATAATTTTTGTAAAAAATACCTTAATAAATTATACGTTTATCAAGATATTTGTGCTATGTACTTTAATATTTCTTTTTTCAAAATCAAAACGCACAATATTAAGTAAAGTAAAAGAAGTAAAAAAAGTTGTCAAATTGAAAATAAAATATTTATCAGCTCGAATGCATATCGAAAAAAAATTTTATTAGTTTTAACGATCATTTCATAAGTCCGATAATTCAGCGGTGATGTTTTCTCTCAACGCGGCAATTACCTTGCCATTTCAAGTGTCACGCGCATCGTCCACGTATAAATGTATACATAAAGCTGACGAAAAGTCTTTGTATATACCATATACATATATCTGAGAGATAGATATACGCGAAATTTTGCAGTGCGCAGCGAAACGAGAGAAAGAGCAGACAGTTGGCGATGATGATCGCAAGGAATTTCACACGAGAAATCCGTAGATTCACCGGCCCGTGATAAATCCTCGACGCGTTATACCCTTCAACTCCACGTTGCATATACATGTGTAAGCTACGTGAGTAGATGGCATATGTGTGTGTGCGTGCACGCGCGATGAAGAAGGACGGCTGTGTACGACGAATCGTTATTGTTATGTGCTCGTTGAACGGTTTGAAATTTTCTTACTATCGCGAGTGTTACATTAGACTTGAAAATATGTAGATACAAATTGCATTTTCACTAGTTTTTTTTATCGAAAAAATATATATTAATCGTGAGAATTACGAATCGTCGTTTTTTGAATCCATATGTATTGCTTTATATGCACAAAAAAAGGCATCTAATTTAACAACGACGATTTAATTCCGAAATCGCTTATTTTATTGTTACACAAAAATAAATCCCCCAAAGGAAAGCCATTTCGCGAAGCAATGCTGATCACGGAACGATCGAATAATCGATATACGTTTCACCTTTCCCATTATCGTCTTCTTCATCCTCTTAGTATAGCGCGTGCGAAGAGTAAAGAAGGGCAATCGCGCGCCTCGTCGCGATCAAATTAAAACGTTCCGTGTGAATAGGGTCGTTAACGAGGCGATTCTTCTTACTTTGTATGTATGTATGTATGTACGTCGCGGGGGGGGGGCGCGACTACTCATTCCGTGGAACTCATTAAACCTATACTCGCGCCGAACCGAGCGAAACTTTTACCTTACGCGCGTAGCGACTACTAGCGTTGTTATATTTCTTTCTCCTTCTCGTTCTTATTCTCCTTCTTTTAGTCGTACTTTGCGTGGGCGACGGAAACTCGTACGTATAGAATGTTTCCGGAGCTCGTAAATTATTCCTTTCTTGTCGTCACTTTGATACTAGTCTTTCTTATTTCGATGACCGATCCTATATATTCTTGGTTAATTAGTCGTTATTAATACTTTTTTTTATTTCACAATTAATTTTAATTTTACCTTTTAATTAAATTTTGAATGTAAGGATGCAGTGTATAAAATAAATATGATAAGGAAAATAAAAATAATTATTGGAATTTATAATGACTATCTCGTAATGTTAAAAATACTAAATTAAAGTGCATTTATAAACTGTTATTTAATTATAAATGAGCGTTTAATTTGAACGAAGAAAAAAGTTTCGCCGCATTTTATAGCGCTCGAGCAGCAACGTTTCATCAAGTAGTATCGCCAAAGGAGCTAACTAAGTCAGTAAAATTTGTCTACAAGAATAGCCGAGGAGCGTTCTTCACTCGAGGTATTTGCCAGAGGAGATGCAACCTCTGCAGAGATATAACCACCGGTGCTTAAGGAGAATATCTCCAGCTTTCACTCTCACGGTAGATCATGTCCGCTCTGTCCGACGTACAAACGTACCACCTACACGGACACGCGCATTCTCTTCCCATTCCGGAGAGTTTAACCTTTCAGCGAAAGACAAAGAGAGAGAGAGAGAGAGAGAGGCGTCGGAGTATGTATACACGCACACAACTGTATACCTGCATTCGAGCAGTCGAGAGGCGCGTTAAGGGGAAAAGCCAGCGAAGCGCATCCAATGGCGCGATAGAGCTCTAACCCAGCGTGAACTTCGAGAGCTTGCACGCTGGTAGTCTATTATGCGACGAGACGTAGTTGTGTAACGACAACGAGTATGACGCAAGAGAGAGAAAGAGAGAGAGAGAGAGAGAAAAGACTTTGTTCGTAAACTGACGAATGGTCGCATTTGTACACGAGGTGTATACATACGTATATCTTTCTCTCTCCGATGTACATTTGTGGGGAATTGCGCTAAGTGCTGGGAAGGATGATTCGTGGAAATAATTGTGAATTTTACACCTGGACTGGAATTATGATGAATTGGGTGCACGAAGCGCGGCTTTTACCGGTACTGGAACGTTTTGACTTTGGAATATTTTGGTGCAAAATACGGCAATATGTCGGTTTTTTTAGACGTAAAATTACGATTATGCGCGACATTTCAAAACATTTCTGTAATCGATGTATTATTTGTTAATCGATCTATTATTTGTAACGTTGATAATTATTTACGTATAAAAAATAATTCTCGATATTTAATTGATTAAAGGTGACAATAAACTATTCCGAAAATTAAATCGTGCCCATGAGATAAAGCAATCGATCGTTAATTATAAAAGAGGAATTATTTATCAACGTACTAGTATACATTTACGCACGTTGGCGCGCAATACTTTATCACCTTGCACGGTGATCTTTGCTTTCTCGAAAGTTGTTCACAAAACGCTCGATTTCTCATCGTGTTTTATCCAAGATTCGATTCACGATACCGCGTATTTACCCGACGTTAGAAAACTTTTTTTTTTTTTTTTTTTTTTTTGTTCAAAGAAAAAATTTCACCACACGCGAGAATGGAGAGAGATAGAAAGAAAAAAGAGTATTAAATTTTCTTGCATTCCATGAGAGAAATTAAGCTTGACAGGGAGAAAGGGCGAGAGGAAAGGAAGGGCGAGAGGAAAGGGGGGAAGGGGAGGAGGAAGGGGGGGAGAAGGGTTAAGTAAAATCTAAAGACGCTCGGTATACGCGTGCTCTTACCGGCATACTTGCCACGATGGAGAGCGACGGCAACAACAACGCGGGGAAACCCATTAATCAGCCGGTAATTAAATCATGCTCCAACTACGCGTCAACTGCAACCCCTTCCTTCCTAATTGCCGGCTCCTTCCACACGCCTGGCTTCCTCCGCGCGCTCTCCTCCGTTTCTTTCCATCGCCTCTGATATATTTCTAGCACGTGCCAGGGGAAAATATATAACGACGGTAGCGGGGGAACTTTTATCTAGAAAGAGAAAGCTACGGTGGTAATCGAGAATGTTTGCGTGTCGCTCGGTAATTTACGCCCGAGTATACGAGCTGATTTTAATGAATTCGTCGAAATGCTTCGTTACTCCGTGTATACACGTATGTACGCAGGTGTATTTGTACAAGCGTGCGTTCTCGTAATGATTAGAATTACGTTTAATGGAATGCCGTGGTGATTAAGTCTTGATGGAATTGAGTCCGTGACGGGATTGAATGAGTATTTGAACGAGCAACTGGGAGATCCACGTGCATCGTGAGAAAATTTGATACGCTTTATCAAACAAACGATTTTTTGCGTATATTTTATTATATTTTTTATCGGTTTTAAATGATTATAATCATTATTACGTATATAGTTTTTAAAGATACGATTTTCCGCGTATTGAGATACTTCACTTTGGCTGATTTTTCGAGATGACGTTTGAAATACGTGTAATTCATCGTTTGTCAGCGCGTCTATTGAAACTGTCATATTCATTAATCACTTGAAGAAAAAAACGTTAAAAAAATATTATTTGCTCAATTCTACAAAAAGGTATAATAAAATCATAAAAATAACTTGTACGTTAAAGGAAAAAAAAAAAAAAAAAAAAAAAAAACAAATAAAGAAAAAAAGAAAAAGAAATTGTCGCCTCTCTTCCAAAGATTGCACACGCGAGAAGAAAAGTTAAGAAACGCAAAACACATTCCCAACTCAATCGCGTCTCTCTATCCTGTAACAAGTGTCCTTAATTTCCCATACCACTCTTTTTTGATGCTTTCTACGTGAGACTTTCCCGGAAAACGACGACATAAAGTCGTTCTCGTTCTCATTCTCCTTCTCACTCGCTTACTTTTTATCCTCATAGCATAAAAGAAAATTCAGTTCGCACGCGTATACATTGAAAAATTCATACAAAAGTTCAATAAGCGCCGCCACGACTATCTTTATAAGATGCTAAACTCGTTCCATTCGCATGCGATCAAATACGTTATTGTATCATTAAATATATATGTATTTTTATTATTTACAGTCCTGCGCTTTAATTTTTTTGTTGCGCTCGAATTTCTATAGCTATATTATCGACGAATTCATTAAATTAACACGGTCTATGGTTCAGCGAATCTTTGAGCATTCGATCGAATTATTTTCAAGTCCCTAATTATCTTCTTTCCATATTTTGATTCTCTATTTATTTTTTTTTAATTCGTATTTGGAAACTAGTTGACATTTTTAATTACCAAGGTATTTTATTCATTGCCTGAATATTGCCGTGTGCAAACTCAAATAAAGATGTAAAAGAAAATAACATAAGTTAATAATTCATCAATTCGAAATATTGTTTGTGTTCGTTGTTTTCTTTTTTTTTTTTTTTTTTTTTTATTTACCGATGTATAACCGATGCTTAATGAATTTATTTAAAATAATTTAAGCGACAAACGCGCTTTCGTAAATTTTACAAATTTTATTTTCGGCGCACTGGTATTTCCTGCACGCGTCCTGATTTCGCGAGCAATTTAAAAATTATTTTTGAACTTTTGTTTGCTCACGCCAATCAACAGTTTACGGTAATAAATAACGTACATTTGGATGTAGCCTTGGCCGATTGCCTTCCCTCCAAGAAATATTTAGCGCATTTGTTTAATCTAAAATAACTCATGAAATTTACAAGTGAACCAAAGCGATGAATAAAAAATTCAAGACGAGACTTGAAAAAAATATATTTGTTTAAAAAATTATTTATGTTTTTAGTTTTTTACGATATATTGCTCTCGATGTAAATACGATAGAAACGATCGTTGTTAACGATAAATCATCCTTTTAAATAAAGTACCGATAAAGATAATCGTCGAAAAAAAAAAAGAAAAAATTCATCAGCAGTTCGAAGCGTTTCGAAATTGCTTAAAAACGCGTTTCAAAATTTTTCGATAAGAAGAAAAGATAAAAAAAAAAAAAGAAAAAAATAATAAATGAATAAATAAATAAAGTCGAGGAAGAGGAAAAAGAGATAGCGCAATAAATCAGGATAAAAAACAAAGGCGCATCGAGCCATTTCAATATTTCGAAATCGCGTTGTCGCGCCAACAAACTACATACAAAACTATTCCACTCTACGCATCTGTCCTCATAAACCATCCTCCGCTCTTCTGCAACGAGATCGAAAAAAAGTGTACGAAAAAAAGTGTACGAAAAAAAAACCGGGGCAGGAGGGTGAAGGAAGTTGGTTCGAGCTCCGGAAGCATGTGGCGCAAACCTCCATAAGCCGCAGCGAACACACAGACAGAAGTAGCGCGAATCGCCGCAATTTGCCGGAGCGACAGGTTTACGCGCGGCTCCGGGGCTTGGGGCCAACTCTCTCTCCCTCCCTCTCTCTCTCTCTCTCTCTCTCTCACTTTTCGTTCCGACACTGTCCAGAACTCATCGCGTAATTCATCCTGTTATACGAGAACGAGAGAGAGAGAGAGAGAGAGAGAGAGAGAAAGAGAGGGAAAGAGAGGGAAGAATGCGTTTATAATCGCAAGAATAACCGCACATTACCGGGGTTTATATTTTTGGCAGCGACGCCGTGTACGGAGAGAAGCTTATCGCGAGGTTAAAGACTTGCGCGCGTGCGAAGCACCGAAAATAAACACGACTTCCTTCTATACACACGTGTATATACGAGCATTTTAAATGCGCTTCGATCGATCGTTGTCGCATATACACACACATTCGTATGTATGAATATACATACTATATGTCACCTATGAAAGTGCTTTGAAAAGCTCTTGCTGATCTCGTTCTTTTGAAAAATTTTAGTTTTTCAAATTAGACAATTTAGAAAATCGAACGTAATGCGATAAAAGTTGAACGATTAAATTTTTTATATTGTATAACGGGCCTTTACTTTCGGACGGTTAAACAACTGCTTTATTATCCTTTCTAGTCATAAACATTTTCTATGGGATCATTAGGGACCAAGGGTTTATACAATAGATATCTCGTTTCCATCATTATAGGTATATTAAAAATTGATGTAGTTAACGTTTTATATAGTCGGCAGTAAATTAGAAAAAAATTGAAAAAGATATTGCGTAATGTAATACAATTGCTTTCAAAAGTTTATAAAAAAAGCTGTTTCATTTTAAAAACAAAAATAAAAAGTAACATCGTCTTGTTTTTAGAATTACCGTTGGCATCGTATTCCCAGTAAAAAAAAAAAAAAAAAAAATGTTTCTCACGCACGCAATTCTATAAAAGCATAAAGAATCTTTTTTACCATGGACATAAAAGCGTTCTTTGTATCCTATTTTTATTTATTTAGGAATGTCAAAGTCACTTTTTACATTTTTACAAAAAGCAAAACATAAAGAATAAAAGAAAGGAAAAAAGAACAGCACTGTCATTGTCGAAAATTCGATAAAAAAGATGCTCGACCTTATACCAAAGCATTAATAATTTTTACGTTTTTTTAATTTTTTTTTTTTTTGTTTTTAATTCAGGTTCAGGGGGAGGGAAGGTACAACATTCGCGCTCGTACGATCGAAGAACCGTTGCACATCTGGCGCTCTGGAAAATGTCCGCGATGGCAGCGCGGTTAAAACCTCGCCTCGCGGAAATTCGGACGCTGCGCTTTCTTCCTCGAGCGCTCAAAAGGAATTCTATTTTTAAGAATTTTTGACGACGTATGTGCGCGCACGCGTACGAATGAGATAAAGACGAAGCCAGGATGAGTATATTTGTATTATTTCGCATTCGATAACTCACCGGCTGATTTTCAAATATATTCGTCTTTCCTTTATTCGCTAATTAGATGCATTTCTTGATAAAGAAGCGAAGCGAACGGAGAGAAAACAAATTCTTACGAAAGGATTAAAGCTCAACGACTTTGTCGGAAGTTTAAGGCGACTTAATCAACGGCAAGCGGCGCGATTATGGTAGAGCGAAAGGAAAACGCGAGTCGTGAGTCAAACAAACGTTGGTATTATATAAAGAGGCATTGTCGAGAGATAGCTAATTTCATTCACGTATATGCACACTGCACTGCTCTTCTTTAAGAAGACCGTAGAGGAAAACTTTTGGATAGACAGTCTGCTTTATTGTACAGAGAAAAGAGAGAAAGAGATAGAGAGAGAGAGAGAGAGAGAGAGAGAGAGAAAGCTCGAGATAATCCGTTAATGCGAAAATAGAGGACCGGCCGCTCGACTTACTTTGTGCGAAATGAAACATTCGCTCTCTGTGTATTGTATGTATGCACATATACATATATATATATATAGTACATAGCGTGCACGCGTCCTCTCACATTATCTAAGATATACATACGTTTGAAATGGCGTTGAAGGCCGTGTGCACGGTTAACTCGACGAGAGGCGAACAATGGAGAAGGAGGTCGAATAGGAGTAAAGAAAACGTAATCGCAATTTGAAGATTGCTGAGGAATAATAATTATTTTGCAAGTTGTCGGAAAAAATTTTTTTCTCTTTCTTTCTCGTTTTTTATCATTTTATCTCCTATTCATTTCTTTTTTTATGCATTCGTAAGACGAATGTCGTATAAATTTTTCCCTCCCTCTTCTCTCCTCTCCTTTCCCAACTGCGAGAATTAAAGTTTATCGAGCTTTTCGTACAATGTTTTACTAAGAACGGACATTAAAACGAAGTTATTATATTCGCTCGACGACGACAATGGAAATCTTAGCCCTTTAGTTTCTCAATAACGAACGCGATGGTACAAAGTTTTACTAAAGAGTTAAACTTTCATAAACGATATAAAACCGTCAATCTTGAGGTTTTTAATTTATTATTTTGAAATTAATATCGCGATTTTATCGAAGAATCGTCAAACTTTTTAATTTAATAAGCCTTTGATAAAATAAAAGCATTCGATTAAAGTTTGTTAAACAACGCATTAAACGATAATATGCCAAAGATATTGATCACCTTAAGGGAGACATTAACTTTTAGTAATAGAACATAAATAGGACATAATAGACCGTATAAGAAAAGTATGGTTCATTTAATTATCATATATGAATTTCGTTACTTTTGAAAAAATCAAGCTTCATACGATAATTAAGAATTGTAAAAATTTGACAAATTTTTAATCGACTGTGACGTTAAACTTTTAACCATTACATCTCGATAAAATAATTTTAATGAAAATTTAAAACGTTAATTATTCAACAGCGAAATGGATGAAGACCAATAACAAAATTATTTAGCTAAAAAAATTGCAATATTACAAATTATTTAAACAAAAGCGCTTGATGTTATATCAAATAATTAGGTAAAAAAAATTATAAATAAATCTACAAATGCTCGCAAATCGATTATGAATTATCAATAAAGCTTTTGTTCTTTTACTTTTTTTATCAAACGAATAGTTAAAAAAAAAAAATAAAATTAGCTAAAGTGACCATAAGAAGCTTAAAATATGGTTAATAAGCTGTAAATGGCGATTCAATGCAAATAAGAAATGAACGACGAAAGATAAAACTCATACGTTTATGGTTTACGTTACATGGCAAAAAAAAAAAAAATAAAAAAAAAAAAAAAAAAAAACGTTTTCTCTTTTACCAGATGTACGCGCATATTTTATCAGAGCGCGGCCACTTTTGAATTTACGCGCGATACCGCGAACTTCTTCGCATCGCGATAATCTTTGTTTCTATTTTAACTCTTTTTTTTGCTTTAAGCTTTGATTTATTTTTTGCTTTATTTATAAGCGCGCAAAAAATAACTCTCGCACGGTCATTTAAAAAGCGTTGGCGAATGATAAACGTGCGTAGGCGTTGTGTAAAATCGCGATGCGAGAGCAAAAAGAAGAAGAAGAAGAAAAATTCGAAGCCGAAGCGATATGCGCCGGATAAAAATAGATGAGAAGAAGAGAAAGAGATAGAGGGCAAAAGTTGTTTTATCACTATCGCGTGTCTGACGGATTCCAGAGCTCGTGCAGCCATCCTCGCATCTTTGTGTTCACCACACGTGTGCGATATTATATCTGTGTTTGTTTGTTTGTATGTGTGCGTGTGTGTGTGTGCGCGCGCGCGCGTGTGTGTACGTGTATGCATGAAGGATCGGTGAGTTAAAATTAGGCGTCGTAGGACCAAGACCTTCGGGAGTCGATGCTCGCGCTGTACACATATATGCTGTATATACCACCGTACGTTGATGTTATTGTCGACTAAGGTGGTCGTGGTTTTCGCTCTCCTTCTCTCTCTTTCTCTCTTTTTATCTTATGCACTATCTTCGTTCAGCTAAACTTCGCTCCATTGCGATCGCGAAAATAACCGGGACGAAGAGAGTTCGTGTGGCTTTTACAGGGATGAAATATTTAATCGGAATGTGGAGATTCCGAGGTATATTGTATGTTTTTTCTTTTCTTTTTCGTTTTTACGAAACTATACATATACGATGAAAATGTATTATCCAAGGAATAGCTCGGATGCGGGGGACTTTATTGATATAAATATACCGACGGCGATGGCATTGAAAATTTTGAATGAAAATTTTAAAAGTTTTATTTAAAATATCCGTTGAAGGAAACTATTTTTTATAAATGAAAAAATCATTCCATTTTAAAATCATACCTATGTGAAAAAAATATCTTTTAAAATAGTTATAATGTTTAAAAATCATTTAATCGATTGCTAATAATTTAAATGCTACATATTTAAAGTACTAATAAAAAATGAAATAGAAATTTTTATTTTATATTAAATAAAATATTAAATAAATGAAACTTATCGTGATAATATGTATTTGATAAACAACGATTAACATTGCAACTTTATAACGTATAATTCCACTATTTAATTAAACCTTATCAATTACTCAAAAATGAACGAAACGTAAATGAAATAGTAAAGGTAAAAAAAGAGAGCACGAAAAACCAAGATAAACGAAAGATAACAGTATCGCTTGACAGTATCAACTAACGCGATTAAATTTAATTCATCGACACTTGAAATAAAATCCTCCCTTTTTCCCTTTCTCTCTTTCTCTCTCTCTCTCTCTCTCTCTCTCTCTCTCTCCTCTCTCTCGTTTCGTCTCACTAGCGTTAAACGAGTAAATTTCACGGCTGAATTCCGTTACTCTCGCGACACATACATCCGCGCGTGGCACTGCGCCCTCGTACACAAACATCCGAGACTCGTGTCCTTTGACGGCAGCCCGACGGCAATTGTTTTAACAACGCGCGAGCGGTCCTCGAAAACAATTTCCTCGCCGGCCCGGAATGAGAAATGCGCATCGACGTATTGTCGATGGAACATTGAGAAAAAGAGAGAGGGAAAGGTAGTAGTAGCCTTGTTTTCGAGAGAAAAAAAAAGGAAAAGGGGAGGGGAATAATTGAAGAGGAAAGAAAGTTACGCTCATAAATCACGCGTCTCTAGGGCGAAACTGCTCGGCTCTTATTTATATTTTCCGATTGGAGGACTTATAAATTTGATAAAAAAAAAGGGGGAAAACATATTTTTTTATTTTACTGCTTAAAGACATATAATGAAATTGAAATAGGAATTCATACGTAGTTTGGTTATTTTTCACACTCGGAAATATTAAACGCGTTTATTGAATCTTTCTTTGGAGAAATGAGGTTTTAACGCTTATCGAGATTTGAATCTTACGGTGATGTTGTTTTCATTGGTGTTATGTAAAAGACATTGAATGGATGAATAAATTTGCGAGACTTTAAACATTAGTTTAACCAAGGATACACTCATTCATGTCATCTCTTATTTGCATATTACTGCCGAATAAATTTTGAAATTTCTATATCGTTTGTTTTTTGCTTGATATTCAAGGTGAACACTTATAACCTTCGACTGAGAACAATTACCGAAATCAATCATCGATCAGCAACGGAAACTACAAGCCAACGAAACGTATTTATACCGACACATGTACAAACCCTCGAAACGATAAATTCAAGGCGATCGTATCTTTTCGCCCCGAAAAAAGTTACTCGAAACCGCAAAAAGCTCCGCGAAGAAAAGTAACAAGGACTCGCAACTTTCGAGAGAAAGAGAGAGAGAATGAGTGAGTCTGTCTCTTACCCAACAATAAAAACGAATGTCTGGCTTTTGTAGCATACACACAGAGCGCAAGACGTGTTCGAATGCGAATCTTCTCATCCCTATATACATGTATTCATACACACGCTAAAAAAGCTATCCATTGTATACGCGCAAATTCGCGCTCGCGCTAGAAGAGAAAGAGAGAGAGAGAGAGAGAGAGAGAGAGAGAGAGAGAGAGAAGAGAAAGAAACGGAGAACGAACAGCGGTGAAGAAGAGTCGTAGAGAACGAGAGCAAGGTTTAGTTGCACTTGACCTTCGGCCGAGCCTAACCTCTTGTTTTTCGTGGATTTATTTTCGTCCCCTACACATGTATTGTATACTTGTGCTACGTCCGAATATACGTGTGTGTGTGGGTGTGTGTGTGTGTGTGTGGGTGGGTTCATTACATCACGCGCCGCTATTTCCCCCGGTGTTTCTCATCCGTACGAGAGAGTAAGTGTGCATATGCGCCATTTGCCGAGGCATAATAAACTTCTACGATTGTAAATTGACTTGATAATTCAAGACTCCGCAACGTTGGTGGTTTATTCTCTAGATCGGTTGCTACAACGCCCCGAACTGCTGCTGAATTCCTCTCTTAGTTTTCGTTTCTATTTTCCTTAACTTATTTGGTTTTTTGTTTTTTTTGTTTTTTTACTCTTTTTGATTCTTACGTTTTTTCTTTTTCTTTCTTTATTTTTTGCTTCCGACCTAAACCACTACTCGACCACTGAAGAATCGCCGGCAAACTTTTTTCGTCTTTCCTCTCTCTTTCTCTTTCTCTCTCTCTTTCTCTTCCTTTTTCTTTATAAATTCTTTGAATACTTCGCTCGTTGAATATTTAAATTAAATATCGAATCGATTTAATAGAATCATCGATTGTGAAACCAGTAAATAACTTTTAGTCTTAATTTTTTTTAAATATAATACACTATTTTTTTATCTCATTACTTTTTATTTAGATATATTTTTTTTTAAATCAAATATAAATAATTCAAATTACATATTCGTAAGCAATATCGTTTATCAGATAAAAATTAACGTTAATAAAATATAAAAATTTCAAATTCTCTAAAGAAATACGTGATCAAAGTCTCATATACATAAGACGCATCCACACAATCTATAGCATCTCCGACATCGTTGCGTTCGATCATAAAGCATTTCGAGCTCCATTACGCATTGTCATTATAACGTTAATCGATCGGGCTTAAGCCACGAGTGTCAAGCTACTACCTACGCATGTATAGACAATGCAAAACCATTATCAATAAGATAATCGCTTAAGTGGTTAAAGGAAATTTGCGTTTCCGTAGGTGTAAACGTTGATTGTTTATTATAGACATTCAAAATGACTTTATGATTATATTAAATGCTACATGCTTTTCTTTTTATTAATAAATAATACCCTCTTATAAAAATAAAAGTGCAAATAAAATTTCTGCATTAAAAAAAAAGCATAAAAATAAAATGTCAAACTCGCCAAGATCAATAAAATTCCATTCGATGGGTAAGTATTTCGCCACGTCAGTCGGCTCGAAGTACGACAACGTAGACGCGATTACGCGAGTAGGAAGAAATAAATCAAAGCCTAATGGACCGAGACGAATACGCAGAGTAGATCCAACGTCTTAAGGAAAAAGAGGAGACACGACAAGCGCGAGGAAAAAGGTCGATTCGATCGATGTCGACTGCGAATGAAAGGATGTCGAACGTGAAAGATAGAGAGAGAGAGAGAGAGAGAGAGAGAGAGAGAGAGAGAAAGACAAGCGTACGGTCAGCGGGTGGGTGAGAAAAGATCATCCCTGAATATTGAATTTCTCATCGAAGAACGACTCCGAAGGTGAGAAACTCGAGAACTGGTCGAAAGAGCGAGCGAGCGAGAGAGAGAGAGAGAGAGAGAGACCATTAGGATTACCAATGGCGGTGTTATTCAACGTCGGGGCGCTCTTTCTTCATCGATGGTGAGCCGAGAAAATTATACGAGACGTGTGTGCGTGTACGCGCGAGAAGAAAAAAGGAACTGACGTATATATAAAAATGATATTTTACGCGAGCTAGCTCTTCACCCACGCGTATACTTTGTTAGTTTTTTCCTCTTAAATCGAATGCCAATTTTATAATTATAGTAAAAGCCGATATTAACGCGATATTAAAAGGAAGCGCGATTGAATGGTAAAATTTTATTTTCAATTAAATTACTTTCGATATACTGCAAGAGATGGATTATATTACGTACAGAGGATGAAAAAAGAAAAAGAAAGACACGATTACAAAAAAGGTACTTTAAAAATGTTTATGTGATATACGTATTATTTAGATATAACCATCGCGACAGATTTTGCCGCAATCCGTTTTATTAAACAAGCGACGAATTTTATTCTATGAGTTCTATTCGCATATACTATATCTTAAATCATGTTCATGGCAACGTTTCACGTTTTATATTAATATTCGATCGTTCGATCGTACAGCTCATCGATTTAAAAGCACAATCGATTTTCTTTTACCATAAATCCGAGAACGGTGACTTTTCACGCGTTCAATTTTTCATTTTGCTGTAACCTTTCATACCTTATGCTGAAAATAGCCGGCTCCGTGACGTCCTGGTTCACCGAAATTAACCTGCCTGTATTGACTAAACGCGTTTGTGTGCGTGCTTTCTATACAAGCGAGCTTAGTTTGTTCCCTGTATATTTATATATAGATATGTTACGTACTTAAATTCTCTCTCTCTCTCTCTCTCTCTCTCTCTCTCTCTCTCTCTCTCTTTTGTCCTAGTTCTGTATACATGGTTGCCGATACTAGATTGGGAATAGCTGATCATAACGGGTATAATTTCGCACCGTTCCTTGTTTGATTAAGTTTCATGAATTTAAAAAAAAGTAAGTAGAAAAGATCAACGTGTGATATTACGCATCGCATTAGATAATTTTTATAATTTGATTAAATAAATTTTGTGTGTTTATGCGTACTCTGAAATATATTTTTACACATTATCACAAAGTTTTATTACAATCTCAAATAATATAATCAATTTAATATTTTCTTTTATACTCGAAAAATATTCAATTTTATATAAGATATAGTTTTGTCTTAATAAGGCAATTAACTAGACGAAATTTTTATACGTATACCCAATTATAAATAACTCAATAACTAAAGTGCTCTCGATTCTCCAGAAGCACAAAGGCATTCCTCTATATGTTATATTTTCATATCTATGCGCATTCACAAACACACTCTCTCACACGTACAGAGAAAGCTTCTCTTCAAGAGAGAGAGAGATATTTCGATATGCCTAAAAGCGGATAGACCATCTCTTGTCATATTTCATTAGCATCTCTGGAGTAACTGCAAGCGAGATGGCATATAGAAGCGACAGCCGAAGCTCTCTCTTCCTCTATCTTTCTCTCGAAGGGTTATACGTATTCTGCGCGACTTTGGACACACGCGACAAAGGACGAAGACGAAGTGAGAGGAAGAAGAAGAGAGAGAGAGAGAGAGAGAGAGAAAATAAAGTCTAAATCCGTCTGGTTTCTCCTTCAGCCAAGGTCTCCCGCACAGCATCATCCATCTTTCTCTCCTTGCTGACTCGGTCTACACCCACGGCACGGCTCCTCTTTGATGATCGATAAGAAGACGCGAGTTTCGGTTTGATTAACGAAGCCAGTCGTCGCGCTGGCGATTTCACGGTGCCGACTGTTACCGCTGATCTCGAGTCTTTCTCCACGATCGAAACTTTCTCGAGGACCGCTCTACTGTAATATCTTCAAGGATAGAGAGAGAGAGAGAGAGAGAGAGAGAAAGAGTAAGCAGATTCATAAAAATTCATCTCTCATTCTCTCTATCGCTTATAAAGATAACCGATATTTTCCCTCTCTTTTTCTCTCTCCCCCCCTCTCTCTCTCTCTTTCTCTCTCTCTCTCTCTTTCTCTGTCTTACTCTCGAATTTTTTTATGCGTAGGCGATGAGGGATGTAGTAATGGTAGTATTAGTAGGAGAAAATTGAAGAGTTAAAAATGACGAAATGATTGCTTCTCCTTGATGGAGAATTTATTAATCAAATTAACGAGAAACTGACGAGAATTTCACGAATCGAGCATTTGATACGTAGAGGAATTCGTATATACATGTATGTACTTTAACACCATACCTTTGAAATTGCGTGCACAAATTAAGAAATAATTAATTTCATATAATCTATTTAAGTTTTCGTGAATGTAGTTAAAATAAAATTAATACAACGTGTAAAGTTGCAACATTATTTGTTTAATTAATTTAAATTATAATTTTCGACAAATAACGTATTATTATTCAGTAGGCAAAAGTTTATCCAGTTAAAATCCGTGTAATAAGATTTCTAATTAATAATGTAGAATTGAAATGACAAAATTAGTTAGGTGAAGAAAACTTTTTAAACTACGCTACGACTCCTTTAAACTACGACGTTATCAAACTTTCTCTTTTTAAACAGCGAAACTTCCTTCTCATCTTACGTATTATTACTCGTATTATTATTATCATATAGCCAAACTTTTAGCAAAACTTTTACGGAGAAGACAGATTCCGAGGAGGATGAAACTAATAAAATGAAAAATAAAAAAGATATGTAGTAAAGAAAAAATTATAATTTTTGTTATCTCTTCTCCCGCAATCCTAGTCGATGATTATAAAATTTGAGTAGCTACGTCACACATGTTCCTCTCTCTCTCTCTCTCTCTCTCTCTCTCTCTCTCTCTCGCTCGTATAATCGGCTTCTACAACCGACGAGATGTACCTCAGAACGCGGAGACGAAAGAAAAAATAGAAAACACGAAGGCGAAAATGTAAAAAGTGGGAACAAGAAAAAAACTAAAAGTGCTGCCTCCGGGTAATTAGTAGTGTTCACTCTTGACCCAGAAGCCCCAAGTCGTTGTCATATCCACGGGGCGAATTTCACGCGCCCGAGTCCGAGTTCCTCGCGCCTCTCTCGACTGATATATATATATATATATATATATACATACACATTTATAAGTTTTCGTGACGATTTCGCTGCTACGATAACTGGCTTTTTTATTTTAACGGGGACAACCGCGCTCTAGATGAAAAGAGAACGATTACCTAGTTTCTCTTCTTATTTTTTTTTATCTTCGTCTCTTGGACGAAGACGATATCGACGATAGATTCCGATTTGGTGTTTAAAATATTTGCAGGAAAATGGATTTTTTTTTTGTTTTTTTAATTGTTATTGTTTCGAGACTTTTTTTTTCCAGAAATTAGCATGCAAATTCAGCCAATGAATTAATTTACGGAGATCTTATAACTGAAAGACGCTTTATTTTTATATTACGATAATATTTCAAAATCATAAACTAAAACCATAATCGCTGTTACAATAATGCAGTCGATTACGCAAAACAACTCGAATGCAAAATCCTCGCCAAAAAATATTAATTAACACGGCAATCCATATATTCGTTAACGAATTTTGCGAATACGAGGTATCAGTAAACATTATTATTACTATATCAGTTTGGCATTTGTTTCAAAAATGAGACTCGTGAAAACCGTATATGCGTTAACCGGACGAGCCGGAAGAATTAACGCGGCGTGAACGAGCTTCATAATTATTTCGCTTTCGCGATGCGAACGGAAAATCTTACACATCCGTATATATTTGTAAATGGACGCGAGTATTTATTCATATACAATAATTATGTACACATATGTATATAGTACAAAATTATTGTATTTTAAATAATTTTTTCAATTTTAATAATTTTTTAAAACAAACATTTTCAATTTTATGACAATTTTCGTAAAGTTTATTGTGCTTATCAGCCATTATGTATCTTTATTTTATACTTAAAGCATATAACGAGTTTTATGGATGTTTTTCATGTTCGTTGCTAGAGCCGTCATCGATGACATGTGCAATACGAGCAACGACAACAATGTAACGACAAACTGAATTTGAAATATTTACGAGTAATACTTAATGCACACATAAACACAGTGGATTACATCCTCGGGAGTTTTATTAAAAATATTGGGTTGTTCGGGACGTAATTTCGTTTTTTTTCCAACAGAGGACCTAATTGTATTTTTTCACAGCCAACATCACACTTAAGCCGTATAATCGTTATATATTTTAACAGCCGATATAGTAAGGCTTGTTTGTTATAAATTTTGTTTGATTCTTTGCAATAAAAATCGTGTTGCATTTTCACAAAAAAAAAAAAAAAAAAAAAAAAAAAAAAAACGAAATGACTTTCCGAACAATCCAATAAAATTATGAAGAACAAAAATATGAATAATAAAAATTTTGTAATGCACACCAATGAGTAAAAAGCTATTCGAGTAATAAAATACGCTTTGAAATTTTTCATCCATTGTCATTTCATTAATCGTATAATGCATATTACTCAAAGCAACTAAAATTTTTTCCAGTCAATCTTCTCTCGCATGCAAAAAGATAATTTAAAAAGCTTGTGGACACTTTCCGTTAAAACATTTCTCAACTCAATTCAACTCGAGTCTCGCGTCAATCGAGTCACAACTCATCGTAATCCCAAAGTATCTTTACATGGAAAGTCTTACACTCGAGCTTCTCAAGGTAATAAAGCGAAATTTGATTTATCAACGAGTGTCGCGAGAGACGCTCGCGTACATTACCCATCGGACGGTAATCCTGTCTGTCGCGTTTATTCAAGCGCTACGGTTACGTACGCGCGATATACTTCTACTGTTTCTCCCTCTTATTTTTATTATCTTTATCCTGATACATACGCAAATGATAAATATAGGATTCGACGCTGTAACAAATACTAATCGAACGGACGCATTCGCGTAGTTTCGTAAATTTTTGAGTCGAAAGTCGAAAATAGGGAGTTTATCTGGTAATTCCTTATTGTATATTATAATAATGCTATAATAACTGCCATCGTCGCTGTGCTGAGAAAAATGTTACCGCCCCCCCCTTCCCCCCTGTTATTTGTTAAATGCTTTTGACTTATTTTCTCGGACGGATCACAGAGGACATAGCATGTCCTAGATAGTCGCGCGCGCTGAAAATACCCCGGTAGTGGCTTTTAAGATTTTGATATTGTTGTTGAGAATACCGAATTGATTTAAATTCGTATTTATATATTCTGTAATGTTCTCATTGTAAATGCAATAAAATAAAAATATTCTTAGCTTATTATAGTTAAAAAATTTTATCATATGTAAGTAAATTAATATGACTGTATAAATAAAATTAATTGTGCACGATAAAGAAGTATAAATTTTATAATATTTTATTACATGTCGTAATTAAGCATAAAATTTTAAAATAAATAGTAGAAGAAAAGAAAATAGTATAATGTACTTTTAAAATTATGAAAATTGTCAGCAATTTAAATTAATTTAAACGAAGTAATTTACACGAGATCCTCGAGGAGATACGTAAAGCATCGTATCGAAAATCAAGGAAAAGCGATGGAAGAAAACCGTAACTCATTAAAGACGCTCGGGGAAAATCCGCAGTCGTTTATTCGCGAACGATGAGACAAAGCCGCGAGAGGATTAAAGCGAAGCTTTTCAAGATTTTCTTGCTCTCCTTACTTTCCACTTGCTTTGCCAACCGATTTCCTTAATCCAATTAAGATCGGAGGTAAGAAATTCCCCGTATTTTACAAGAGCTTTGTAGACCGCGATCTGTTTTGCCTCGTAACAAAATAGTTTTTTCATCCGGTGTTAAAATCAGCCGAGGAGATTCAATTTTTATTATTGCGTTGTCTCTCGCTTCTTCGCGCATCGATACGAATATTTCTTTTAATCATTAAACTCGAACTAATTAACGTCTATTATGTTCCTTTAAACGATATTCAAATTATATACGAAATTCAATTAGATGATAAACTATTCATGTACAATTTGAAAATTAAAAATTTTTCGAAAAAAAACTAATAATAGACATCGGTTTACATGTAAACAATAATATTGCGGTCACATACAAACGATAGTACATAAAATCGCACGCATCATTTCCATATCGATTCTACATCGGAAACTTGCACACGCGCGTAATCCCATCATCCATCCTATAATTGTACGTCGCTCGCGCGCAATACAGCAAACCTATCTCATCAGCCATTCGTCGGCCAAGAAATAAACTTTTCTTTCTTGAAGCTTTCTTTTGAAAGGAACACGAAATAATTCCAAAACAACAGTCTAAAATTAAAAAAAAAGAGGAAAGAGAATAAAGCTCGTGACTTCAAGTTGAACGTACAATAAAATGCAATACACATCGACCGGGACGAAGCGACGCCTGGACGTCGGCCAAATTTTTACTTTCACTTTGGTACGAGCGTTCCATCGGCAAATGGATCGAGTATATGATACACTCTCGTACATCGAGCGATAAGACGAGAAATTTTAGAGGTTACGTAATAGTATAGCGCAAAAATTTTAGATCTTGAACGTTCTCGGTTGCTTCCATCCGTTTGCAATTTGCACCGATTTTCTCCGATTAATTTTTCCATTAGGCGAGTTCTTGTATACGCGGAGATATGCGATCTCATTGAATAAAAACGCTAAAATCTTACAACAATAATTTGTTTGTTTTTTATTAAACACTTTAAATTTAACTACATGTGCATTGTATTGTATAAAGATAGTTTTATTAATACTCCATTAACTTTAAGAAATAATCAATAACGTGCGTCGTTAGGTATATCGATTGCATTACGAAAAAAAAGTTCAATTATCACAGAAAAATTTACAATAAAATTAATAAAAAGTACGTAGTTGGTACAACTCGATTATTTAACGAATAAACGAATTTTAAAAGTTGATCAATGAGTTAAAGCATTATCAACTAAACGATAAAATATAATCAAAAAAGAATAAAGTTTAAACCTTTATAAATCTATATGCATCTAAAAAGAAATAAAAGAAAAATAAAGAAACACAAGTTTAACGACGCAATAAAATGCAGTCACCTGAATAAAAAAAAAAAAAAAAAGCAATTGACGGGTTCGAGCCAGAAAAAAAGCCAAAAAAAATACAAACGAACGTAATTCCCGATGCAGTTGGTTAAAAATGCATTCGTTTAATCGGCGCCGTTTTTCTTCTCTCTATCTCCATCTTTTCTCTCTCTCTCTCTCTCTCTTTCTCTCACTTTTCACCAGCAATGCACATATTATGTGGATATATACGCGCGTAAGCGCATACATAGGATCATGGAGGCGCCGCCGCTTAATTTTATTATAGCGCAGGATTTCCGCGTACCGAGAAACGAACGAGAGGCGAATCCGCAGCTGTGCGCGGAATCGAGAGAGTAATTAAGCCAACGCAAGTTGGACCGATTAAATCGACTAATTTGGGACGAGAGTTAGAGTGGGAGAGTAAGAGAGTAAGAGAGAGAGAGAGAGTGAGAGAGTCAGAGGAAGGGGGAGGGAAGAAGAACGGTGAAATTTACCATCGCGAAAACGTTTTCACAAGAGGATGAAAGTGGAGGATGGCAAGAGAGCAACGACACACTTCGGGATTAATTACGAACGAGCTGGCAGCGCGCCACCAAAACTCCAAGAATTTCGGTACGAAGACAGAGAGAGAGAGAGAGAGAGAAAAAGATATAGCCTGGAGCAAACTACGACAACGACGACGACCCCGATGGAGGCGTTTCTCAATCAGCGAATCAGATGTTTAAACGCCTAATCGAGCGTATCGCGATAATTCGGCTACGAAGGAAGAGAGAAACTGAGAGAAAGAGAGAGAGAGAGAGAGAGAGGGAGAGAGTAAGGAGTCGAAGATGAGGAAGGACAAGCCAACGCGTTTACTTGCTTGATCTATCTACGTGTGTGGACGTCTGTGCATACTTGGGCTTTGTGAACGTCCGTTTATCAGTTTGCCCCTAATTAACGCACCAGAGAGGCGCCGTTACATTTGCGCTTTGGACGAATTTCCATCGCGTTCTTGAAATTTTCCAGATTGAAATTTTACGAATTTTCTCGCTAACGACTACTACATTCCAAGATTTTTTATGAAAGATTAAGTTTATTATTTATTATTTTCCCATGAATAATTTATCGATTAAATCGGTGAAAAATATCTTTTTTTAACTTTATACAGATATTTCTATTTATAATCAATTGCCATTTAAATATATATTTAATATTATAACGATTTGATTAGCGTAAGCAAAAATACATTCTATCTATTAACAAAATAAAAAATTTTATACTTTTATAAATTATAACGAAAATTTATGCATAAAATGTTCAAGACCCGCTTTAAACATTCGATAAGTGCTTTCAACAAGTTTTACATAACATAAGTTAGCAAGGATCGTCAGTACGTGAAGAAAAGATTCGTTTGTCCTACTTAGTTCTACGTGAATTGAATAATACGGCAACTCGATTCAAAGACAGATATATCGTGTCACCTTAAAATATTGATTTACTCAATGAAAATAACATACGGTATTCGCTTTGAAATTTTGAATTATATTTCTTGCCATTTAATTCGAGATAAAAGTTTTGAAACGTTTTCTTCGTTCGGTATATTAATTATTTAAAAAATATATAGCAGCTATAATTAAATACATAATTATTAATTTTATTTTAAATAATTTTTCCATCGTCAAAGCTGCTTACAATTAATGTAAATTATAATTGTAAATTATAATTATAGCCTTTATCGCATATATTTTCAATGTAATAACCGATAATGAAGAATGCCGTAAAGAAACAAAAAAGTAACAATAAGAATTTTCGTCTTTCGATAAATATTCGACCGCGGAAAGTTCGAATTTTGGCAGAACAACCGTTAAAATAGCAATTTCGTCGAAGCTCGATGAACGCAGGAAGGGAGAAAAGAAAGAAAAGCAGCCTCCGATAGCTACACATACACCCATAGATCTTCATCGAATCGAAAATAAAAAAAGCTCGACGCTGGAAAAACAGTCGGCAGCCAAGCGTACGTTTTGAATGCATTTACACACGTATTGCACACGTAGGAAGAGCGAGCAAGGCGAGCGATTCTCTAATTCAATTACTCCCTCCCCTTGCGTCTCCCCCTGACAAACAGCTGCAATTTAAACGGAAACGACGCGTCGGCGATTTAGCCGATTTAATTCGAGAGAAGTCGCGCGATGAGATTGCCGTAGCTTGGGACCCATCTACCCCCCCCCCCCCCCCCTTCCTCCCCCCCTCTCTCTTCTCGCGTACTCGCATAGGTACGCGTGTAAAGTGAGGGTAATGCTAGTACTGGCATCAATTAGACTTTGGAGGAGATTCTCACTGCTCAAACATACCCATGCGTACACATGCTCGCGCGCGTATCCAAAGCGCCGACAAAAGGGCTACTGGTCGAATCTCTCTGTACATCCACGTTAAGTGTTTATATATGGATGTGTGCAGAGCATACACAGGTCTGGTTAAACGCGCGTTTTCGTGCCAAGTGGTAAAGCTATATAGAGAAAATACGAAACGAGTCACCGTACGTTTTATACAGAACTTTTTTACGTATGGCTCGAAAATCTCACTTTGACGCAAAAGTAAAGTTGAAACTATATTTTTTGTGCGCGAGCCCGTGTTTGGCTTGATTGATACGTTCAACGTTAAGGTGAGCTTTCGATCTGCGTTGAAAAGTTATACTGTGTGTAACTATACATATAACGTTTGACTTTCGATATAGCAACGACCTAAAACTGAATCGTTAGATTTTTAAAACATAAAGTTTATAATTAAAATGTATCGTTGATCAAATTCCTTCGGTTATTATTCGATTAAATCATATTTTTACAAAGTTTTAATTAAAACAACTTATGAGTTTCAATTACTTTTATTGAGATAAAAGAAAAACGTATCGCGCGTAATCGTAACGCGAATTGAATAAATTGAAGTTCAAGTAAATAACGTTACGCGATAATATTCATTATCTTTCTCTCTTTATAATCCATCAAACTTAACATCGACGACTCGATTACCGACTTGGCAAGGGAACAAAGTTGCGGGAGATAATCGACGATAAAGTTTTACGCATCGAGCGTGAATTCCTCGCTCGCAATCTCAGAAAGAAAAAATTTTTACAAGTTCTCACGAAGAGGCGCACAAGACAACATCTACCGGTAGACTATGATTTTAAGGTTGCCCAATATAAAGCGCTTAATTTCGCGAATTTGAATAAAACTGCGGAGCAAGAGAAACGCGCTGAGCGGTAGGTTTTTATGGAAAATGCGATAAAGTTATTTGCCACTTGAAGAGCAAATAGATTAAATTTTCGGAGTTTAGACTTTTGGTTTTTTTTTTTGCTACGTGAGAGGTAGCTGACAGAGAGGGAAATTACGTTTTGTTATTTATATGTGCATAAACAAGCTTGTGTGTCGATATGAGGTCATGATGTAATTACTTTTTGAATTGAAAATTGAAAAACAGGAAAGAAGAGTTAAATAGGTTTTTGTGTATAGGTGTTTAGTTTTCAGAGCCTTTTTACACACAAAAAAAGATATATTTTTAAAAACTATTTGACATTTAAACTCCATAACTTTGTCAGCAATGTTAGCATAAAATACTTTTAAATAATTTTTAAAATTATTAATTTCTTCACGAATTTTCTAAGAAAATTAGAAAAAGTAAATTTAAAAATAACTCGTGAGATTCTAAAATTAAATATAAACTATGTATGTTACAATTTTTCATTTCTTGATATAATATTTTATAAGTGAAAAACATATAATATCATAAGTATTTTTATTTTTATTCTGAAAGAATAAACGTTTTTTTTTCCGTCAATTTTCCAAGGATACGATATCGTTTTACAAATTTGTTCCTGAATAGAAAAATTGGAATTTTAAAAAATTCCACCCAAGGGAAACTTTAGAAAAATTCTGTAGAAATTCATGGAATATTTAATGGTGATATATATGTGTATACAATAAAAACCGTAACCGATAAATTACGAGGAGGCAAACTACCAACGACTAGTTTTTAAAAATTCATGATTTCCCGAGAAACGAAAAACCGCAGAATCAACTATATATCAAATTGATAGAAAAAGAAGTAGAAAAAACACTCCAGTCAGCAAGCAAAACGATGTGATATGTGCAAGATCTGCAAATTCGTTTTGAGATTTTTCGATAAAATACGTTCGCGTCCTTTCATTCGCCGCGAAAACTTTTGTGCAGATATATACATATTTTTAAGGAAAACGTTTGAGATATTCTTGGCAGAGAGGGAGAGTAAGAGAGAGAGAGAGAGAGAGAGAGAAAAAGAAGAAGAAGAAGAAGAAGAAGAAGTAAAGCGAACATGTCGTTATGTAAATTGGCCCTTATAAGGTACATATCCGAATTCTCCTATCTGGTGAATTTAAGCAAAACGACATATATATAAAAGTAAAAATTTTCGCCCGAAAACAAACAAATTGATCGTCGGAAAAAAGCTCAAATACGCGGTTTAAAAAATTTTACACGTATGCATATATAATATATATGCATGCCGAGTACGATGATATTGTAATGAGATGAGAAATCGAAGAGCTCTTTTATGTCAAGTGGTTGAGAGCTCGAGCCTTTTGTTTTCTCGCGGAAAAAAAAAACACTCGTCGGTATGGCCGATCGTTACACGGTTAAGTTGGCACACATACACACACCACTCAATTCGATTACTTTGTTAAATGGTAAAGTTATTTACGGTTGCTATTACGATTTAATCTGTGTTTGCTCAAATATAATTGCAGTAGGTTAAATAGCCATAAACATTATAATGAATAAATGAGTAGATGAGGAATTTTAAAGTTTGAAAAACTAATTTTTAAAGAATTAAAGGTTTACGTTGAATAAACGTTGATAAATGTATAAGTATACGATTTATTGATTCAAGAATACGCAACGTTATGATCGATGGATTTGACAATTTTTTTCCAAGAAAAGTGTTGTCTCATCAAGTCATTATATTATATCATTATATCAAGTGTTGAACCGTCAACGAATATTTTTTTTTTTTTTTGTTAATAAATTCTAAATGAGCAAAGTAGGTCTTCAAAAACAAGTAGATCCTCGAGGGTAAAAGAAAAAAAAGACACCGTAGAAATGAACATCTCGAGCATATTTCTCGAGAATGCACACATCGACGAAGTATTCCTATAAAACGTTTACAAACCGCGATAACTCCTCTATTTGTATTCTACGCGTACACGCGTACACGCGTACATACAAGTTTTGTCCCGATCGACGCAATTTTTCCCTCTCGCTGGCATCATCCCATTGCAATGTCCTCCTTCTCCTCGTAAGGTAATCTCAGAAGGAAGAAAAACTAAAAAAAAAAAAAAAAAAAGTAAAAGAAAGCGAAATCTCCGGTGAAATACTCACTCTCGAGGTCGCCTTTATCACGGGCGCCGTGAAAAGAGAAATAATAAAATCGAAACAGAAGCAGCTGCTCGCGACGTCTTATCGAATTCAAATATCCGATCGAACCTACGGCTTTCTTTACATTTCCATCTCTTTCTTTATACATATTTATCTTTATCTCTTCTTTTCGTTCTCTTTCTTTTATACACTATTTTTCTTCCAGTGCGTCTGAAGAGTACCGAAAGACTAGGACGAGTTAGAGAGAGAGAGAGAGAGAGAGACACGTCGAGGTGGTTTCCGGATATATTACTCGAGACAGTTTTATATATAGACCGGCGCTCGAGAGAAACAAAAAAGAAAGAAGAATCGCTTGGTAGTTTTCTCTTTCGTTATTTTTCTTTTTACTTCCGAGTGTTTCGCGAACTTGGCCAAGTGTCTTTGACGCGCGGTTTTGCTCTTCCATCGTTACGCTGTAAACCATTCGTCGTAAAGTTACGGACGATATACCGAAGGAAACTATAGTGCACACATATATGAATACCGTGTATCTTATGATAATTATTATAGTTTTTGATCATTTTTTCGACCAACGTTATTCATTGATTTACTTCCCATGAAAGCACTTGTTATTTATGACGAAAGTTTACCATGAAAACGAGTCTATGCAAATTCTCAAAATATCTAAATATGTACATGTGCTTATCGCTTCTTCGATTGCAAGCGTGATTTTAACATTGGTTTAAGAAACGAATTTTAACTGTTGATATCCATTGCTTGTATAATGAACAGTAGGGCATTAAAATATTTATGCAATTCGACTGTAATATTAGATATAAATATGCAATTTATAAAATCCTTTTTTAAATAATTTACACAAGAACTTGATAGAATTAAAGAAATGTTAAATTAAATCAAGGCACAAGAGCGCAACTGCCTTTCAAGCCGTACATCTATCTGAGGCGTTCAAAGGCCAGCGTCGTACGTTATAATCGAGGCTTTATACCTAGCGCATAACATAGCTGCAGCTTAGACAATACACCGAACATTCCGCGAGCAAAATCCAATGAGATTGTAGAGAGAAACCAAAGTCTCTCTCCCTCTCTCTCTCTCTCTCTCTTGGTCTTTCAAGCAACGGCAGCATCGACACGGATGCATCGTTATAACATCGTGCGCTCACACACACACACACACACACACACACACACACATACACGCGCGCGCGCGCGCGCACGGGCGGAGTAAAGAGCAACCTACTAGGCTCTTATCCAGTCACCCTCTCTCTTTCTTTATTGTCTATAGATACAGGTGCACCGCGCATTATAGTGTGCGCTTTTGTGGCCGTAGGATTTCATAATGAGATGCCGCGTGCGGAGCGCCTAAACTGGGACATCTAATTATACTCGAGAGCCCTTCTCTCTCTCTCTCTCTCTCTCTCTCTGTCTCTCTCTCGCACATTTATGTATGTGTAAGTGTGTGGGTATGCCCTAGCTGTCAGGATCCCTGCTCTCTCTCTCTCTCTTTACCCTTTCTCCTTCTTGTGAACGGTAACCTATTCTCTCTATCTCTCTCTCTCTCTCTCTTTCTCTCTCTCCTCTTCTGCTAACTAGGGACATCAGTGGCTCTTGTTCACTTTGCCAGCCTCGGGTTCTCCCTTGGCACGGCTCGCTTAAAGACTAAATATTTGCTTCTCCTCCTCCTTCTTCTCCTCTTCCTTTTCTCTTTCCCTCTCTCTCTCTCTCTCTCTCTCTGTCTTGAACACGCGTAGTGTTGGTACAGAGCTATTATATGTATATAAGCACAGTACTCATACATAGTCCGATGATTTGGGGAAACTGTGGAAAATCTCTTTGTTTTTGATCGGTATGAGTATAGATTTTGTGGTTAAACCAATGCTGAACTTGCGTTTTATGCTTTTACAAATTTTCGGTGAATAGTTTTAGATAGCTTTTAATAATCAGATATATCAGCGGGAAAATTTATCGATCGGTATTGAAATTTTTAAGCTTTTTGATAAACAAGAAAATGTTAATCGTGTTTTTAAATAAGTTGAATAACGTATAACGTTGATAAAATTTGTTTTGAAATAATTGCGAAAGAATCATAATTTTTGAATAACTAAGAGGAACGCGCAAGCCGGTATTTAGTCCTATTTTACTACTTGCCATTAACAACTTTTCTCTGAATAATCAGAAAGATAATATCGCTGAATTTTATATAATTTAAAAATATTTTCGTTCGCGATATTACAGAGCAAATTCTTTAATGTCTTTTAGTTCATTTTTATGATCTTTTCTCGAATATTAAATCAGCAAGGT
>OX465094.1:84267308-84339808 GCA_949987625.1 Chalcis sispes
CATTATCCAAAACGCGGCGGCGAAGCCTTTGAAACTCCTCAAGCCTAAACGATAAGGCGGAGAGAAAGTGGGCGAGAGCTGGCGAATATAATGGTTATGAAAATGATGTGTGTAATAATCGGCTCCCTTAACAAGTCCTTATAATGCGATGCATGCGACCGCTTTACTCTCGAGGTAGGTAGCTTTAATAATTGGCACATCGTCGATTCGGTCTTGTACATGCATAAAGATGCATGCACTTGCACGCGTCCGTTTATGAAGAACAGTCGAGGTAAGAAGTTTCCTAAAGGAAAATCGTTCGTGAACGTTAAATTCAAATTTTCTTAATATTATCGACTTAGACTAGAGGTTATTTATACCGTAATATTCAAAACCACTTGTAAGCGCTTTCGTTATTATTTCACATGTGTACTTTTTATATATAATTTTTATAGTACTTGATGCATTAATTCAAGCCGCTTAATATCAGGTAAAAATATTATAATTCAAAATTATTTAAATCAATGAACAAGATACGGAATCGGCATCGAAGCGTCTTTCGAGCTCCAATCAAAACAACCGCAAAGGAACGTTTATCTTCCGCGATCGTCGATACTTTCGTCAAATCCACTTACAGAAATTAAACGCAACCAATAAACCAATCCGTACGATTATTTTGCGATTACGCATCCTGAACATATTTTCCCGAACATTATTCAATTGTATTAGCCATCGATCGTAATAATTATATTCATACGTGTATTAATTAACGATTTTACCAGACGCATATTCAACAGCGCGTGTAAAACAATAGGTGCAGAGGACAAAATAACGCAGCCCGCGAAATAAAGCCGCAAAATTCCGTGTCCCTCGGATATTCCGAGTGTATACGTGTACGCGTACTCCAATATATGTACGCTTTACCGCATATACACATTATTGTCATTGTTGTTAACCTGTTGAGAGCCGCGCGCGCATTCGCATATTGCTTGTTTCGCTCTTGTTTTTCCCTTAAATGCGGAATACGTGCTTTTCGCTCGCGCGGTACCAATTGAGGATATTAAATGAAAATATTGAATTTAGTTCCTCTCTCTCTCTCTCGTCCTCCCCCTCCTTTTTGCCCTCCCCACCATCTGCCCCCCCCCTCCACCACCACCTCTAATGCTTCCGGGTTATTAGCGTTTTAATCGTATTTCGCCGTGCTTTGTCTTGGATATTTGTCTCTTATATTAGGCGTAATTTCATTACGTTATATTGATCGTCGCTACGATAGATAGATATACTCGTATTTTATTATTTAAAACTAAAAATAATATACGACCACATTTTTTTTAAATATTAATTCTAATATTTTTGGGGAAAATTTAATTTTTTTTTTTTTTACACGATTATTACCTTTCATGCTCTGTATTAGATGCATTTGTAAACATCAAACACTTCTATTTTTTTCACGTAACGATTAGCTTTTTAAATCTATTATGATTATGATTTTTAGTTTTTTA
This sequence comes from Chalcis sispes, assembly GCA_949987625.1. Taxonomy (NCBI): domain Eukaryota; kingdom Metazoa; phylum Arthropoda; class Insecta; order Hymenoptera; family Chalcididae; genus Chalcis; species Chalcis sispes. The sequence goes on from OX465094.1 coordinate 84,268,790, forward strand.
ATTAATGTAATACAACGCAATCGAGAAATAGTTTCGCATATACCGTATATAAAATATTCAATAATCTAATCGAACCGCCCTACAAACCTTATCCGCGTATCAAATTTAATGGACGAGATAGAATTCTCCAGATTATCCTCATTAACCACGTATCGGAATGTAATTTTCGTAATTTTATCGATGGAAAGTATAATAAAAAAAAAAAAAAAAAAAAAAAAAAAAAAACGAAAAAAAGCGAGAGAGAGATACTATAATAAAATATACCGAACGCGGCAAAACCGTGCGTCGGGTCTTTAGGCTATAACGGACGGAAAATCGTAATTAACGAATTAATTAATCCGCCGCGGCCATTGGATAGCCGAACCATTAGCCCGTTGCGTGCGATGCGCCAAGAGAATGAAATAATTCAATCTGACGGACGGTAATTAAGACTCCGTATAGAAGCTGCCGACCTATTCGCGCGCTGTGTCGCGAGTGAAAGAGAGGAAGGCAACGCGTTATCGTCTATTATATTGGCCACGTGTATATATATATATATATATATCCTATTATAGCAATGTATGCGTATAATATGTACACGCATAGCTTCGACTAATTCGAATAAACGCGCTCGTATGGCGATATCGAGTAAGGAAGGAGGGGAGAGGAAAGGCACGCGGCTGGGAAATTGTAACGAGGTGCCATTGTTTTTCGATGATCTCCGCATTACTTATACCTAGTTGCCGTTGCCGTTGCTGCTGCTGCTGCTGTTACTACGTTATTAATTAGCCGCAGTTCTGGTAAAAGAGAGAGATGGAGAGGTTCGCTCGTTCGACGTTTGTGCCTATATTGGCAGAGAGCGCGCGCTCCTCATTTTGATGAACAAAGTCCTCCTCGTGAATCTGTGTCCGTTGTTATATTGCGTCGCGCATCTCATTAATTAGCTGCCTGAATTAAATTCGACATTTTATTATGATTTTCCAAATTATTCTTTAATTAACGAGAGCCGTAAGTATTTTTTTTTTCTTACTTTTTTTTTCCTCGAGTGCGGTGTGCCTAATATAATAAGAATGGGTAATATTTATTAAATACTCGAATGCTTTATTAATCTGCGTTTTTTTTTCAAATAATTTCGAAAATCCTTTTTATACGTAGATACTACTACTTTGTAATATCTTAACGATAAAAATTATGTTAAAATTAAAATTAATGAAAGTTTCTACAAAATAATAATTTGAAACATTTCACAAAGCACCGGTAAAATATTACAAAACGTCAAACAAAACCTTGAACGTAATTCGTACGGACGTTCCGGAAATTACATAGGGGGAAGATACTCCTCAAGATACGAACGAATAATATCCTGACAACGAAATTTTCCTAATTAAGCTGCCAATTAAGCTGACGCGCACATGAAAAAAAAAGTAACGCGTGCTTTGTTCTTTCTTTCTCTCTCTTTCTCTTTCTCTCTCTCTCTCTCTCTGTCTCACTCTTTCCACATTTTTTTCAGTACGAAACTCAAGTATTGTCTGCGGTTGGAATATTTAGCAAAGGTTATACGCGTACTCCAACATATATATATATATATATATATATATATATATATATATATATATGTTGGTGGAAAATAAAAGACCGTGGAGTAAAAGCAAGAGCCGATACGACCGCGGCTGCGGGAAAAAGAAGTATCGACGAATGCGTAGGATACCTTTGTTCGTACGAATTTCTGATTCGATTTTACGTACCATAAAGTGCAAGCCCTTTTTGTTTTGTTTTTAAATTCTTTGTGAACTCAAGTTTGACGATCCTTCGAAAAAAGTTTCTACATTTTTATCGGAAAGGAGAAACGCCGCTATAGCTGTTGATGTATATATAGTACTTTAGAAGCGATTCTTTTATTGCCGGATTATTTTTAAAACTTTTATTATATAATAAAGGCATTTAATACATATCGAACGGTTAATCGATAAATAAAATATAAAGTATAATTATTTTCGATATTTCGTATAGATTTAAAGTTTGATATGCTTTATATGATACATAAAATTTTAAAGTGTATCATTCTGAAAACATTAATAATTCGTATCAAAAATTTTTAACAAAGCGGCTACGAAAAAAAAAAAATATAAAACATATCTATATTACTGTTATTTGTTTGACAAAAAAAATAAAGCAATCCACAATAAACTGCCCGATGTATTTTATCTCAAAACTTTTATAATTTTTCAATATTTTAATTTTTCTAATTTAATAAAAAAGTTTAATGTTTATGAAAAATGCATTATCATTATTTTTATTATACCACATTGTTAAATTTTGAAAAATTGAAATGAAAAAGATGAAAAAAAAAGTTCAGCTTTCGAAAAATCATAAACGGTTAATAAAGACAATAATGAAATAACAAAAATATAATTCTCTTCTTGGTCTCTTTATAATAATTTCAAAATTTCAAGGACTGTACAATTTGAACTTGTTACACTTACAAGCTTCTACTCCGTTAACTTATAAAGCTACCTATTATAATTCCTCTGATAATTGAAGTTTCCTCGAAGATATCGAGCTAGAAACTAAGAAGAAGAAGAAGAAGAAGAAGAAGAAGGAGCTCTCGAATTTAGTAGAGTATAAGAAGCAAGAGAGTAACAGAGTGTGTGTGAGAGAGAAAGAGAGAGAGAGAGAGAGAGGGGGAAGGAAAGAGAGTAGTCGAAGCGCGTTACACAGGAGAATTCCCAAGCATTGTGCGCTTCGTAATATCGTAAGAGAATATATACGTATATATACATATAAAGAAAGAAAGAGAAAGAGAGAGAGAGAGAGAGAGAGAGAGAGATTATACAGGTACACCGGACGTTTTGTACGAAGAAGAGAAGGCCGTAAGCGCTTCGTTGCGCCTTTTGTAGTCCCGCGGTACGCCCCTATATATTCGACGATGACGTGTCTTTTCCCCCATCTCTCCTCTCTTTCTTCTCTGTCTCTCTCTCTCCCTCTTTCTCTCTCTATTCCTTTTTAGAAAAAGAAAACGCGAAAGGAAAATGAAAACAGTTGCTACGGACGCTATATATCGATGAAAGGAGGACGACCGCGGACGGATGTTTCTTGTTGTTATTTACTGGAGTGATCTTTTGTTTACGTTTATCTAAAATTTTGCTTCGCTATACGAAGAATTACTTTCTTTTTAAAAGGTAATTATTCCTCATTATTTTTCTTTCTTTTTTTTTACTTTTAATATAGAAATTTATTCTTTTAAAGGAAAAAAAAATGTTTTAATGGCGTTCTTTATACTTGAATTGATCCTTTCTTTTATTGTTTAAATACATAGTACTTATCGATATAAGAATCTGATATGAGAATCGGTATATTTTATTAAAATATAGAATATAAGGAAAAGCATGAAGAAAGTTATGAGCTTTTGATCACGAACATATTGCTTTTAAGAATACGATATATAGGAGGATGAAAATAAAAGTTATTGTCCGTTACAAAAGACGCTATAAATCAGATCGAGAATTTAATTATATTGGAAGGAAAATTCATCTATATTAGATAAGCTAAAATAATTGAATTTATAAAAAGAAATATTACCATATTTTATATTTCACTATTTCACAACGCAAATTTTATTAAAAATTTCGAACGAATTTTTTTTACACACAACAATTACGTCGGGTCTCTTTTTTTTTTAAACATTAAATCTATCATTACCATATTTATCAAATAAAACTATTGCGTATTAATTTACCCTTAGATACGCGCATTTTTAAATTATTCCGCACTCACTGTACTCCCAGATCACCAAGGGAAAAACTTGTCATCGTCGGTAAGAGCTCTCAAAGTGAATAAAGTGTGAGATAAAAAAGAAAAAAGGGGGCGAATACAAACGAGGCGAATCAACAAGCGGAGCATAAGTAAAAGGCATTAGGCGGGCCTTTATTGCGCGAGAAAGACACTTTAGCGAAAAGTATTTCCAACGAACTACGCGTAAGAAACCATCGCCCTTCGCTTAGCATTATAAATTATACCAACAACGCGGCTCTCGATGACCGCGCTGCGCAAGCGTTATACATAAATTGTCGTTATTAGAAAAAGAGAAAGAGGGTGACAGAGAGAGAGAGACAGAAAGAAGAAAGAGTGAACGGGGATAAAAACGGCAAGAGTAAAGGAGATTACTTGTCCCGTAATCGTCTTATGTCCTTCTTAAACGCGAAACAAGCGCAACCGAGTAGATATAAAATGACGATGCCATGGCGCAACTCCTCCTCGTCTAAGGCGAAAGGGTGCTCGAATTCCACTTTCGCATCCTCCTACCACCCGGAATTTAAAATCTCGTTGGAGGAGTGATAAAAATGAGGGTAAGAAAGACTTAACGAATAAAATATAATAAAACGAACAGAGAATCACCCCTCTCTCTCGCCTGCTGCCTTCTCTCTCGCTCTCTCTCTCTCTCTCACTCTCTCTCACTCTGCTTACTCGATAATTTGAAAATCGTATTTTGCCGAATTAAATTTAAAGGAATCAAAAAAAAGGAGAAAGAGAGAAAGAGAGAGAGAGAGAGAGAGAGCGACTCCGTTCCGTGGTACACTCGTCTCCCGTTGTTATCGTCGTTCCTTCAAATGGCTCCTTCTCTCAAAATATCGACGATTTTTTATTATTATTAATTTAAATAGTTTCTGAATTTAGAAAAAGTTGGTTAATTTTAAGTTTAATATGCGCGCAAGATAACGTTATTTCTTTTATCTATTTTTAAATAAATTCCCGATAAATTTTCATTATTTATTTATTAACGTAATTGTTACTTTATTCAAAGTACGCGAAATGAATAATTATATAAATAACATACAATACATCATGCTATACGTCTCTATAAGCTTCTATAACTTTACACTTGCAGTAGAAACAGCCAAGTGTCGCAAGACGCGCATGTAAATACAGTCAGTCTCTTGTGGTTTTTAAATTTTTCAAGGGTTAAAATATAAGAATATTGTTAAAGATAGACTTATAATTATCGAAGAGATTAACTTCAAGTTTATGCGATTTATAAATAAATTTTATCATAATATATTTTATGAATAATCCGATAAAAAATTAAATTATAAAAAGTAAAATGCTCTCTATTATTTATAAATTTATTCTATAGCCATCGTGATATCGTGTTAAATCATTCTTATAAATTTATAAATAGTACGTTGGATGAAAATATTTTTATTTTTTTTCAATTCTAAATATACTTATTTTCACCTTTTAAAGTCACAAATTTTAAATTTTTTTAAAAGATAAAATTTTAAGTAAAACATCTTACATAAATAAATTGAAACCTTTTACGCATTTTAATGCATTCTTCCCTAAAAGCTGATTACCGAAATCCAATTTAGATCCATCCATTCATCCAAATCACTTCCTAACAACCGATAAAAAACCACTTGAAAGCACTTTGATTTTTTCCCAAAAGTAAGCAGAAACATACATTTTAAATATAATACTTTGGAAAGTAGAACATTTTCCACATACGAGTAGTAATTATAACCGTAGAAAGTACAATACTTCGGTGTACAGACGCGCGTAAGTAAGATACATAAAAACAATAGAGAGGCGGTCAAGAGAGTCTCGAACGTCGACGGGGCGCTATAACATCGACCGAAAGACGTAGTGGGGTGTTAACCCGGGAACGCGTCGCTTAAGCCAAGCGTAGCCAGCCGTGAGTATAAGCGAGAAGACGGACGATTCGATCAAACGTCTGCCCTATGTATGTGTATAAACGTGTACGTTTGCCTAACTCGCTCCCTCTCTCTCTCTCTCTCTCTCTCTCTCTCACCCTCTCTTTCTATTCGACGCTGCTTTTTCCCTGTCGATTCGTCTACGTTTGCGTCGGGTTCTTTTGGTTTTCGCTTTCTTAATCAGACTCTTAAACCAGGGATTAATTTCGACGTATTTCGAAAGTTTGACTACTCCTACTTTCGCTCTTGTCGTTGTTGTTCTTGTCGTTGTTACCGTTGATAAATCCCTAAGAAATCGAGAGAGATTTAAACGTAGATTTAAATCCCGTTGCGTATTTTATTTTACGATGGAAAAGAGAGATATTTTCCGCTTTTAATAAGTACTTTACTCTACGTTCTACGTTTATCTCTTTTTATGGGTTGTAATCAAAATGAAATTACGACGTTATAATTACCTTTCGAAAATATTAAGGGTAATTTATTATTATTAAATTTTTTTTTAAATAACTATAACACATATAGCGAGAAAAACATTTTTTAATTTACAGTATGTTTCAAGTTGTTGCAAAGTATCGGAAAAGATATTTCGAGAACTCGCTTGAAAACGAATCGATAAAATAGATAAAGTTAGAAGAATTTTTAATTTTTATCGAAATATATCATCATCTAATAACACCCAAAGGGAAATTTTGATATTTAATCTTAAAAAATTTAATAAATATAAAGCACGTTACATTTTTCTAAACGATATAAGGATAGATAAAAAATAATGAAATAATATAAAACTGTATCATTCGATAAATTATAATTTTCGAAACGCGGATTTACTCATAAATAACAGCAAATACTCGCAAAATGAATATCTACGTGAAAAATTATTCATGAGCGTAAACTTTTTTCGCTCGCGAGAATAAAAAAACGGGTATCGGGAAAAAAGAGCGCTAGAGTTTTGCCTCCTGAGTTCAACAAGAAGGAGAGCAAAAAAAAAAAAGGATAAAGAAGTAGTGGAATAAGAAGAAGTATAAGAAAAAGGTAGAAGATCGATCGATTTTTCCGTTACACGGTGAAAAGCCTTTAGCGGAGAACGACGGCACGTGACTCGTCAAAAACATCTCTTCCGCCTGTGTAAACTCTTCTCGCTATTTTCCCGTACACCGAGCGCGCGCGGAGATTGCGTTTTTTTTTTTTTTTTTTTTTTTTTTTTTTTTTTTTTTTTTCCATATACGTTCTCTCTAACTCACTCGTACACTCCGAGATATCGACGATATAATACTGCGCGAAACTCGCGTATATACACGTGAGAACTAGGGGTCGTAGAAATTCGCTTCCTTCTCTCTCTTCCTCTTTCCCTTCCTCGTTGTGTCGTTGCTTTTTTTCCCCACTCATGCACGATTCGCTCGTTAAAAAGTATGTATCGCGAGTTTTGTTTATATTTGATAAAAAAAACTTCGATATATGTGTACGCGTTTACCCATCGAAAATAGTCTTTCTATCTTTCCTCCCACCTCCCTTACAAAGTTTCTGTATTTTATACGCTTTTTCATGCATTAATAACTGCGACGTGATTTTATCGCTGTGCCATTGGAACGATAAACATTAAATTTTAAAAACTCTTCAATTAAAATGTATGATAAAAATGTAAACAAAGTCAAAAGTAATAAAAAAACAATAAAATGGACGAGTAGATCTCGAAAACAGCGAAAGTAGGACATTGCGCCCATCTCGTATACGATTCATCCGACGTTTGCCTTCCCGAATGGTTATCCCGGAAACTCGAAGCGCATGGCAGCACAGTCGTCCCGTAAATACTCGTTGTATCAGAATAGATAAGAGGGTGTAGAAATAGAATAGATAACGAAATCAACAGCCAGTTATGGCTCGCGTTTATTGCGCATCACCGAGGGGACGACAAGCGAGATTCGCGGCGTTACTTGTACGCGTAACGTTTAGCTCGAAGCTTGGCGAAATAGAAAAAATAATCGAGAAGAAAAATAATGCGAAAGCCGGATAGGGCAATTAATTCATTGGCTATTGTAAAACGAGTTTTAATTGACGAGAGATTGTTTTAAATAATCGGAAAGGGCATAAAGTAGACGTGCACGTGCCTGCGAGTGCGGCCGTTGCGCAATAACGCATAACCGACCGTTTAACGCGAGCACAGTGTAAGTTTAACAAACGTACGCGTGTACACGGATGATGGATGTTCGCAGATGTGATGGAAGTAGCGTATACGTGCACGCGTTATAATATATCGAAACGAGACACAACGTCGTTGCGTAATTTTTTTCGCGGAGGCTTTTTACGATCGATAATGGCGCAATTTAAATTCGATTCCCCCCAGGTAGAGTTTGTGTATCGCAGTCGCGGCTACTGTTAGATTTCTCCCGCTGTCTCTTTCTCTCTCTCTCTCTCTCTCTCTCTCTCTCTCTCTTTTTCACTCTTCTCGTTATAAGTTCTTTTTCCTTTTTCTCGCGCGCGCGCTCCCGTAAATATATAAGTAGCAGCGTCGAGAAATAAGTAGTTTAAAGAGCGAGTCTCTGCATACAAAGTTAACGGTTTGCTGAAACGTATCGATTTTAAGAGAAAATGGAATTTAACCGTTAACGAATAAAAAGATCTTCTATTAAATTTGATAAAATAAAAAAAAAAGGCAATATAATTTAAATTATATCGTTTAAGCGAAATTATATTTAAAATTGGTTTAAACCATATCAAAATCAAGTCAAAAATAAAAAATAAAAGGACCTTAAAACAATCGAATTTCACTAACGGTGCCTTTTTCACATTAAATTTTCACGATTTTCATGTTTTCTATATACGAATACTCCGAAAATAAGCGCAACATAAATTTATCACGCAAAGGGGGGTCTACGTTCGAAGAATAAATGCATAAAATCAGCATTATTAACTGTTCAGCCAAACGACGATAATCCAATTTTCACCGGATGCCTGTAATATAAAGAAACGATCAAATTTATCCACGAGGAAAAAGTGAAACGCGGGGCGGAGCCGAAAGAGAGAGAGAGAGAAAGAAAGAGAGAGAAAGAGAGCTTCACTTATACACAATCCGAGAAAACTCGGCATGTAAGAGAGATATCAGATCTTTCAAAGTCGCGCTGTTATCCTTCGTTCGTACGTATATACGTAAACTAAAATTGAATCCAAACACAGTTTTGCGCCCTTTGGCTTCTTGCCGAGTTTTCTTTCTCTCTTTCTTTGCCTTTAGCTTCGGTTGCTGCGGCTACTGTCGCTGACTGCGAGAATATACATAGTTTTCGCTGTGGAACCGCAAGCCGTTTAAATTGACGGCAAGCAACGAATCTTTAAAGGCGGGAGAATGTGTATAATCGACGTCCTTGGATTATTTATCGATTAGGTTGCGTTCGGTGGTTTTCTCGATGAACTTTCCAAGCGTGGGTCGAGTTTACGAATACTAAGAGAAGTATACAAAGGTCTCTTGTAGCACCGCATCATTTCTTAATTTAAATTGGGATGTTTTGTTTTAAAAATTATAAAAATTTATATTAATGCTACTTGAATTTTTAATTTTTAATTTTGTATTTGAATTAAAAATAGGCATTTAAATAATATAAAAAAATATATTTATAGAATTATTCAGAAAAAAGTATGTTGGATAAATAAATAAGCGATTTTGTTTTTTTAATAAAAAAAAATGAGTCTTCCATCGGAGTACTGTTATTATTTTTAACGATTGGGTTTAAAAATTTCTAAACAAAATGTTTCACTTAATGCGTCATTGAATTCTTAATCATGCTTAAAACAAAAAAAAAAAGAAAGAAAAAGAATCTTTTCAACTTTTATCAAATGAACCTTCAACTGCACATAATTACAAACAACTCAATAACGATTAACTCAGCATCCCGGGCAATAAACCTTCCATCGAGGAACACAATTCCGCGAAATCAAATAGTTGAACAAAAACCCACAAAGTATACCCACACACACACACGCGCGCGCGCGCACGCATCCAAAGCCGAAAGCATTGTTTTTTTTTTCCTCGAGAGACGAGGAGGACGGAAGGGAGGAAGGAGGAAAAAGGAGAGGGAGAGCGGGGTAAGCGTAGGAGCACAGCAAAAGCGGATATTGCGTTGCTCCATTTTCCACCTGGTCGGTGCTGGAGCCGGTACGAGCGCCGGTGCAACAGGCTGTACCACTACCACCGCAACGACGAGCGCGGGATCGAGCGCCCGGTGTGCGCGCAGAAATTCGCGCGAGCGCGGCTCTTTTCCCGAGCTCGGGCCGTTCCCCGGGCGCGAGAGAGAGAGAGAGAGAGAGAGTTACATACGCCAGCACGCGCGCTTTCCATTATTTTATGCGACGCCAGTGCGCACTTGCCGCTGAAAATCGATGATGGACCGACGCCGGTATATTATGTGCGCCCAAGCGCCCTTGGCCGCTCTCTCTCTCTCTCTCTCTCTCTCTCTCTTTCTTTCTGTATGTATATATAGGTAAGAGAGATGGATGGGTGGATGGGTAACGGAGACATTAACCTTGTTGACATCAAGAGTGTACCTACTCTTGTACATGCGTAAGCGGAGGATTATCTATCTCACTCTATTTCTTAAAGAAAATATGCGAAAAAGAATCTCGTTCGTGTACATGATGGCTATTGCTCAGAATACGCATAAAAAACTCAAATCGAAATATGTAGCATAAGTAAGATCGACGGCTCAAAACTCAAAACGACAAACAGAGCAGAAAGGATTTATGCGAGACGGGAAAGTATAATAATCGACGCCGCTAAATTTTGAGCGAATTTTTTTACGCTTTGACAAACGTATAAACATTTATAGTGTTGAAACGAGGTGGAAATCCTCATTCTCGTCGAGATATCAAAACAGGATTGTAAAAACGGCGGTAAAACAAGAATTTGCGTAAAAATCGGACGAATCGTACGCATCGTCGATAATAACGCATTACCGTTACGTTTATCCGTATTCGTTCATATTAAAATTTCGTTCGATAAAAATTTTACACCTACCGTAATGAGAAATACGAGTATACCGTGTACTCGGTTTTCTTTCATTTTTTAGTTTTTTTTTTCGTCTCTTTTCAAAAGCGTTTATTAAAGCGCTCGACCGAGCAGGCATTTTCTGGCCGGGATTCTCTAGCTTGTTTTTTCTCCGACCTCTGAAAAGAGAGAGAGAGAGAGAGAGAGAGAGAGAGAGAGAGAGAGAAAGGAATTTTCTGGTCCCGCGTGACAAAAGAATTTTCCAGGCGCGAACCGAGCTCCGAATTATATATCTATACGTATACACACATACATACGTAAATATGCGCATTTCGCAGTTATTCATTTTCTTGCTACCAACTTTTATTATTATCTTTTTTATTCAGCGCACGTTGCTGGCTGGTCTTTTCAGTTCTTAGGTCTGCAAACTGTTGCTGCCGCGACGGAAAACTAAAAGCGCGTCTTGTTCTTTTTTTTTCTTTTTCTCCTTTGCATTTTGGGCGATGGTTTATTTGGTTCATGCTTAGAATTCGATTCGCGCGCTCACTCAAGCCGTTGCGCAATCGTATTCCATTGATTTTTAATTTTATTTAACACGAGTATTATTACGAGTATTTTTATTGTATTACTATTGTAAAACCAAAATTATTTTTTTTTTTTTTTAATATAAATGTACCTTGAATTTCTAATTATTAACAAAGCGTCGAAAAATTGGGCCAAGTTTACGGAATTAAAAATTTTATTTATCGTGAAAGAAAGCTTTCGGTTAACCACTAAACAAATCACTTTGTCGTGGTTATAATTTCGTGAAAACTTGAATTTTTCCAATAAACAGTATTGGTTTAGAATGGCTAATAAATCCGCTGAAAAATATATCACTCGAATGACTCGTAAAGCATCTTTACCTTTTTGCCGATGAACGCGCGACGTCGTATATACTACGAGTGTATGTACAATGGTGCGCACGTGCGTGCACTCGCGCCTGTTGAATACAATGTCGGCAATTCTACGTTTCCCCCTTTTCTACGGGTTTAACAAACGCTAATGTCCCTTTGATCGATGACAATGACAAATTTTACATTATGTATAAATCGCGTGATGTTGAAAAACCTGTTGAGCGCCGATTATTAATTCTTTTATAAATTAATTTAATATTTATTTCTCGAAACATATCCACGTTTGATTTTTTTCTTCTATATGAAAATTTAATACGTTTGATGAAATTAAATATTAAACGCAATAAATTAAATTTGCAGAGCTTATACAATATAGTTCTATAATAAGCGAGAATAAAAGAAAAATTTGTTTTTTTTCCAAATATTTGTTACTTGAGGATTTGTAAAAAAAAAAAAAAAAAAAAAAGAAAGATAAAAAAATTAATTAAACGAGCTAGAAAAATTTATACACTAATCGCAAAATTATTATCTCCACTCGAAAGAATAAAGTCAACTTTATAAAATAATCCATTAACCTCGTGTAGCTCGAAAAAGTCGAAGTTAAGCGCGCCCAGACCGCCACATAAACCAAGCGATTATCCCGTTAATCTGGCTCTCTCTCTCTCTCTCTCTGTTTTTCTCTCACTTTCTCTCGTACACAGCGTCGTCATATCGACGTTTTACTCTACCACCGTCACCTCTCCTCTCGATACACGTGCACGTCACACCGATAAAGACGAAAAAAAAGAAAAAAAAGAAGAAAAAAAGATGTAAAAGATAGAAGTATCCCGAGTGTAAGTTACAATACACCGTAGAGAGAGAGAGAGAGAGAGAGAGAGAGAGAGAGAGAGAGAGAAAGAGAGAGAGAGAGAGAGAGAGACGAGAGTAGAGAGAAAGGGTAGAACGAAAAAAAAAGAAGAATAAAAAGCGGAGTAAAGCGATCCCTGGTTAAATACGGGAGCAGGCACTTAGCCTTTCACACGGGTAAAGAGAAGAGGACGAGAGGGGAAGAGGGGTTAACATATATGATAATCGATAAAATTGCGCGCGGTGACGCTACGGACAACGACGACGACGACGACGACGACGACGACGACGACGATGACGCTAATCGCGCTGTTATGTTTATGCGCTCTACACTCTTTATTTATACACCTATACGGCGCTCGCGTTAGAGAAGGAGGGAGGGAGACGAGGCGGGACTGACTCTCTTCGTGCGAACCTCGAACGTTGAAAAGCCGACGTCGAATGGGGGCTTGTGCAAACACATTACTCGTTATACCGAGCTGCTGCTCCTGCTGCTGCTACAACTCTTTTAAAAAAAATTTTTCTTTTTTTTCTGTTTTTTTTTTTTTTTTGTTTTCAGAAATTAAACTAATCGCTTATAACGTCGTGTGCACGTTTTCACGCTGACACTTTTTAGATGTACTTTTTTCTTTTTTTTTTACCAAGTCAGAGCTGCAATTAACGATCGAATTTTTGAGTTATTCTAAGCCCGGCATTCGTGTTTAAATTGTTTTGATTTACTATTGATTGCGCTGAAAATTCAATGCGAATTCAATGCTTTTTACAATGGTTTAAAAATAACGCCCATGTGAAATGTAAAAATGGGCAAAAAGTAGAAAAAAAAGTTTTTTTAATTGATTTTTATCGTTGAAATTGAAAAAAAAAATATAAGAGTTCCGTTGAAATTTGTTTTAACCGTTTAATAAACTTTAACGTGCCCAAGTTCTACAAAAATAATTAAAAGCACTAATAACACTTTTACGAGTATTTTCTTAAGTGAATACGGTCGAGTTGGTTCAGACAGACCCTAACCACATATTTATGATAAAGTTTAGCATGAAAATCAACGTAACATCCTTCCGAAAACTTTTATTTCATTCAAGTTCATTATCAATAGTTTTTACCGATAAATCCACATTAAATTTTAAATCCAAGGAAATGAGTTAAAATTGTCATAAAAATTCTTTTTTTTTGCGTTTGCTTCTGTACTTTATATTTATAACACGTGTGACGCGTATATTTTTAATCTCATATAAAATCACGCCTTCTTTTTCAACCGTGCGCTAAGGTATTCTTATATGCACGACCTTATAAATATGTTTCATTCACGAGTAATTATTACGTTGTGAAATAATTATCCAACTAAACATGCTCAACTGCACAAACATGAATTAGTAACCTGTTTTATTTTTTTCTATAATTACTGTACGTGTAATTTAAAATGTGTATTTTTATTAGATAAAAATGTACCATTGTTTATTTTATCACTTTGCAAGCAATTAAGAAAATCTTGATAAACTATACTTTTTTAACGACACTATCTTATCATAATTATTTCAACGAAAAACCCTTTTTTTTTATATTTATATTTTTATTCCATTGTGCAGCTTTGTTGAAAATTAGAGTAGGCAATTTTAATCTTGCTTTAAGGATTTAAATTAATAAAATTTATTTTATATGTAGTTAAAGCAAATAATAAGAATTATTATTTTAATGTTAAATAAAAAACAAAAAATGTTTATCTAAATTCATAATTTACAATAAAGATTTTTATAAGCATAAATTTTCATTACATATTTCGCGGTTTTTTACTAAAAATATAAGAAAAAAAAAACAAAACGCACCGACTCTCCTTGAGAGCCAAGAATTTCAAGTGGCACACTAGACTCGTTTAATTGCTCCGCATCCGCGTTACAAAGATTAGGCATTGTGTAAAGTCGAAGAAATGACGGTAAAAAAACAAATAAAAGAAAAAAAAGAAAAAACAGCAACTATACGAATTAATTGAAACACGCACGAAAACAAAGTCAATTGTAACGCAGTCAAGGGACAAAAAGTGCAACGAGCACGAAACGAGCAGCATAAAGAAAAAAGAAGAGAGAGAGAGAGAGAGAGAGAGAGAGAGAGAGAGAGAGAGAGATAGAGAATAAAAGTAAAGCCTCTATGAAAAGAAAGAGACGAGTGAAAAGCCTCGTTATACTGGTAGCAGAGTAGTTAGATTGTGCCTAAATCGAGTTTGCATAATGGAGACTTTCCTCTGATTGGCTTCAACATTCGCGCTGTAATATGAATGAATAATAGAAGCAGCAATTATACATAAAGTAAAATGTTGTATATGGTTATAAGTGGTACGAAAACTTAATAAAATGTTTTAATAATTTTTTTTTTTTTTTTTCAAGAAACATAAATATTGTAGGAAACGCGTAAGTATTTAAACCGATAACTTTTGCATCTTTACTCGTTCGCGTTGCGCGCGATTGGCGAGGATGGGATCGGAGCAAAGGTCTCCGCGGCGTAAGCTCGAAATAGGCGCAAACTAACTACATAGGCTGAAAGTCAGGGGCGCGAGTCTATACGCGCACAACTTGAATAATCCTCCCACTCCCCGCCCTGCCTATCCTCTGCCTATCCCCATCTCCCTACCCCTTACCTACGAGCTTAATATAAACAAGAGAACCATTATACTCGAATGCATTAGCGCCCGACGCCGCCTGTTATGAAAAGAACAAACGCTCGCGCTCACGCGGCTATATGTACCTGTGTGTGCGGGTGTGTGTACGTATGCATGTACAAATAGATAGACGAACACGCAGACGCGCGCGGATATTCGGGTACTTTGTCGAATCCAGAACAGAGAAGAAGAGGGAAATAGCTTTCGGCGGAAACGAACCGCATACGATCCGAGGCCAGAGAGAGAGAGAGAGTGAGAGAGAGAGAGAGAGAGAAAAGGAAGGAAACCTCGATGAAAGATGAAACGCGTTGTCACGCTGCTTTCCCACCGGTAATTCCACGTTATCCCAGCCGCGAGCACGACGATTGTGAACCTTGGGGGAAAGAGAGAGAGAGAGAGAAAGAGAGAGAAAGAGTGGAACGAAAAATCAAAAAGCTAGAGAGAGACCTGTTGGAAAAATTTTAAACCTCCGTTGTTAAACGACTGGTCGAGCTTCTTTTATTTTCGCATGGACTGTTGTCGTAATTTGGCTTGTTCCTTTATTTCACCTTGCGCAAGTCAAATTGGACGTGAATTTAGTAGTTAACGACGATTCCAGCCGTGAATTTTGTCGAGAAATCTTCTCTTTAAAAATCATCTGCGTTTCGACGATAACGACATAATGCAATATTTCGTGTTATTAGTGAATAGTATATAAAGACGAATGAAGCCTATGGCCCCTTTAATCATAAAACTCATTATGCTAAATAAAATTTAACTCGAATTTACTACGAAATCCCTGAAGAATAAAAAGAGTCCGGAACTTTTGTTTGAAAACTATTATTCGCAAATTTTTTAATGAGCCTCGAGCTCCAAGTTTTGATGATTCCTTTTCTTCTATTTTTTTATTCCAACGACTTACTTCTTATACTAAGAATTATCGTTTGCTTTAATTTACATCGTCCATACTCCAACATCGAAATTAGCACTAGAGTTACTCCGACATTCACCAACCTGGTATTCACATAAATCCATCAGTTGTACATATGTCAAAATATATGAAAGCCGCGAAAGTCTAACTACATCTCGTAGTTTGCATCTCAAGAAACGGATAATAAGTCTTTCTTTCTCTCTTTTTCCGTCTCAACATCGTGGCTCATCACGAAGATCGAATCGCAGGAGGCAGAGCCGTACATACGCTCGCGCAAAAGTTACTCGACCTCGATTCATCAGCGGGCATATTATTTTCGTCTTGATCCCGCGTCTCTGTCCTCATCTCGCTTGGAATTTATTATATGGCGTTTTACGCCACGAGAAAAAAAAAAGATATACCACGAAGAAGAAGAAGAAAACACGAACGAAAATAAAAGAGAGAGAAATATAGAAAAATACGTGAAAGACAAGGCTATGATGAAATAAAGGATAGCCGGTAGGAGGACAAAGTAGCGTTGAAGGATATTTGGTAAAAAAAAAAAAAAAAAAAAAAGGGAAAAAAGAGCGTCGAAAAAGAGGAAGGCATCCACTCGAAAATAAGAAGAAGGAAACGAGGGGGAGAACGAAAGAGCGTGTCAATAGACGAAACGAAGCTTAAAGGCCGTATACAACGGCGTTAGCTACAAGAGGTGGAGGCGAAAGCTTTGGAGCTCCTGTAGTGGGCCTTTGTTGCCGTTGCGTCCGTGACAAAATACGACTAGTTTCAGTTATATGTATAGATATATATTTATGTGTATACATATATACACGTACATAACAGATATCCAAGACGGATCGAGCAAACGCTCGGGTATTAAGGCGCATATTGTTCCTCGAGTGGCCTCCACTTTCTCTCTCTCTCTCTCTCTCGCTCTCGACTCAGTATCGACTCTGAAGTTGAGATAGAGAGAGAGAGAGAGAGAGAGAGAGAAAGAGACAAAGAGAAGATATTCGTTTCCATGCCTAAATGTATTGAAGAATCTAGCCAAACGAGGATAAATGAAAAAGACGCTTTTTTATGCCCACTCTTTCTCTCCCTTTCTGGTCGCAGTCGCTTATCCTTGCATTTCAAGCCTCTTGCTTTAGTCCTTAGACATCGAAGGAAAGAGAAGGAGAAACAGAGACTAGTACGTCGCACTTTTTTTCTAAAACTTGCTCTTTCTCTCATCCTCCGAGACTCGACCTCGCTTTCTCTCTCTCCTTCTCTCTCAAGCCCCGCGGTTTCTGAAATATACTTGTGCCTTTCTCTCGCTTTTCTTTGGTCTGTCTCCCTTCTTCACGCCTCCGTGAAACAAAACTAGTACGGTTTAAAGTCGTTCTCTTCGCGACTGTAAAGCTCCACTGCGTCGACTGTTTTTCGCCTTTACTCGTTGGAGTATGATATTTGCGATACTGCGCACTGTCTCTTCTTTCTTTGTTTTTTCTTTTCTTTTACCGATTCCATAATCCAACGTATGGTACTTATTTTTCCTTCGTTCTATTGTTTGTTTTTGTTTTTATTGTTTTACCACGCCGACCTTTATTTTGAGTTGAAACAATGCGATTTAATAATTTTCCGCTAATCTTGAAATTCTCTGTACTCATTTCTCTAATAAAAACGTAACTTTTCATTAAAAAAAAGACACAAAAATATCATCTTCTTTCAATAGGTTAACGTTTAATTATAGTTAAAAAAAAAAAAAAGAAAAGAAAATTAAAAAAAAAAAAAAAAAAAAAAAAAAAAAAAATGGAAATAAAAGACTAACGCTTTTCAATCAAGCTCGAATAACGAAACATTCAAGAGTTATAAAGTTTTTAAAATCTTTTTGAATGCGAGTGCAGTAGTAAAGCAGTTAGGCAGCGTCAGCCGTACGGATTTTGTATTCGTACATGTATACATAGATATGCAGAAATTGCGCGAATTCAATACGACGACGCCGAGCAGAAAAATGTAAAATGAACTTTATGCGGAAGGGAGATTTATGCTTTCCGGAAAGTTTCTAACGGCGTAACGTTCGTAGCGTTCGTATGAAAATTAAAATTTCATTCTCTATGAACGTATTTCATTTTCTCTCGGCTTTAAAAAAAAAGAAAGAGCGCGCAACGCGTAAAAAGCCGAAAAAAAAATAAGCAAAGAAACGAGAAATAATAAAAACGGCGACGCCGTAAAAAATTTCAAAGCATAGGCCCATGACTATTGCATCTATGAGGAGAACGCGAGCGTGTAAAAAACAACATCGCGTCCGAAAAAACTGGAAAACGCGAGCGAAGTGATAAACGCTCGCAATTTTCATTTGCACATTTGTATTTATTTATTTTATTCTTCTTTCCTTTTGGTTTCTTTTTTTTTTTTTTATTTTTGTCGTCGTCGTTTGATAAAACGTCGACGATAAATGAAAGTTGTTACCGTTGAATTCCATTAATCTTAATAAACGCGAAAAATAAAAACGAAACTCGACGACGTAGTAAACTAATTAACAATGTTCGTTTGCGACATTTGTTACGATGAACGAGCGACGATAAAATTTTGCGTCCGCTTATAATTTCAACAATTTTACGCGCGTCGAGCGCTTGTTTAGAAGAAGAAAACTGCCAAAGAGAATGACGTAAAACTTCGGGCATACTGTATAACGAGCTTGAACGATTTTTTATTTATAACCGATGCATCATAATAATTTAAAGGTCACTACCACTCGATCATGTAAAATAAAAATTTCACAGTTTCCTATTCAAATATATTTTGACTCTTTTCTTCCTCTAGCTTTTCAAAATCTATTTTTATTATTAATCTTTTTGACAATTTCAATCTATCTTACTTACGTAATCTTGTCTACCTTTATACATCTATCTTTCCCTTTACGTGTTAACTTTCGTATGTGGATTCGATTCATTAAAAGAGATGTGCGAGTATCTGCATTGGATGATAAAATAATCTCCGTCGCGTAAGCATAATGTAATGTTACTTTTAACAAATGATGTTTTTTTACAATAATATTTATTGGAGCACATTTTTTAATATATTTTTTAAATATCGTAGAAAAATTTTTTTATTAAATACAAAGAACCAAATAAAGTTTTTACTTTGTCGTTCAGTAAATTTTGAAATAAACTTTCATCAAACATTCCTTCCTATATTCACGAATTTATGGATTTCTTACAAAATATAATGAATAAAAAAAAAAAAAAAAAAAAAAAAAAAAAAAAAAACCCCAAAATATCCTCGCTTAATATCTCAACCACGCAACGTAAAAAATATTGTACCTCCCGATACTAACGTTATAATGATAATAATCGATTTCTCGAAAATCAAAACCGTACCTTCTCATTCCGCCTCTATTATGTCGTAACCCTAACTCATTATTCACATCGTATATACACACGCACGTACACGCGTAATCCAACCGTTGCGATGCCGCATTGTACGACGCGGCAAATAGAAGACGGAAAATGGAGGAAAAAAGAAAAGGGAAAAAAGGAACGGAAGACGTATTTACGCCTCGAGCGTTTCGACGCTTTCTTTCCATTCTTCCTTCCTACTGCTTTTTTTTCTTCACCCTCCTGGAAAACGCAGTCGAGTAGTATACAGTAATAGTAATGGAAAAATAAAGAAGTTAGTACGCGAAACGGAAAAATTATCCAAGCCGGTACGTATATAAATATATGTAATATATATTTAGTATATAAATATATATATATATATATAATAAATATTAGAAAATATTTAAGCGATATATATATATATATATATATATATATATATATTCAGCAATGACACCGCATCGCTTAAATATTTTCTAATTCGGCGCGTACGTAGAGGCTTGCGAGCACCGCACACATATACACGCACAGAGACATTTCAACGTTATGATAATAGGGGTGAAGCAGGGGATGAGGCAACGTAACCAGATGTATTCAGTGCCGCGGGGAACTGCACCCGAGTGCGCTCGCGCTCTCGCAGAATATTGCGCGCCAAGCATTGTACAATATGTTGTATGTGTGCGCGGCTAATCCAATGCGGAAACGAGAGAGAGAGAGAGAGAGAGAGAGAGAGAGAGAGAGAGAGAGGAGAAGAGATAAAAAATAATAAAAGAACTCGGACTTCTCTTGCTGAACGAGAAAAAGGAAAAATCGAAGGAGAAGATTTTCAGAATAATGTTATAAATATATCCGTAACGGCTGTATCTATATCTCTTATGTTTGCTTTTGTTTTTTTTTTTTTTTTTTTTTTTTTTTTTTCTTGTCTTTTGGGCTGACATAACGTTAATGCGTTCGCCTCGTCAGCACCTATTTTTCTTTCACTAAGAAATATAATTTTAAAGAAATATATTTTCATAAATTTTCGTTTCTCTCAACTGTGATAATTCAATTCATTTCTTTGATGATTTTCGAATTATCATTTTTAAATTTTTGTCATTGAAAAACTATTAATTTACCGCAATTAATCAACGTATTACGAATGCAATCGAACCAAGTGCGGTAACCGTAATTCAGTTTAAAGTAAAGGGATTACAGATTATGGTTTTTAGGTTAAACCATTCGATGAATTGAGGTTTAAAAGAATTTTTTGTTAATCGATAGTATTTCGGATAAATGTAGCTTAAATTCAGGTGAATACCTTTTTTCGGTAAACTTTCTTATCGTCTAAAAACCTACTGCCATAGATACCAAATTTTCTAGTTGAAACTTTGTATAGTTTCTTAATTTTTCTAAAAAAAATGTTTACGCAAAATAAACTTTAATGTCGACCTTAACGTCATTAAAGGCGGCAAAAATAAGGGCCGATAAGTAAAAGTATGCATACCTCGTTGGATGTTCGCGGCGGTCGGTATCCTTTTGCCGATGCTAACTGCGCGAAGGAGCCGGCCGAATTCGCTCCTCTGGCCACTTTTTCCTCCTTAAGAATGGCAGTGCGGCTCGCTCGACTTGCGGCGATTATTTTTATTATTATGATTATTTTTATTATTATTATTATTATTATTATTATTATTGTTATTGTTATTATTATTATTCTTATGGTTATCCTTATTATTATTAAAATTATTGTGGATATCGGATTGCAGTTCGCTGCAGAGTAGAAGAAGGAGAACGAGGAGGTCGGCCGCTGCCGCAGCAGCGGTGGCGGCCAACGGTTGGACGACGGCGGCTGCTCCAGCCTCCGGTGGCTCCGAGTGCACTCGACTCTCCGCTGCTGCTGCTGCTGCTGCTGCTGCTGCTGCTACTCCGGCTGATGCTGTTCCTGAGATACGAACTCGGCTCGGCGATACCGACCACCCGGTCATCTCCGCCCAACCGGACACCACCGCCGCTGACCTCTCGTCATCGTTCCACATCCAAGGACCGACCCACTGCAAGCAGAAAACAATTTTCCGATCGATTTATTCTTTGTTTTTTTAGCGCGTAAATTAATATTTATTTATTATAATATAAATAATTTTTTTTTTTTAATAAAATTAATATATATATATATATATATATATATATATATATATATATATATATATCATCTTTTAAAATTTATTCAAAAATTATTGCTATAATCGTTGAAAAAATTATTATTTTTACAAAAATAGTTACTCCGACAAAAAATATTAGAATCCTTATTAAATTTCTTAGACACAACGAATTTCTGTCTAATAGTATTTAATCGATCAAATTAAACTTCTTCTCGATTTAAAAATATTAAAGATTAATAGTAACGTCAGATACGTGTCAAAGTGAACTAAAAAAAGTGTAAAATTACGCATACGAAAGATAAATGGACATAACGCATCACTCGATGTTAAAATAAAAAAAAAAAAAAAAACGAATGGATAATATTTATGCCTCTCTCATTTATCCATGAGCTATAAAGCCATATAAATTCCCTTAAACTTTTAACGCATGCACCGATATGCATCTGTGCACGCAAGCACACTTCATAATCAACTACCTATCTCGCTAGACAAAAAAAATATGAAATCATGGTACGACTGACAAGCGCTTTTATAAAATCGAGTAAATCGAGTCGTTCGCACTACGGACTCTAGCGGAAAATGAAAAAAGAAAAAATAAAGATGAAATAAAATAGAGGAGTGCCTCGCGTGATAAACAGTCTCTCGGTTGAGCGTCAAATTCACCACAGACGCAGTGGCTTTCGTCATACTTGCGTAATAAAATACCTTAATGGACGCGTATACAACCGCGAGGACAAATATTTTCTCTCTCGAAAACGAAAAATTGAGAATGTGTGTTGGTATACGTATACAGATGCAAGCACGTATAAGGGTTGTACACCCGTCAGGAGTAATTTCTGAGAAAGCTCCTCCCTGCTTACTCGGAGTTCGGAGTTTAGGAAACGCTTGGCATTCGCTTCTTCTCTTTTTCGCAAGCTCTATATACCTTTTCTCTCTCTCTCTCTCTCTCTCTCTCTCTCTACAAGGGATCATAAAAGACCGAGGCCGCGTCGTCTCATTCGACTCGAATCTTACGTGTGTGTGCGTATAGAAAGGGAGAAAAAGAAGGAGCGAAGTAATGGACGAAGGATCGATGCTCAATTTCAAATGGCGTTATGTGCGTTAACTCGCCTAAGAGATCTTTGACCTTCTCGTAGCGCTTGGAAATTGAATAAGTTATTGGCCGCGATAACTTTCGTAATAATTGAAATACCAATGTACCAGTCCTTTTATTTAAATTAGATCATTATCGAAAAGTTAAAGAATCATCGAGCGCTGCTTAAATTCTTATCTAATTTACTTTAACGTTTTATTACAGTTACACAGTTAGACGTTATGCTTGAACTAGATTGAAAAAAAAAAAAAAAAAATACTCAACGACGGATATGATTAAGCTTATTAAACGATTTGGCAAATTTATCGGGCATTTAAAACAAAATTTATTTCGGGTTTTATTCAATGAAAAGTCAACATTTATCTTAATATATGTTATAGGTATATGCATGTGAGAGAAATCTCCTTCTCAATTTTCCATTAAATCTTTCTCGGGTGAAAACATTTCTCAGCTCGCTTCAGAAATTCAGTTGCTCCCCTTCCATTAGATGACTTGCGTATGTTCGGCTTTTTCTTTTTACATTCTCTCCTCTCCTTCTCTCTCCTCCTCCCTTTAAGCTTTCCGACATCCGCGGTACGGTAGCATTCATCGTATACATAAGGCCAAACGCGCGCGAGCTAAAAGTATTCGTGGGATTAACGCTTCGATTGCCGAGCCGTTTGTGTGTGCGTGTGTGTGTGTGTGTGTGTGTGGGTGGGTGTGTGGGCAGGTGGATAAGTGAGTGCGTGCGTGTTCGTAAAATAAAAGTAAATTGTTTAGTCAATAAACGGCGATACCGATAAGTTTGACGATATTCTCTCGTTGAAGTAAATTTATGATTAAGATAGAAACTGTTTATTATACTGATAAATATTTAAAAATTATTTTCAACGTTTCATTATATTAACAATTTTTTTTTCAAAAATTTAATACATTAAAAATTTAAATGTAATAAGATCGTTTCATCTAATTTAAAAAAACCGCGTTAAAATTTTAAACGTTTTTATTATATCGATAGCAATTAAAACTAATAGATTTTATCGCCGCGATATTAATTTTTATTTCAATTCGAAGCTAATTTTATGCGCTTAATAACCCTATAACAATAGAAATCGATAAAAAATAATAATTAATGCAATTAAAACATAAAATTCCCGTTAAGCTGTAGCAAGGTAAATATACTTACTGAATTTAAAATTTTTATACAGCTATACTAGGTAAAGGTCGCGTTTTAAAAATCTTACTTTTACCACGATATTACAATTGTATAACTTTAATGGTATATATTTCTTTCCCAAACGTTCGTAAGGTTGCTTGAAAAAATGTTACTGTTCTAGTAAAATACTAAAAGTACGAGTATTAGGTTTAGGTAGTTTTTCGTGCTATCTCTCTCACACACTCTCTCTCTCTCTCTCTCTCGGGGAAAAGAAAATTTGTGACTACCGAGACTTAGGACACGTTTCAGGTATCAAAGTGACGTTAATAAGACACGCGAAGTAAAGAAGACGAATAACTCTATTTTTCGCTGCGGTAGTCTTACGTAAATATGTGTGTGTGTGTGTTCATGAAAATATAACGTTAAAAAAATTTTGCATTGATATCTATTATTCTTCCTTTTTTTTCAAATATTTTTCATATTCTTCAACATAATGAAGTTTGAGTAGAGGTTTATTTAAATAGTTATCATTACTCTAGCCCGAGTATATTATTCAAAGTTTTAATGAAACTTTTCAGCGGATATTACTTAAATTTTATCCAAATATACTTATGAAAATTTTTAATTGTTTTTCCGGCTACTTCTCCAAACTTCTTTAAAATTCTTCTAAAAGCAATCCATCCTCCGCGCAATTTTAATATTCTCTATTAAATTTAATGCAGTATTTTAACAAGTGTGAAATTCAAAAATTATTCGCATCTATTATTAATTTAACTTTATTATGCGGACTCGGTCTTATCTCGCTCGTATATATGCTTGAATAATTCATATTAATAGATTCATTTATTATTCTAACCAAGTCAAAATATCGAGCTCGTTCAATTACTCCTCTTACAAAAATAAAATTCTCCGCGTGTTTGCTTCCGCGTATATATATATATATATATATATATATATATATATATATATATGTACACATAAACACATTAAATAAATAAAAAATCAATTACCGAGTGTCAAAGTCTATTTCTACTTTCATGAGCGTTAATTTATCATTGTTACTTTGAAAAATTAAAATCTAATTTATTTGAGTGACTTTTTCAGTCTGGCAAAATATATATATTTTTGATTAATTTATTAATGAAAGAAAAAAATTATTTATATCATTATACACAATAATTTTAACGATTTTTTAAATTACAAGACAAAGAGATTACACGAGCAAAAAAATAAAAATTTTCCAAAAGCAATATTAAAATCATTGTGTAATTAGGTATAAATACGTGAATCGTAACTAAAATTTAAATTTCCTTCCCAGAAGCGAAAATATCATAATTATAACGAAAATAAAAAGAGAAAATAAAGCACAATGTTTCTGCTTTTTCGAAATTCGAACCATTCCCGCTTTAAAGTAAACACTCGCTCTATGCTCTTATGCATACGGAATCATACTTATGCGTGGGGAACAGGGAGAGAAGGGGGGGGGGGGAAGAGTTTTACCTTAATTAATTTAAAAAACAAAAGCGTGCATTCGTTATAATTAACAAGTCCACGTAAAAAAGACAAATAGGAGAACGAGAAATTCAACGTTAATAATGTCGATGATGCAATCGCGCGTAAGCGAGTTCGTGAGACAGAGAGAGAAAGAGAGAGAGAGAGAGAGAGAGATATATATAGTATAACGGACGGCACCGGAAACGCTTAAAGCAAACATTTTCGCGAATATCGTTAGCGATTTATCTCATCCTCCTATTGTACGTTTATTCGCGAGAGAATTTAACGTACTATCTACAGCGAAGCTCCATCCGGCACATATTCGAAATTTTCTGCATAGTTAAGATGGCGCGCGCCTTGCGTTATACGCCAATAATAACTACACGACGGATGAGTTACGCGAGATTTTGCCGCGCCTTTATTCTCGTTATATACTTTCACGCTTTTGTCTGTATATCTCTACATATACTAACCTCCCAATGGAGGCCCTACTAAAGTATTGCTCGCTAATCCCGTAAGCCCACCTCACATTTGCGCCCGCTAGATTATTCCTTTTTCGGACAAATCTCTCACTCTCAATTCCTTTCTCTTTTCGACTGATTTTTTAATGAAAGACTAAAAGCTTGGATATTTTTATTCTTTTATGTTTTTGTGAAATAAAGAATATTCGCCGATAGTTTTTAATTTAATTATTTCGTTGGAAGAATTTCGTACGCAATGTATGTATATATATATATATATATATATATATATATATATATATAGTTCTCTCATTGTTTAACGCACATTTATCTCTTTCCCCTGCGTTTAAAAGTTTGTTTTTGTAAAATTCGTTAAAAAAATTTTTTAAATTATTTAGTAAACGAGATTTTCACAAGATTTTACTAGAAATAAATTTTAATGATGAAATTTCGCCAATATTATTAACGCCGTACAATTAAAGCCCGCGCGATTGTTTCAAAAATTATATACATTAAAAGTTTCAAACGTCTCGCATAAGTAAACCTGAACTATACTATTATGCTCGTATCGATTAACATTTACCGCGCGTTTAAATTTATTTTACAGTACCGTTAAATTAATAATTAAATGCGCCATTTTGTTTACGGCCATACGTTACTGTAAAATAGGATCGATCGATAAAATTATTACTCCAAAAAATTTTCAGCTATTAAAACTCTAATACGATCTGAAAAATTATACAAATCCAAAACAAGAAATTATACTATATACCGGTTTAATTAACTCGTCGACTAAAAAAAAAAAAAACGCTCGATCGTTCGAATCTAGCTTGCCTTTCAAAATTCATCGCGTAACGTATAACGCATGCAATACATCCAAGATCGAATAACAACGAGAAACTCACCGCCCTTATACCACCACCAAACATCTGCGAGTTGTACGTCTGCAATTTCTGTAGAGTTAGCAAACGCGAAACAGAGAGTGGAAGAGAGAGAGAGAGAGAGAGAGAGAGAGAGAGAGAGAGAGAGAGAAGAGAAAAGAGCATATATATATACATATGCTCATAGTCGAGCACCGCAACAATGGAATATTACGGACTAGTCGTTTGTAACGCCATTACGATAGTCCTAAGCGATTATAAACCCCTCGGTGCGTTTCCACGCGATGCACTCGGTTACTTCTCTCTCTCTCTCTTCGCTTTCTGCACACTTACGTGTGTCGTGCGCGAAATTAATGTACATGTCCGCATTTTGCTATATGTTTTTTTTATTTTTTTATGTATTAATTTTATAAATTGTTTTCTTTTTTTTTTCGCGTTTGATTTACAGTTCGATGTTTTATGTAAAATTGATAAATTTCGCTTTTTTTTTTTTTTATGGATGCTTGAATTTTTATCTTTGTCGCGTGCATGTGTATATAGTTTATTGCGAATATAAAAGTCATAAAAAAAATGAAAATCAACCGTACGTATAAAATATAATAGATTTATTTTAATTTGTACAATTTTCTTTTGAAATACTATTGTTTTTTCTCGATTTTATTCTCTCTTTTTTTTCTTTTAATTCATTGTCACTCAATTATTTTGGAGCAACGACTGGAAATAAAAGCAGTTGCCGTTATTATAGTTCTATAAATCAGTAATAAAATATTCGTTTTGCATGCACGTTTGGTTTAACATTTAAAATGAGAGTTGAAATCAAACGAAATAGTTATCTTTTAAATATCGTTGATCATTAAATGTTTAAAGCATTAAAAGTTTATTTTACTCATTGTCGAATTTAATTTTTACGTTATATGAATAACTTGGTCATATAATTGTATGCGAATAATCTAACTATAAATTTTATTCAAACCTCAAAGTTAACCAACGAGTCACAAAATAAAACAAAGTTGCGTCAGAGTGAAATCCGATGAAACTTACAAATACATGTAAGTATAATATACAGTAAAGACAAAAGGATTTCGATAAATTATTATTAACTCGTGCATTGTAAGTACATGCTCGGATTAAAGACAAAACCGATTAACCTAGCAACGAGCGGTTATCTGAAAATTTATGGAGAAAAGGGATGGACAAAGTTTATCATCAATAGATCAAAAGTTCGAAAACGAGGAATGTAAATAAATAAAGTTCGAGGGAGAGGTTCGGATTAATAGCCCGAATTGGAAAAGCGACGTTTCAATCTATGAAAATTGAAAATCAGCCCGATGTTTCTCCCTTTTGCCCCCTTCGGTTATATCAACTTCAGGCTGAATCGCGATACGCACGGAATAGAAATGCAGAGGCTAGCTGGATTTTCCAGTTGCTCCGTTAATTACCATACAAAAATGGCCCCATTGAAAACAAACGCGCGTAAACGTTGCGCTTCTGGGCAAAAGGAGAACGCAAAATCTAAAGCCAATGTGTGTGTGTGTATATATATATATTATCTCTTTCGCTCATCCGCTTGAAATCCGAATTTCTACATATTGATTAATAACCGGAGTACCGCGACGACTCATTAGATATTCTGTGACATTTATGCAAACTGCTTTATGCAAATGAATAAATAATTCGGATAAAAGTTTGCCGGGATGAGAGGTGGCGAAAAAGTGAAAGAAAAAATGTGGATAATAGATAATTTTTCCCTCGTATGTGTTTATACGTATATTATATCTAGGAATTAAATGCCTAATACGCGATATTATATATTATATCGACATTAGAATTCGGTAGAAAATGAGTTTATAAACGATAATTATTTAAATAACAATTTTCAAAAATAATTTTGATTTAATTTTATTTTAATGCTAAACTAAAAGTAAATAATATCTCAGTACGTTTCTTCTTCTTCTTAGTATATTTATGATTCTGCATTATCAATGATATCGCATAAATTATAAGCGTCATTTAAAACTTTTCAATGATTCAGATTTTTCATGTTTCCTTAATATATAATCCTTTTTAAAAATACTTTCTTTTTTTCTTTTTTTTTTTTTTTTAATTTTTATTCCAAAAAATTATTTGAAAGACAAGTTTTTTAATAAAATTCATTTAAAAGTTTAATTTTCTCTAGTTACTAGATTTTCTCAAAATATTCTTTATATTACAAGGTGAGAAGCACTTTAACATTATAACCTAAAATATACTTTTTAAACATTAAAGCTGATCGTTGCAATTATTTATTGATATTTTTAAAATATGTTCTGCCTGAGAAATTTTATCAAAAAATAGGTATTGAAAGAATTTTTCTTGGAAAATGTTTTATAATTCGATACTAATATCAATAATTTATTTAATGTATTTAAATGGATAAACGTTTGAAATTTGATATTGAAAACATTATAAATTATGTAAGATTTTTTGAAATTTTCAAAATTGATCATGTTTAAAATTCGTTGAAACAAATATATTACTAAACAAAAATATTCTTAAAAATTGGTAATCGCGTTTACGTAATCAATGCATTATTACGCTAAAACAGTTTAGTTTAACACAAACTTAGTAAACAATAATGTTAATCAATTGAGGGTTATAAATTAACTTTATTTTGAACTAAATATATCAAATTATATTTGTTTTTACGTCATTAATAAAGATAAGTATTCGATACTTTTTTTTTATATTTCATTATTTATAATTGTAAAACTTTCTTTTTTTTTTTACTTATAAATATCGATATTGTACTCGTAATTCGTAGTTGTGTGTATTAATCAATAATAAGGGTACAACGTAATTATACGTTAAAAATAATGTATAAAAAAATTTACTTTTACATTCAGTACCTATGACAAATTTGATTGATGCGTTGATAAATAATCAATCGGATTCTTTATTTATAAGAAACTATAATAAATTAATAAAAGAAGAAAAAAAAATTACCATATTTTAATAAAACATCAAGATTAAATCATAAAAGTAATAGACCATTTCAATATTTCAACTTTTACGCATTTTTCTCGTACGTTGCTTTAACAGTTCAAACGCATTAAATTTAATTATTAATCAGCCGATGAGTAATAAAGTTAAATCTTTAAAATGATCTCGAATCGATGAATAGGTGAAACCTTTTGCACGCTAAAGCAGTTTTAAATGTACACTCGGAGCTGTGCTACGTACATCAAGAAGATTAAAATCTTTACGGCTATGCGATAAAAAGAAGAAAAAAAAATTCACCTCGCGTAATGCGTTTTATAAAATAAAAGGTTTGCATGTACGTACGTTATCGTTAGTTTTTTTTTTTTTTTTTTTTTTAATCTTAGAAGATAGGTAAAAAGCTTAAAATTTTTACAAAAAATAAGCAAAAAAAATAAATCAAAAACAAACAAAAATTGTTTAGCAACAGCAAGAGAAAGAGAAAATGTTCGGATACTTTTTTTGCGGATGAAAAAATGTGTGTCATTGTAAGTCGTCATCTTCGATGATTGTTTTCTTGAAATTTTTCGAGCTCGCGTAAGTCTTGTTTTACTTCCATTAACCCAAGGAAATGCGAAATATTTGCTCTAAATTTTGATAATGTCCAAAAGATTGTTTTTACGCTTCTAACTCATTAAATAAAATTTCTAGTTTTCATCAATTAAAATAATGTTTTATAAATTAATTTTAAATTGAATTATTCAAAAGTAAACTTAAATATTGATTTCGAAATGTAAATTAATCGTGCATGTGTGCGTACGTGTAGATAAAATGATTATATCCATAATAATAATTGTTTTATAAACTCAATAATCTATTAATAGTTAACTATTTATATAGAGCTATTTTAACAAACTAGCTATTCAAATTAAAATTTCAGTGATTTAACGAATGAAAGTCTAATAACATCGCAAATTGAATTATCAGTTTATTCCATAGTAAATTCTAGTATAGTTGCGTGGAAAATTTCTTTTTTTTTTTTTTGTTCGCAACATTATTACCAAGTATTCGCAAAATTAACAATTGGTTAAAAAAGTTTAAAAAGACAAATTCAACATCCAAAGAGATTTTCGAGTATTAACAGCCGATTCGAGTAAAACTTTGGCGTACACGAAGAACGTAATTACACACGGTAAGCAGCCAAAAATACAAGTTGAGTACATTAAAGTTAAATATTTACAATTTGCTTATTATAATTCCGAAATTTATTCGTTCGCGAAGTAAACGCGCTTACGAAAATTTAAAAAACGCTATTTTATCTTCAAAAGTTTTTACTTCAACGATTAATAATACATTTTTTTTCTGTTTCAAAAAAAAAAATAAATATGTCGAAATTTTCGACGAAAGAATAAAAAATTAAAAAATCTCTGGCGGTGATTCAATTTCTAACGAATTATACATGGTATATTCCGTGGCATATAAGAAAAAAAAATTAAGAAAATTGAAGCTACGTTCAGTACGTCTGTGTAATGGCCGTTTGATTTTATAAAATAATAAAGCTAACGTCCACCCCGAATTCGTGTATCAAAATTTCTTCGCGAGCGAGCACGAGAAAATTCCAACAAAAATGATTCAAAGCTACAACTATTTTTGGCTTAAAATAAAAAAAAAAAAAAAATATTTTTCTCCAATAAATAAAAAAGAAAAAAAATAAATTTGATCCATTACTTGACCAAAAGCAATATTAGGACTCGTCGTTTCTCAACAAATCTATAAAACATATGCCGATAAGCCATAATTCATCATCAGCGCGAAAACAAATGACGCATCATCGACTGACCTTTCTCCCTCGCAGCTTGATAGTGGAGTGTCGAGAAAGAGAGAGACGCTTTCTATATGCGTACAGGTGTAGTATGTGTATGTAGGTGAGCAAGAAAGAGAGCCTAGAAAGTTGATAGGCTGGCTGGCGGTGTGCTCAGGAACTATCGACGGTGCGGGTGGCGCAGCTTTCCGCCGACGAGAATCTTCGTCATCACGTTCGCTCTCTATCTCTCTCTCTCTCACCCTTATCTTCTTCCGCTTTGGAAAAACAAGAAACGACGACGAAACTTTGATAACTCCGCGATCACTTCTCTCTTACACACTTTTTCGCGGCGCGAGATACACGTTGGAGGAGAGAGAGAGAGACTCTTCGAGTAAAATATCTCACCGAGGCCGAAACGAGCGCGAGCTCGAAAACCGACCAAGATAGTTCAGTTCAGATGGCTTATTCTTTTCTCCGATGCCTCTGCTCTTCTCACTCGTCGCTCGGCAACGTCAATCTTCTGCGAGTCTTTCGTCTAGCTCGGCGCGTCCTCGGCGTCGTCGCCGAGGACTCGTGCATGCTGCCGCTGCTTCTTGTATCCGCTTCTCCGTTGTTTGTTTTCTTTCCTTTATTTATATTCCCTTCGTTTTTTGTTCGGCCCTACGTTAAACGTTGCGTCTCCACGCGACGATTTAGAGCTAGGGCTAGCTTATCGTAAATAATACGTCTCCGTCGTGATTATTGCGGGGCTTGATCAGCGTGGATAAGAGATAGTAGCCGCCGTGGAATTCGGTGCTCTCGCGGAGGAGGAAGCACTCGTCGGGCCGCCGACAGTGCCGCAGCCGGCGCTCTCGCACTCTCGACTTTCCGATCGATCCTCGCTTCTCCATCCCTCGCGATCGGCCATTCTTGATTCGAAAGAGCGAGCAGCACCTTTTTCCCGCACCTCCTCCAGCTTCCTGCCGTCGTCGAGCTCCTCGTCTTTCCCGGCACTTTCTCGACAACGCTTGCAACGGTACGATGGCAATGGCGCACCGCCGACGATTTAACGACGCGCGAACGTTACGACTCGCGCCCGTTCAGGACGAATCGGTTCGTGCGATCGCTCGAGGATTCGAGGAAAAGCGGAAAAGGGATTCGAGATCGCACTTTGGCAGTGGGACACAAGGTAGGCGGGAGAACGACGGAAGAAAAAAGAGACGGGCTCGATATTTTTCTTTATCTTTTAAAGAAATGAAAAAGAATTACGATCCGTTTAGGATCGAAAATCAAAGGATACCCGTGACACTTGCATATTCATATACATATATATTATCAAGTCGAGTTTCTTTCCGACACACTTTCCGACAATTGCACAACAATATACAACGATGCTCTTGCACTTTATCTGTCGAAACACACTCGATAAAACTTACGAATCGCTCTTTCGGTGTAGATCGCGCACTGATACGTGTACGTAATAATTTCGCGAATGTGCGGAGGACGAAGGTCGAAGAATGATAAAAAGGCACCAGCGTGCGTAACGACGAGCGCGCGAGTGCGCGCACACACGCACACGGAGACACACACAGAAGCAGAGAGAAAGAGAGAGAAAGAGAGAGAGAGAGAGAGAGAGAGAGAAGCGCGCGCGCGCGCAGCTTAATAATTTCACCGTTTTATTATTCAAAAACGGAATGTGTAAACGCTTCTTTGGGCTTCGCTCGATCTTTCCTGCTGTCACATCCTTCTCTTTCTCTCGGACTCTTTATTCCTTCCCCTCTCCTCTCTCCCCTTCTCACATTACGAATTCATTTATCCTTACCGAACGCACTATTACATACGGTGGCAATACGTAGACGAAGATAACGTAAGATATAGAGAAAGTGCAAAAACAAAAAAAAATTACCCGTCGTTGTTCGTATTTTTTCTTGTCCTCGTTTTAACGAATGAAAAATATATTCAAATAAATTCAAATAAAGAAAACAAAAAAGTGGTTAAGTAAGTGACGTAAGAGTGAAAAGATAAAAATCAAAGAGAAATTTTGCAACGTCGCGATAGAAAGAGTCGGAAGAGAGCTGCGAGCGATAAGTAGCAGCAGCAGCAGCAGCAACAACAGCAACAGCAACAGCGACGTCGTCGTCGTCGGCGCGATTTGTCCCCCTCACGGTTCCAGCCAGCCAGCTAGCTAGCTTTGTAAATTCGCGCGGGTGCGCGCGCGCGCGCGCTCGTGTTTTCGTGCGTGCGTACGTGCGTGCGTGCGTGCGTGTGCGTGCGTGAAAGTCGTGTGTGCGGTGTGTGCTCTCGGCACCGAGTCGCGCGCTCCACTGAAGAGAGAAAAGCCGCAGCCGAGCATGCGTCCGGGTTGCTCGACTCGCGCGCGCACGCCGTGAGCCAGCAACCGAGCGGCGGCGGTGGCGACAGCGGCGGCGGCGAACCTTCTCTCGCTCTTCCCCTGCTGCCAGGCAAGCTTCGGCTTCTCCTGCGCCGGAGCACCAGGACGTCCTCTGTCTTCGTCTGTCCAACCTCTATCTTTCTCTCTTCCTCCAGTTCCACAGAGCGGCTTCTGTGCGCCCTACGCTCGAGAAAAAAAAGGGGGACGTGAGCGCGCGCAGCGCCCGCCGAATTTGCCCTTGCAAACAAGACGCAACAGATGTAAGTAACGCGCCCGCGCGCTTGCGTCTCGTGCCGCTCTCCCTCTTGCTCTACTTCTGTCTGCCTCTGTGCAGACTAGAGCCGAATTTTACTTTTCTCTTTTCTCATTTTCACTTTTTCTTCTTTTTTTTTTCTATTTTCCTTTTTGTGCTTTTTGACGTCGCAAGTGTCAAAGTGGAAGTTGTTTGCTGCTACTGGCTTTAGCTCGTCTTCTTAATTGCTATTCAAATTTTAAACTCTAAAAAATTTTAACGTTAATATTCGTTTACGCTCAAGAATTCTAAAGTTTAAAAATATTACGTATTCCAGTTTATTTCGGAAACGAGTACGATAAATAAATTAAATGTGGTTTGAACCACATACTAGCTCATTAACGTTAACACTGTTCGAAGTAGCCTTAGAATATTTTGTGACCTACATTTTATATATATATATATATATATATATGATATGTGCGTGTGCGTGTGCGTGTGTGTGTGTGTGTGTACCATCTGATTTCACGATAATAATTTTTAGATCGATTATTTCGAATGCAACATAGACAAAATTTGAAATTTCGAGTAAAAGATTTTTCAACTTAATGCCTAATATACTTTGTAATAAAATAAAGGTATTCGTCTATTCGTACTTGTAATAAAATAATTTTTTATTTCTACGTATAAAGCTAACTTTGTTTTCCCTTAAAGTTTTACAACTATAAAGAAAATCTTATATACATTTTAGTCACGTGAAAAAAAAAAAAAAAAAAATCATCAATCGTCAAAAAAATTCATACTTCTTTACATTAAAGTTATTTTATAAAACTAAATTATTTGTTTCTTAGACAATAATTTCTTTTATACAAAAAGCATTATTAATAAAATTAAAAGATATCTCAGATAGCGGTTACAGTTCGCCACTTCAATAGATAAGTAGTAAACTTCCAGCTCAAATCGGTCATTTGGTACAAATACATTAGTTATCGAAAATACTCAATAAATATTTCAAGTATATCCAATGACTGCCTTTTTAACGTTATTGTTTTTGATTCTACTGCATTGTTTGAATTTTTAACAATAAGAGAAATAATCTGTATAAAAATCTGTATATAAATTGTAAAAATTGCAAATATTTTATCAAATAAAAACTCGTACTTCAGATTTTGAGTGAACTTTAAGCAACTTTTTGGCTATTAATTAGTATAATTTTCAAATTATTATGAAAATTAATTATCATTTAACAAATACTTATATTTTTAAATTAGAAAATAATTATTTTATTATAAATTTTAGTTTCTAAAAAAATGAAAGTAAAAAGTTATATACATCAATATATTTGGTAGAAAATTTTTTTTTTAAACGCATGCTTAAATTTCGAAATCAATAAATTTTATGTTAGTTTTTCTTTCATAAAAATTTCCATTGTTCTAAACTTACGAATCAAATTATAGATATCGAAAATTTATTAATAATCATTGACATATACTACAACTTCGTCGTTATATCTCACAATACATAATCTTTAACAAAATTATGCGATGTACATACTATTATATTATAAATCCTATTATCGACAATCTGAACTTCTCTTGAAGAGTTTTATCACTTAATCAAGAAAAGCCTCGGAGCATACAAGCTGACCCGTCATCGGCAATCTGACACATATAACCATTGAACTCAAGCTATTGACACGTATGGAAACTAAAATTGAAGATGTTCTCTATAATTTCCAAGTGCCTATCAACTTTTGATGCTTCATCAAATGAAAACTTTTGAGAAACTTACGACTTAAATATTTAAATTCAAAAATAATTCAAATTTACTTTAAATATATTAATATACGTTAAATTGAAAGAAATAAATCTTTTAAAATAGACTATTCAATATAATGTACTGAAAATAACATATCACATTGGTTTACATGGATCGTTAAAATTTCAATATTCATTGCAGAATGAAGGCAAATGACAAAATAACAAGTTTTCTGACTGATTGGTTTTGATCGGAATTTTCACGAGTATATGACCTATGAAATGTTCAATAAAAGTTCGAGTACGACACTCTGCGATGAATTTAACGTGTTATTGGTTTGTAACCAATGTTTTTTTCGCATATTTTTCGATCAAAGTTAACATTCGTAATCGATTTACTGTAAAATCCTCAGTTTTATAAAAATTGATCAATTTGATAATGAAAATGTTTTAACTTTTAAAGTTTTTCGTTTAACATTTAGATCCGCCATTGGCAATGTACTCGGCAAGAAAAAAGAATTTTAATCAATATTTTATAAAATAAAATAAATTTGTAAAACAATGTAGGTAAATCGCGTATTAAAAGTAAAAAAAAAATAGATTGAAAAAAAGTTAAAAATTACTCATAGTTTTGAAAATAACGTATCCTCCTTGTTTATACTCTATTTTTGAAGCTTTGTTACTTGACTATTGTATTTTTCAAATGTTTATATTCTATTTCATTTTTCATATTCCGATTTTTGTAACATTTCATAAATTATTTACTAATATGAATGATTTAAATATTTAACGTAAATTATAAATCATAAAACTTAAATATTTAAAAATAATTCATTAATTAAAAATAATGAAACAACTACCTCTTTTAATATTTTTACGTTTGAAAATTTTAAAATAATTGCGATTGTACTGCCTCAATTTGAAGGAAATTTGAATCTCTTGTAATGTTACCGTAAGTTGATACTATTTATCTGAAGATATAAATCCGTATATCCAGTAGTTCAAATATACCCGACAAAACGGCGCTATTGTTGTTTCGACACTACTGCCCTCCAACTCCAATTTTGGTTTTATACATTTGACACCCCCGATATCGCCCTTCCGAATGTGCAAGCACGTGGACAAACAACATGTGCCGTTTATGTCGTTAATTTTTATAACAAAAGTAAATGTTATCGACTTTAAATTTGAATTTTTCGAAAAATAGTGAATAAATAAAAGGGCAATATGGCTCTTTACAATTTCAAAAAAATCGCTGTTATTCCAACATCTAAGGTAAGTCAATATTTCTTATTACGAGGTTATGTTATGAGGTTATAATCGATATGAATATCAAAATAATTATTTTAATTTTACGAAATATTTTTTAAATTGAATTATTAATTTTAATAACGTTACTACTTATTGATGTTTTTAGGAATTTATTGACATAATATTGTCAAAAACACAGCGTAAGACTCCAACTGTCATTCACAAACATTATGCAATTTCACGGATTCGTGCCTTTTATACTAGAAAAGTCAAGTTTGCACAGCAATCTTTTCATGATCGTTTAAGTCAAATTATTCAAGATTTTCCAAAACTTGACGATGTCCATCCATTTTATGCTGATTTAATGAATGTTTTATATGACAAAGATCACTATAAATTAGCTTTAGGTCAAATCAATACTGCTAGGCATTTAATTGACAGGTTGTTATTTATACAATTTTTACATGGTAACATCTCTTATATTTCTTTTATCATTATTTCTTAAATTTAATTTCTAGTGTCGCTAAAGAATATGTACGTTTACTCAAATATGGAGATTCCCTTTATCGATGTAAACAGTTGAAAAAAGCTGCTCTTGGCCGAATGGCAACTATAATGAAACGACAAGCAACTAATTTGACTTACTTAGAACAAGTAAGACAACATTTGGCAAGATTGCCAAGCATAGATCCATACACAAGGACTATTATTATTTGTGGTTTCCCAAATGTTGGAAAAAGTAGCTTTATTAATAAAGTAAAGTTATTTTAATTATAATTTTTTTTCTTATATAAATATTGAATAAGTGAAGTTTATAATTATATTTTTAGATTACTAGAGCAGATGTGGAAGTTCAACCTTATGCATTTACAACGAAATCATTATATGTTGGTCACACAGATTATAAATATTTAAGATGGCAAGTAATTGATACACCAGGTATTTTAGATCATCCTCTAGAAGAAAGAAACGTTATTGAAATGCAGGCTGTAACTGCACTTGCACATTTAAGAGCAGCTGTGTTGTACTTTTTTGATATATCTGAACAATGTGGACATTCGTTAGAAGAACAAGTATAACAATAAACTTTCATTGATACTAAAAATTAAAATATTTTTATCAACTAAAAATATATGCTTTCAGATGAAACTATATGAATCAATTAAACCACTCTTTCAAAATAAACCGTTAATAATTGTCGTTAATAAAGTAGATGTTTTACGTTTGGATGAACTTCCTAAGGAAAAGAGAAGCATACTAAAAGAACTTGAAGATAATGAAAATATTTCTGTAATAGAAATGAGTACAGTTAATGATTTTGGAGTAATGGAAGTTAAAACCCAAGCTTGTGAACAGTTATTAGCTTTCCGTGTTGATCAAAAAATGAAAACTAAAAAAGTAAACTTATTCTATTTTTCAAATTAATTCTGTGATATTGCATTATTCATAATTATAATGTTCCTAGGTTGAAGGTATTTTGAATCGTTTACATGTTGCACAACCAAAAGTCAGAGATGAAAAAGTTCGAGCACCATGCATACCAGAAAATGTTTTGAAAAAGAAATTAATGGCTGGTATTAAGGCTGAGAGAAAGAAGAAGTTAGAAAGAGAAATTGAGGAAGAAATGGGTGATGATTACGTTTTAGATCTTAAAAAGAATTATGATATTGAGGGTGAACAGAAATATGATGTTATCCCGGAAATTTGGGAAGGCCATAATATTACTGATTATATTGATCCTGAAATATTTGAGGTAAAAAATGATGGAAAGGTTTTATTTTGAAAAATTCATGTATTAACAAATAATTTCACTCAAAATATAATTTTTAGAAAATGAATGAATTAGAAAAAGAAGAAGATATGAGAATACAAGCTGGATATTATGATTACAAAGTTCCCGAATTAACTGAAACAATGAAAGAAATTCGAGCATTAGCAGCCCAAATTCGTGAAAAGAAAATAATTATGAAAGATGAATCGCGAGTTAATAAGCAATCTACAAAACCAGTTATGCCTCGTACAGCAGCTGCTAGGTCTCGTAATCGCTCGATATCGCGACTCCGAAATGAAATGGAAGAATTAGGAGTAGATATGGAAGATACCGAAAATGTAAAAAAAATTAATTTAAAAAAAAAAAAAAAAAAAAAAACAATTTTATAATAAAACTTCTAATATATTTTAATGTATTTTTATAGGCAAACTTTACAAAAACAAGAAAGCGAAGCAGGTCGCTGTCTCAAAATGTTGACCGAAAAAGACAACGTTTGCAATCTTCATCGAGAACACGAAGTGTATCAAGACCCGCTAGAGATGAAATGGGCATTAAAGATACTGCGGTAAATAATCGAATGAATTTTTATCTTTGGATAAATATTTCATTAAATTTATTTATTAAATTTTTTTTATTTTAGATGAAAACTAAACTTAAGAATATAGCACATAAAGCAATCAAAAAGAAGGTAGCAAAGAAAGGTCTTAAGGGTGAAGCAGATAGATTCATTGGAAACAAAATGCCGAAACATTTATTCTCCGGTAAACGAGGAACAGGAAAAACTGATAGGCGATAAACTAGTAACTTATACTGTTGATTTACGAAATTATTCAGTCATAGTTTTTGTAATATACGAAAAAATAAAGTATATTGTACAAAAGTAAAAATGTAAATTTAATTACAATTATTAAGACGTTCAATGATGTTGAAATATAAAAAAATTTTAATTCCTCAAAATGAAATTTATAAAATTTAATACTGATAAATATAAACAAAAAAGGAATAATGCATTTTCGAATATTGATAAATAAACTCAAATTTATACAAAACTTCCATTTTTATTTAAATAAATAAAATGGTACATAATTATGTAGAAACTATAAATAAAGATTTAAAAAATTTTATTTTGTTTTCAAATTGGTACATTATTTTGATGTATTTGGTAATGCACTGGTATTTGTACCTTTTTTCCTATTTTCCATATGCGCTTCGACAATTTTCAAAAACGGTTGACGATCAAGTTGATTATAGGCTATAGATAATACCGCTAAAGCAGCATTTTGTACATATGTACAACCAGTACTCAAAAGATCATGTCCTAATTCAAGACACGTACCAAAATCACACTCATCGCCAGCAATAGTGGCAAGCCTCACTATTTCTCCCAATTCTACACGAGGTCCTGCTCTTTCTTGATCATTTTTTGCATCATCAATTTTTTTAATAATTTTTAATAACTGATCTAAAAAGTTTAATTAAATTTTACATTTATATTTTAAACTTATGACATTAATAAAATAATATTTACAATCACTTACTATCAGTTACAGATAATTCTCTATATCCAACTTGGGATTTTTTGTTGTAAGGACAAACTACACCTGCTCCATGAATTGTCCTGGCTACTACATTTTTCTCTCTTGATTTCATTTTAGCTGTTTGTATTTCCAAAGTTATATTATTCTTTTTGGCATACGCTTTTAACTTTCCTAAAATGTTGAAAAAACCTGTTTTTTCAAATGGGTTTGCTTTTTTTGCTTTTTCTTCTAAATAACATCTATAAATCAAATGATGACAATTAAAACAGATTCAAATTTAATCCAATAATGAATATATTTTGTAATCTTTTTTTTAAAAGTCTTACGCTAAAGCACCAAAAACGTTTTCAGCTACTGGTTTTATTTTGTGACTAACATTTGAGCAATTTGTTGCAACAAAAACAGGTTCAGAGCTTGGCCTATCTCTCCAATATCCAAAATGTAATCCTTCTTTATCATTACCTTTCAGTATTGTCTATATAATATATGAATACAAAAAAAAAAAAAAAAATAATTATTATTATTTAAATAATATTATAAAATTTTATTACAATTAAATATCTAAAAAAAAATATAAATTAATCAATCTTATTCATAAATATAAAATTATTTTGTTATTGATATTTTGTACCTGAAACTCTGGAGGGTCATAGTAATACCTCCAATGAGTTAATAACTCATTTTGTTCCGCTATACTTTTAGTTATTAGACCACTTAACACATCATATGGACCAACTAATTTTATATCAGCAATCTTAAATGCAGACGATGGATCACTAGGTTTCAGTTCATTACAAAAGTTATAAAATTGATAAAAATTTTCAGGCATGTCAACCAAAAAGACTTTGGCGATTAATTTTCGAGCTTCGCTGTAAGGATCTATATTTTTTTTTTGTATATTTAAAGACGCAGTTTTAGTACTTTGTAACTTTTCTGAACTTGGAGCTATAATTTTTGAATTCAATAGATTTTCTGAATTTGAAGACTCAGTTTTAGTATTTGAAAGATTTTCTGAATTCAAAGTATCAGTTTTACTATTTGTATCTGTTTCTGGATTTGATGACGAAGTTTCGATATTTTCTTCCGAATTTAAAACAATATCTGTGGTATTTGAAACTCTTTTTGGACTTGTTAAAGTTTTAGAATTAGAAATATCTTCAGTACTTGTAGGAGTTGAATTTTTATCGTCTGAAACTTCTGTATTTGCAGTTTCATTTTCAGTATCTGAAACATTGTTTGTTTTTGTGATTTTATTTTTTATATTTGCAACTTTATCAGTATTTGCAATTGGATTTTTAGAATTTGAAACTTTTTCTGGACTTGATACTACATTTTGTTTTTTAGTTTTAGATTCTGTAGAACTTGTCTCCTCATCTTCTGGTAACTTTCTTTTTTTACTATTCTTATCGTCATTTTCGGCATTTTTCTTCTGCTGAAAAGTAATGGAATATTTTATTCACAAATTAAAAAAATGTTAATAAATTTATATAAGGTTATGATGTGTTAGATCTTACAATACTAGGTGGATGCTTATATTTTTTGTGATGTTCTGGATTTTTTTGAAAACACTTTGCTCCATATTTGCAATAGATACGCGAATCTTCTTCTTCCGTTTTTTTGTTTTCACTTTCGTTTTTTTTATCCATTATTTTTATTTAGAACAAAGAACGTACGTTTGGAAATTTTAATTTTCTAAATATTATATATGTATGCATGTACATATATATGCACATTCAATGTTGTACATACCGGCAGACGTGATTTTCAATCTATGTGTGTGTGCGTGTATGTGTGTGTATCAATTTTCCTTTCTTTGTCTACTTTATCGACTAAGTATAACGTATTTACGCGTCATGCACATGGAGTAAGTACATATAGATGCTTTAAACCGAATAGAATACCTAGAATGCGGCATTGAAATTAAAATTTCGGCACATTATCACGTGTTTTAGTTGTTAGTGTTTTTTACAATAATATAATTGTTAATTTTTTTTTTAAGTATATATTTTAAAGTTTTTTAAAATGATGTTGAATAAGGTAAATTAAAAATATTCTGAAGAGTGAAAAACTTGTAAATTCTAAAAATAAAAATTGATGTTATGTAGGTTATAATACTGTTTACTATTTTCAGATTTTAACGAATACGTGCAAACAATTGCAAAAATTCAATTATCTTGCCTCACGTGCATATACGATAGATGAATCCAACAAAGTAGAAAAATGTAAGTTGTTTTTTATAATTTATTTTTATTAATCTTTTATAATTTATATTCAAAGTAGTAGTAGCTTGAAAAACTAAGCAGAATTCATAAAACTCAAATTTTTTTGTTATAAATTAATAGTACGTTAGAAATATCTTCAGAAAATATGTATTATTTTGTTTAAAATAAATATTCAAGACTGTCATGAAATGCCTGCATTATTTCTTCGCTTATAATTATTTAGTAACAAAATTTTTTAAGTATATTTTAGTTAAAATTAAGAGTTTTGAATAAATATATATATATATATAAAAAAAAAAAAAAAAAAATTATCATGTAATTAAAGTAATGAAACATTTTTTTTTTTTTTTTTAGCAATAAATCAAGTTACACTTCTTGGAAGAGTTGGTGGTGAGCCACAAAAACGTGGTAATGAAGACCATCCAGTAGTAATATTTTCACTTGCCACACATATAAATTATAAATATGAAGGAGGTAAATTAAAAAAAAATATTTATTTTAATTTGAAAATTGATAAATTAATTATATTGCAGGTGATCTTATGCAAAAAACTGATTGGCATAGAATATGTATATTTAAACCAAATTTAAGAGAAACTGTATATAATTATTTAAGAAAAGGTCAACGAGTAATGGTGAACGGTAGATTAAGTTATGGTGAATTGAAAGACGAAGATGGGAATTTAAAGACAACAACTTCAATCATAGCAGAAGATATAATATTTTTCCAATAAATATAATTTTGTAAATTTAATTTTTATAAAAATATTTTGTACTTGTATTTATTAGTTGATGGATTACTTTGAAACATCGACTCTAAAGCTATTATAAAATATAAACAATGAGGAAGGAGAAAAAACTGACAAATATTTTTCTTAATAAGTAAATAGGTCTATATTTACAACATTCGTATCTATAATTTTTTAGTAACAATTTATATAATATAATAAAATGTTTCTAAATCTAAAATTTTACAGGCATTATAATTTTTATACACATTTATCACTTATATTTACGCAATATAAACTCTTTTCACCATGTTTTACCCCGTCGGGGTCGTTTTTTTAGCATCCCTAAGATCTATAATATATGCCAGTACGGTGCTTTTTCTTGTACACCGATTCTCGAGTATAAATTATTTACACTTTGTAAACAAAAACTAAAGATAATTTTATTTGTATATACATGTATATATGTATATTATATACACATGTATACTCTTTATAATGGTAATATTAATCTTCTCTAGAAAGGGTATACATTTTCTTCTCTTAATTAATATTCTTTTTTCAATTTAATTATATACATATTCGCTCCTTTTAACCTTACAGAGATCACAGTATACAAGTAGCCAGATACAAATTTCAATTCTACAGTAATCACTTGAGGTTCTTAATAAGAATTTCCTATCAGTGTTGACATAGAAAATTTACCAGTTTAAGTAAATAAAAATAATTTTTTTTTTTTTTTTTTTTTTTTTT
Organism: Chalcis sispes; assembly: GCA_949987625.1. Classification (NCBI taxonomy): domain Eukaryota; kingdom Metazoa; phylum Arthropoda; class Insecta; order Hymenoptera; family Chalcididae; genus Chalcis; species Chalcis sispes. Next base: position 84,312,669 of record OX465094.1, read on the forward strand.
TTTTTTTTTTTTTTTTTATCTTTTATTTTTATCGCATATAAAATAACAAATTTTCCATTTGGTAAAAAAAATAATTTTATTATTTTATAATCTTTGCCCTAAAATTTCAATTTCCAAAACTGGAAAATTCATAACATTTAATCCTGAAAATTTTCTATGACAACAGGATTTTGAAGACCTCTTTCATATGTTTAAAGGAATTTTCCTTTGTACAAACTTTCACAGTTGACCTTTAATATTTTTTTTTCGCGAAAATTAATTCGTGAAAAAATACAATGCGTAATTACATTCGAAATGTATTACTCTGGATTGCAACTAACATGCGTTATCTATCAATTTTCTGCACCGAAGTAGTTGGTCGAGCCAGTGCAAGCCTGGTCGTGGAATGTAAGCCACACAATCATACATCCAGTAACGACGTAAAAATTTCGAATATAAATTTTGGTAGTAAAATATATCATATATTTGTATATATATTTATGTATAAATTTATGTATAACTCTGGCCCCAAATTTCCATAAATTCCTTCTATTTTTTTCCATACAATAGATATACTTCTTTTTCACTTTTATCTTTGCTTTATAGCAAGCAACTTATATACAACTTATATAATTACTAGAATATGATCGATTACGATAAAACACGCACATGGTGTGTCTCGACCGTTAAAAATTCGCACCATTGATCGAGAACTGAAGCTAACAGTTTCACGCATGTCTTTTTTTTTTTTTCATAATTATTTTTCTTACATAACAACAAATTATTGTTCTTGGCACACGGATGATTTAATTTTATCATTCAGCAATAAATTCTATTTAATATCACTCGTCATTCTCTCCCAGTCTTACGCGCTATCGCCTCACTATACAAATGTCTCTCACTTAATAAGCATAATGCGCGTATTAAATCGATGAATCGTTTTAATAATTAATAATTCATAATGTCGCGAACACGAACAATGGCTGAATCTCTTGTTGACAACAGTTTAAACACTTTTGTTTATTCCGTTTATTCTCCTATTTCTCGTGGCATCGCAATTACAAATATCAACAAAAAGAACATAATAGGAGTTATTACAAAATAAAGATAATAATATCTTAAACAAATTTAAACCAAAGTCTCGACTCTCTCCGAAAAACAAAAAACGCAAAACACCATCTGCTTGTATGAATTACGCGCGCAGTTTCTTATAGTGAATGTATATTCTTGACTTGCGATTCGTTGTAACGAAGAGTATATATATATATTTATATATATATATATATATACTTGTTTTCTAGTGCAATGATGTCCAACGATGGCGAGCTGGTGCTGAAAAAGAAAAGAAAAAAAAGTACGTGCATTGTGGGTGAGCATGTGTGTGCACGTCCTTCAATTTTTATAAAAGATGGTTTTTTCTTGAGTTATGATTTCACCTACGCAACAGTGATAACAGATAGGTAGGTAATCTTCCAGTCTCGTTCGACGAAGGTCAGCGCTTTGTTGTGTGTTGTACTTAAATATGGAAGATTATCGTGATTCCTGCAAAACGTCGAAAGACTCGCAAGCATTGCACTTTAGTTTTCCTATCCAAGGAAGAGCTTTTCTCGTAACATAAGAATAGAAAGAAACGAAGAACAATGAAGAAGAATGGCGCTCGGAGCGACCTATTCTTTTTTCTCCGCACGATATCTCTCCCTTGCTCGGCTCGTCATATTAAAAAGGGAGTAAGCTCCGCGGGAGATTTCTACGAATCTCCATCTCTCTCGCGGGCGAGTTTGTCACATCGATTACGGTCTTCACGCGCCGCGTCACTTCCTCTCTTCCGGATGCTCCTGATTGGTCTTGACGAGGCTGTATGCATGACTCCTGTACTTAGCCGGGGGATCGTGAAGCGACAGCGGCTGTGGATGAGGCGGAGGCTGATGATGATCGTTGGATGGCGGATTCATGCTGGACATGGAGAGATCCGTCGGCATATCGATCTCTGGCTCCATACCGCTGCCTCCCGAGAGAGAGCCTTCCTCCTCGGGTTCAGACTTTATTCGCATCTGCTGACGGAGAAGAGATATATTTTTTATGTTCTTCAATTCTGTTGGATTGCGCAAGAATCTGAAAATAAAAGAAAAAAAAAAAAAAAAAATTATAGTTTTTTTAATAATATTGAAATATTTTATTTATTTATTTATTTATTTATTTTTTATGTAAACGAAATACAACTTACTGATAACAATGACGTTCGCCCTGAACTTTTCTTAGTATGTTGACACGATAATAATAACGAAGAGCTCTGCTCATCTTATCATAGTTCATAGATAAATGATTTTTCTGGATACCCCAGAGCCGAGCAAGACCTGGCGGATCGACGATTTTGAATACTCCGGTTTCCCTGCTCTTCCACGCAATGTAGTGTGTGTATCGCTGCGAAGGATCGTTCAACAACTGCTGCAGAAAGTCCCAAAGCAGTCTGCCGTCTATAAAGAAAAGTAGAAGAAAAACGTTAAAATAATGAAATTACGACGCATAATAAAATATCTTTTTACTTAATTTAATTTTTATTCATAAATTTTAAATAAGTATTTAATTTGAAGTTTGAAAATGAAAATTTTCAAAAAATTAATATAAACACAAAGAAATATTTCAAAATGCAGCACAAGCATTTAAATGAATCATTCTACATTATTTCCGAAAAGGCAAGCCACACACAGATAGAATTTTGACAAGCCAAGATAAAATATTTATCATTTCAAACATTAGTCATTCCCAAGCAGCTCGAGTTATTGTGTCACTTTTGTTGTTAAAAATGCCGAAAGCGACGCAGGATGGAACATCTTGGTGAAAAATAATTTGAAAGACTAACATCCAAGAAAACAAGAAAAATTAAAAAAATAATTTTAATAACTTAATAATCTCCATCGATATACTCGTAACTACTGCCAAAAAAGTCCTCGCTGAAAAAAAACTTACTGGTATTGGGTTCGGGCGAGTCGCTGGGGAAGAACTCTCTGGCGGCACTGCTGGCGGACTGTTGTCCGGTCGGCCTGAAAGCACCGGGCGTCAAAGGCATCATCTGCGGCGGCAAGGTAGGACTGGGCTGATCCTTGACGCAGACCTCGCTGAGCCGCTGGGCGGCCAAGGCGGTCGGCGTCGCGGGCGGACTCGAGCTGCCCTGCTGGTTGTCCTCGTCGGAGTCGCTCTTGTAGATCTGGCCCTGGTTGTTGTCGGTGCTCGCGTGTCCGGGCGAGCCGGCCTGACTGTCGACCGAGGGGGCCGGCGACAGAGTCACGGAGTTGGCGGACATGAGCGAGGCGAGATTCGCCGCGTACGGGCTGTCCACCCACGTGGGCGTCGGCGGATGCGAGTGCGGACTCAGCGGGTAAGCCGCCGAGGGTCTGGTCGGTGTGACGGGCGAGCCCGGGAGGCAACGCTGGAGCTGGTTGAAGTCGCGGGCCAGCATGCCGAGGACGTTGTGCAGCACGTCGCCGGCGCCCGGGCAGCGCTCGCCCAGGTCGGCTTTCGTCAGAAGACACAGCGCTTTACCGTTCATTTGGAACATGTCCATGTCGAATTGCGGCAGGTCGAATTCCCGCTCCGCCCAGCGGAGGAACGCCGCTACGTCCTCGCGTGACCATAGTCGTGGATCCGACGCTGGAAACGGTAACAATATTACGTCGATAATCTACTTTATTCGCGCGCTCAATTTTTCATCAATCTCAAAGTAGTCATAATCTAATAATACTGTATTTTCGTAACTACATTACAATAGACACAACGCGTAAAATAACGAACGATTAAATTAACAAACGATACTTACCGAGACTGGTGGGCAAGTGAGTCTTGAAGTCGAGAAGGGGACTCGGTGGTGGATGGGCCGTCGGCGAAAAGGTCATAGCGGGTCCGTATCGCCAAAGTAGATCGGTGGGACTGAAGGGGAGAGATATCCCCGGAGGGATGCGGGAATCCATGCCCGTCATGCCGCTGCTGGCCGCTGAGACCGGCGGTAGCTGCGGCAGCTGAATGTTCGGCAATAATTTCATAACACAAGCAAGCAAACGGGTGATTACGGGGTGGGACGGGAAGGGGGAGGCCGATGCGAGGCCACCTCTTCCGCTCTCCTCGAGCTTGGCCGATGCTTCTCTAGCGCCACTCTGTAACAAAAATAATGACACATTTTTTAGTATACGTGCTATTATTCATTTTTTGCTCGAATAAAGATTATTTCGAATTTAATCGTAATGTGCGATTAAGTAAGTTCAATAAGTTGCTTATATGTATGTGTATATAATATATAAATTGAAAAAATTATCAAAGGTAGAAAAATAATTGGCACGTTTACGTTTACGTTTACGTTTACGTTTACGAAAAGACTGAAACGACTATTGAAAGTTAAATAATTGACGCGAAAAATTTTCGAATAAAAAGATACGGCATAAGGAACCGCCTGAATAAAACTTGACACAAGTAGAGCACACGTCTCGAAAGAAAAACGCGAGTAAGCGCGAGAGGCTCATACGAGGGAGAAAGAGAAAAGCCAAAGACGAGACGACGAGGACAGGAAGAGAGTATCCGTTTGGACGGAGGTGGAGGAGTCGTTGCTTCGCCGACGAAATCGAGTAAGAGAGAAAGAGATAGAAAAATAGAGAATGAAAAAGAAAGATTTACATAGCGTATTTCCATTCGACTCGGTCGTAGCGCTCGTCGTCGACGACGCGACACTTCCGCTCTCCTCCGTCGTCCGGGATTTCGCGAGAATATACTACACATACACACACACACACACAAGTGTGCGTTTACGCGTATGTAAGTATACGCATAAGTGCGCACACGTATAAGTATATACACATAAGTATACGTGCTCGCGTGTACATACATACGAGAGCCTCGAGAAAGCGAGCCGCGTACACTCGCTCGTCGACCTACAAGGAAACCGCCGCCAGTCAAAATCCATTAAAGCGATAAGGCCGTCTTTTTCCCACGCGCGCCCGCGCCACGCCGCCTCGAGAGTTAAAGAAGGAGGAGAAAAGGAACGCAACGCGCGACCGACAGACCGGAAATTCATTTTTGCCTCTCGATGTTGGTATATATGTTGGCGTATACGAAACACGATTTTACTGTACTGTACTCGCATACGCGCGCCGATGCGAGCCTGTGATTTTCGTGCTTTGCTTCTGCCCTGCAAGATTGACGCTCGCGTCATTTTCTTTTTCTTTTTTCTCTTTCGTTATTTTCTTCTTTTTGTGAGTTCGATCGGACAAAGAATTATATAGCGTTATGGTTGTAACTCGAGAGGAGTTTTGCGAATAATTTTGTTTTGTAACGGAGTATGAAGAAGGAAATATTAAATTGACGATGAAATTGCGTAACCGATCGATCGTAATGACTTTACGAAGGAAAAATATTGAAAATTTTTTTACTCGCTATGCGCACACAGAGCCGGTATAGTTTTGTAAATTATAGCTAAGAATTGAGCAACGATAATCATTTCAATGGATTAAACTCATCTTATTTATCCTGGCAATCGTCTTACGCGCACTTTGTAACGCTCGAATCGCTTTATCATACGCGGAAGCTCGGCTCGGTAATAAAGCTTCGCCTTTAAAAGAAAATGAAAACTCGAGCATTATACCTCATCGCGATTGTTACCCAGTCACCGAGAGAGAGAGAGAGACAAAGAAAGAGAGAGAGAGAGATAGAGAGAGAGAGAATTGTGAACGATCTCTTTTTCTCTCTCTTTATTGCATTATCTCGCTCGAGGCTCTCGGTATTTTGCGTGCGTACACGCGTTTCACGCATCTATCTACCTCGATCGATCTACATAAATACGCATGCATACATATATCTATAAGTCTATACAAGCATATATATCTCTCTCTCTCTCTCTCTCTCTCTCTTGTGATTATTGCGCAACCTCGGAATAAAATCCGAAGGCGTAAGCAGGTGGGTATACATACATATACATCTACACTGCACTTCCGAGGCGTCGGCTAGCGGCGTTGTGCGCTTTCACGTGCACTACTCCCCCTCCCTCGCGCCCCCTTATCGCCGCCTTCCTTTTTCCACCTCCCGGTGATATCACCCGTTGGCGAGAATTTCGCAAGTAGCGTCAATTTTCAACGCGAAAATCTATTTCCACACGCGCTCTCGAGCTCCGTGTGAAAGTTTATACTCCGTGCGAGAGCTAAGGACGGTTCGCGCGCGCGTGGTTTTTCACCGAACGACGTGTGCCACTACCGCCGACGATATATATATATATATATATATGTATACAAGACAAAGCTCGACGTTGTAATCGTAATCGCGAACTCGGTTAAGTCGGTAAGTGACGCAATCTGTGTCGAGAGTCTTTTTTTTTTTGTTTCTATAAATCTACGCTTGGAAATTTTTATTTTATTGTTTTCTTTTTTATTTTATTGTTTTCTTTTTTAAAGAGCAATTAAAGAAGTTTTTTTTCCGTTTTAAAGAAATAAATCAAGAAAACTTGATTATTAAATAAGGAAAATGATACGATATTGCTTTATTATTATGTATAATATTTAAACGAAAATTTGTTATTTCAACTTTTTTAAAATATGTTTATTAATTTTACGTAGGAAATTAAAACGGAGCGTAAAACTTTGCGCAACGTTTTATTTCGAGCGCGCGATAAAAGAATAATTTGCTTTTTATAATCTTAAATAATCATACCACGCAATTACGGTGTTAACATTGCAACGCTCGATTAGTCGACACACGCGACAAAGCCCCTTACATACATACACACCAACGATTCAACTGGCACTCAAACAAGAAGTCTCGCAATAGGAAGAAGAAGAAAAAAAACGACGACGACTAAGACGACTACGAATGCGCGTCTTTTTCTCATACCGCAAAGAAATCCAGCGCTCAAACTGTACACGACACTGCGAGAAGCTTATAAAACAAACGATCGCTCGTGTATACCAGAGTCGCCATCCTCCTCCTCGTCGTCGTCGCCGTCGTCGTCGCATTTGTGGTGGTCGTGTACGGCGCGCTGGGAGAATATAATTTTGCCGATGCGTGCGTGTATGTGTATACATACGAATACAGACGCGCGCGCGCGTACTCGAGCGACTAGCTCGAGGGAGAAAGAGAAAGAGAGAAACGAGGATGTACGTCACACGAGCGCGAGCGTTCAATGAGATAATGGAGGCACACACAGCAGCGGCGGCAGCGACAGCAGCGGCGATCTGACGCAAACGTTATTTAGCCGCGCGGCTGGAAGCTGCGGAGAGTGGAATGAAAGAGGTAAAAGAGAGAGAAGAAGAATCAGCTGCAGGAAGAGCTGGAGAAGAAAAAGAAGAAGTAAGAGGAGGAGGAGGAGGAGGAGGAGAAGGAGGAGGAGGAGGATTTCCTGGTGCGCGAGAAAAAGAGAGAGAGAGAGAGAGAGAGAGAACATGCCGAGACAACGGCACATCGACCTTCGCGTGCAGTGAATTTTCTTTTCCTCTCTTTCTCGCACCTCCTTTCTCCCCATCTTCCTCTATCTCCTTCTTCGTCTACCTCGTCTTTCGTTCTCATTCCCAATCAACCAAAAGAAAAAAAACTGCTTCTTCCTTTTTCTTTTTTCTCTGTCTTTGACCGTTTCTCTCTCTCTCTCTCTCTCTCTCTCTCTCTCTCTCTCTCTCTCTCTCGCTTTCTTTCTCTTTCTCTTTTCGCACATGTTATAAGGTGTAATTAAGCGTACGAGAACGGAGCGATTTTTAACAGGTAGCGAGCGATGCGTGTTGCGCGCCCGGAGAGTTTAAGGCGGAAGCAGCGTCGCGATGATGGAAACGTAATTGGCTCGAGTTTCGGACGCTTCGATCTTCCGAAGAGTTGATTGCTACGTTCTCGGATAGCGATTGGCTCTGGTGTATACTTTTGAATTAAAAAGTGCCTCACGGGAGTGGAACGATCCACAGACGAACGAACGGACGGATCGAAACGATTTTATTTTGCCCGGGTGGAAGAACAAGTCTTTTCATCCCGTGAATTGGAACGATGTCGTAAGAGTCGACTATGCTTTATCTAAATATCCATGAAAATCTTATTACCCGTATAAGCGTCGACTTTTAAGGCCGCGTTTGGTTTATCAATCAATGTCTCGAATTATCCCGTCAACATACGCCAGCGCGCGGGGCAATCTCCGCTCTCGTATAACCGTTCTCCTTCTGCAAGACTCTCTCGATGTAACGTAAAACGGAAGAAAACAGACAGTCCCGATATATGTACCTATATATACGAGTATATATATGTACATACATACGCGGGAGAACCGGGCGTCCGTTCTCCCTCTCTCCTTTGTGTCGTTCCCTATCCGCGTGTGTATTATACTCACTTAGCGTTTTTCCGAACGACTCGAGACTTATTGCGCAAGTCTCCAAAGCCGGTTTTCTTACCATGCAGCCGCCGAGGCATCGATACGTATATACGTTATTACTACACGCTTGCAATCGCTGTCATTAGAACTTGCGCTTTTTTTTATGCGTACGCGCGTACATCTCGCGCGCGAGATCCGAGCTTTTGTTTAATGGAGGCAAGAGATACGTGCGCGTTTTGTATAGGTACATAGTCGGTGTGAGGAAAGCCAGAATTCGGGAGTGAAAGTTGTTGGTTCCTCGAAGGAGGCGCGCCGGTATTCGGCGTAGGTTGCGCGTTCGAAAGCGAAGAGATTTTCAAGCGTCGTCGCTTTGGCCTCGCGCGCGCTCGCGCAATTGTACGTTTATGTATGCGTGTACACGTGCACAAGCATAAACGAGCGAGCAAGCGAGCGAGCGTGAATCGAAAGCGATCGGGGAATTTGTCGGTACGACGACGGTGACGCGACCGCGATATTTTGTCATAGATTTTTCGCACGCGTTTGCAAGAAATACTCAAAAACACTCGACCGATCGTTCAAAGTTGTTTTTCTTGTAAGAGATTCTATTTGCTAACGATTTGTCTTTGTAACAATGGTATTTATTTGAATTTTTGAAAATGTAAATGCATTATTATTCATTTTTTCAATAATAATAATGATAATAATAATAATAATGATATATATATATATACATGATGCTTTAAATAAAGATAAAGGATATATATATATATATATATATAAACAATAGTAAGGATCTCGTAAGAAAGAAAAAGAAGGAAAATTCCAGTCAGCAGTCAGGTGTTCTATGTACGTGTACGATATATCTCTAGAGAAACACACGCGCGCATACACACACGTATGAACATCTTATAGGAGCTCGAGGCGTTAAGTAATCGCGAGCGCACGAGAGCGCACGCCTTGCAGCGGCTATTGCGACACAGAGCTCGGACTCGCGCGCGCAATGCCCGACTTCTCTCTATCCCTCCCTCCTCTCCTCTTTCGATTCTTTCTCTTTCTTTCTAGCGTGTGTACACGCACTTAGCTACAATTACGCTACATACATACAGAGACAGTTCCCTTCTCCAATTTTCCCGGAGCACTATATAGAACGCTGGTCTCTCTCGAATTATGTACACTTCCCAAGCAGTCGCGGTCTAATGCGACTTTAATACCGTGTCGCCGGCAAGAAAGAGAGAAAGAGAGAAAGAGAGAAAGAGAGAAAGAGAGAGAGAGAGAGAGAGAGAGAGAGAGAGAGAGAGAGAGAGAGAAAATGGACAAAAGGAAACGGGAGCGAACAGCTCGAGGCCGTTCGTTGCCGTCGTCGTCTCTTTCTTTTCTATAGGTATATAACGAAGCGTATTTCGAAAGAGGAAAACGAATCGTTGCAAGTTAACGCCAGCCGGAAGTTCCGAGAGCTACGAGTATACTACTACTACTACTACTACGACGACGACGACCTCGTCTCACCGCTAAGGCGGTTGTGTATACCGCGTTAGTTTTGTCTCACTTTGTTAACGACAACGGATTTCTGTTGCGTTTGCGTTTTTTCTTTCTCTCTTTTTTTTTTTTTTTTTTTTCTTTGAAACCGTCGTATCGTTTGACTTTGCATTTTTTCGTCATATATTAGGTTTTTTTATTCAAAGGCGCATACCGATAGTTTTATTGTCTTTCACGTCGAGGAAAAACTTCCTGGATTTTTTAAAATAATATTCATTACGAGGTGGGATATATGCGCGTTAGAGGAAATGATTATTTATTTTGCTTTAAAAGTTTAATTGTTTTGACTATTCGATTTGAATTAATTATTTCACTCTAAAATTGTATTATTTAGATCGAGAGAATTAATTTTGTTCGAATGTATTAGATCGTTAGAAATATGTACTAGAGATAGAATATTTATGCGCGTAAATATTTATGGAATGAAAACTGTACAATAGAAAAGAGGATAATGAAATTCAATATTTATAGAAAGTCCCTCGTTTGAAATACTAATAATATTATGTCACCCGGTGATCTAATCGTAGATTTATATATAGATAATATTCGAACCTCCCATAATTAAACATTACGTGAAAGGCGATATCGATGAAATAAAATAAGAGGAAGAAAGAAAGAGAGTTAAATCGAAAAAAAAAAAAGAAAGAAAGAAAGAAAGAAAGAAAGAAAAAAAATCATCGTCATTTACGTAAAATATTATCCAATCCGGACTTATTTCCAAAAGCCAAAAGCGTTCTGGCGCAATTACGTACGAAACGAGTCTTGCGCGTTCGAAAAACTAAACGAGTCGATTTCATTGACTCTCCTTTATCAATCGCGCTGCTCCGGAGTGAGCTAACTTAGACGTAAGAGAAAATTCATTCGAGTTATTTAATGACAAAATTAAACTCGAATAGTTTCCTTTTCTTTCCACTTTTTTCCCCCTCTTTTTCTTTACCATTTCAAATTTAAAATAAGTAACCGTTAAAATCGTCGACTTTAACGTTTCGTCAAAGTATCCAATTTCCTATAATGTAACCTCTTAACGACATCCAGGAAGAAAATCTTAAACGCCATGGTCTGGACGACAGATTGCGAGTCGAAGGCGATGAGAAGAAAGAGAAAAGATCTAAAATGTTTAAGAGTGCCCGAGTCGCCTCCGAATACCACCGTGGCGATGTGTTGAAACAAGTGGTGTTTGCGTATGTACATAACCCAACATGTGCGCTCGCATAAGTAAACAGTAAGAGAGAGTCGAAAAAAGGAAGACAAAAAAAAAAAGCTCATCGCTGCTATACTAAAACGCACGGGCTAACGTTGCTTCTTCTCTTCTTCTAGATCTCGTGTGTTATTTATCGATTCATTTTAGCATTAACGACGAGTTTAGCATGAACGCGCAAGTTTCTCTTTTTGATATAAAACAGCGGGTGATTAATGATCGATGATTAAAATTGGAAAAACCGAACTCATTTCGTTTACACGAAGGACTCGTATTCGGGGCCGAAGAGCGCATCGATATACATTTTATCATAAATAGTCGCATTATTAATATATTATAAGTTTCGCGAATCTTCCGATTGTGTAAATTTATGTGTTTGAACATCTAAGTAATTTTTAAAAAATTTTTTTAATGCTTTTTGTATACTTGACGCAAAAAATATAAAATTTTTAATCAGAGTGCCAAATTATTCATAAAATTTTTATTAATCACAACCAGGAAAAAATTAAAATGTAAAAAAAATTTGTAAATTGCTATCTTTTCTACGACCATATGAAAATTCACACGCGCGTGTTTACGGATCGTCCAGATCGACCCAATTAAACCAGCTAATCGTTAATTCACTTTACGATTCCACGTCTTTTCTCTTTAAACGAGCAGCTGGTATTTGAGAAAACAAGGAGTGGAATTAAAAACTAAAGAGAAAGAAAGAAAAAGGCGAAAGAAGAAAAGATACAAACGTATAAATCGTCGATGCGCGCGTGCTCTCTCTCTCTCTCTCTCTATCTCTTTCGAAGAAAATCACGAAGTAAAGATAAACACGAGGAGAGGCAATTTTTGTTGTGTTTTCTATTGGTAAGAGGAAGTCGCTACGACGAAGACTACGTCAGAGAGCAAATAGCCGTCTCTCTTTTCTTTCCTACTTCTCTTGCAGCATGCGCCATTCTCCCCGATACGGCTTGCTAAAGGAAAGAAAGAGAGAGAAAGAAAAAAAAAGAAAGGATAAGGCCACGTTATAAAGAGTGAGTACGTCATCGAGTCGATCGTTAAAAAGGTACGACAAAGAGGACGGCGGCTAGACTAAGCATCTTTCGATGTTTATTGCAGAATTTCTTATCCTCGTTCGTTCATATTTTAATTCTTTGTTTTTTCCTCCAAAAAACAAAGGTATATATGTATTCTAAATCGTAAAAATAACTCGAGCGTTAGCTGATCGCAATGGAGTAATCGACGCAAGACGTTTACCGCTATATACAATAAAAGTAATTTCAGTCACGAAAGTGAAATTCTTACGTAATCGTCGCTCCAGTAGCTATAATTCTCTCGCATTGATCAGAGAAACGGATACAATATATATATATATATATATATATATATATATATATATATATATATTCTCACATGCACATGTATATAATATTTACGAACAACAGTTACAAGGAATAATTGAATATACACTAATCAATTCTGTATTTCCAATATAACTAATCGGTAGCGCGCGTGTTTATTTGATTCCAATAATTACGGAAAAACGGCGCGCACGTGCGGAATTATCTCTCGGCGGGCGTTAAACAAAGCCCCGATAAAGATCCTTTCGAAACGATACGAAATACCGTACACGTATATATAATACGGTATCAAATAAAAGGAAATAAATATATAAATAAATCGAGAGATTACTATTCGACGATAGCGCGCTTGAGCAACATTACCGATAAGCGCAATCGATCTTTTCTATTATTACAAAAGAATAAAAAAAAAAAAGATAGATTTGTGTTTTCGTTAAGAAGAGAAGAGTCAAGCAGCGACGACTAGTTTAATTATCAGCGTCAAGTAGGAAGCAAAAACCGGCGCAATAGAACAGTAGATCGCCGACGTCGTAGCCGTTGTCTTCGATCGACAGACCCGATCGTATAACAGAAAAAGAAGGAGAGAGACGAACAGAGGAAGAGAAGGCGCACGAAGAAGGAAGAACCTTGACGGCCGCTTTTTGAAAGAGGAAACCGTATATATATATATCTATATATATGTATATTAACGCGCCGTCTATATATATCCGCAAAGATTTAACATAACGCCGATAGAGATTGTTGTATAATCTCATATCTCTCTCTCTCTCTCTTTTTTTTCTTCCTCCTACTGATATTTCCCAATAATCGCGGCGAACCTTCTCTCGCCTTATTTACGCACCCTTCCGGGTTGGAAATCACCACGATGTTTTCCAATAGAAGGCCTTTGCATAATGACAATCGTCCCACGGAAATAAAAGAATTAAAAACGAGTATGGTATCGAAAATCTAAGGTAAATGATATTCCTCACCGGTGATCGGTAAAAAATCGAAAAGATTTAGATCTGTCGTTTTGACTTTTGAATATTTATCTTTTTATAGGTTATTTCGGGAAACGTAAATTTTTGGGGAAAATGGAAATACGACTATATAACACCGAGAAGAGAACCGTAGGATTTTTACATCGAGATGTGCGTCCGTGTGTGTGCGTGTGTGCGTGTGTGTGTGTGTGTGTGTCCGAGTACGGAAAAGTTGGCGAGGTTGACGAACGCCGCAACGGTCCGAGGAAATGTTTTTTTTTTTTTTTTCTTTTCTTTTAAACAGGTTTTCGGTACCGTCTCTCGCGTGGATGTGTATACCTGTTGATTTTTTGAGTCGCTGGAATTCAGAAGAAGGAAGTTGCTGGATAATTTATTCGTTTCTTTTGTTTCTTTTTTTTTCTCGCTCTCAACAATATGAATATTGCATTTGAATAAACCAACAAATATTATTCATTATATCGCGTTGGCATGTTTTTTCTTTTATCTACAATTTACTTTTGAATAAATTTGTTTGCATCGGCAACATAAAACGTTCGTTATTTTTTCTAAAGACGATATAATTTAATTGCTTATTAAAAAAGAAAAAAAAAATATATCACAAAAAATAATTACAGATTCTAACGTAAATCCTATCATCGTAAATGTTTTAAAGCGTCGATCGCCTCCGTGACGCAACAAAAATAAAAACGATTCGGTTCTCTTTTGATTAAAAACAAACTAATACAGGAATATAACGCGACGTTTTAAAATACATTCTTCTCTCGTCGGCGCGCGTGGTATCGAGTAAGCGCATTTATGAATAATTATCGAAAAACAATCGAGTGCGAACTTTAATATATTTATATATAAATGGCAAAGAAAGAGAATGTGAAAAAAAAAAAAAGAAGAACGTGACCCGATCCCTCTATGACATCGATCGCATCTAAATTCGTTCGAACGTTGTCTTCCAATCCATTGCTTTTTACGCTTTAGCGTAAAATTTTTTTTTAATTTCGATATATTGTATAATCGAAAAACTTCATATAAACGACAGAGAGGGCGCTTGTTATTTTATCTTTATCGACTATTAAAAATGAATGAAAGATAATTTTCTTTTTAATTAATCAAATTAGTAACGGATTGCAATAAATATCGTAAGAGAAGGATCGAAGGCATTATCGATGCACTACACACACGTGTAATAAAAATTTCGCATCGACCTATCGTGGAAATATAGGCAACTCTCTTTCTCGCTTTCCGCGTGCACATCGAGGCGGGCGCACGCGGCCAAGTATTACAAACCGGGTATATTACGCATGCCGTTCGCGCTCGTTACGTGAATAGACACAACGCACAGCCACAGACTTATGCACATGCGCGCGTGCGCGCTTAGCCAGGAACGCACAGTTACACGCGTTATTGCGATAGATAAAGAATCAGCTGTCACGCGTACGTATGTGTGCCATGCTCCAGCAAAGCCGTTTATAAACACGCCTTTTAACGATGTGTGTATGTATATATATATATATATATATGTATACATGCATACGAAATCACGCGTGCATGTGTAGGAGAAGGAGAAAGTACAATTCGGTCGGTGTGCCCGCGCGTACGTATACTCGTATGTTATGCGCGTGAATCCGTTCGCGTATTATACGCACGCCTTCGTCGGCGCTTCTTTATCCCATTTATTTTTACTCGTTTTTTCCTTCCTATTATTCTTCTTTTTCTTCTTCTTCTTCCTTTTAATTTTATGCGTGGCTATGATGATTGTAAGCGAATGTAGGCGCGTAGAAATTAGACGAATTTTAAGAGACGAAGAAAACTATAACGAGTATCGATTTACCTAAAGAGACGAGCGATCGTATATTATCCGCGTATTTGGTAACTGTTGCTCAAACGCGCCGGTTCGTCTTATAGTTTTCGTTTGACGTATTTGTTAAAAAAAAAAAAAAAAAAAAAAAAAAAAAACGAAAAACAAAAAAGTCAGCGCCATTGTGTGAATGTAATTATTGCAAATGAATTTTTATCTCCGGTTCTCCGGTATATACATATTGTTTCAACATTTATTGTCAAACTGTGGAGCGATAAGCGGCGCGTTCAATAACGTTCGAAGAAAAAGAAAAATATAAAGAAAAAAATAATTAAACAAGATAAGAATATATTATTTTTAAACATCGACATATATATATGTACCTAATAATTATCAACATTAGCCATTTACACATCCGAGAGTCACTTGAAAAAAAAAAAAAAAAAGAAAAAAAGAAAAAGAAAAGAAAAAGAAAAAGAAAAAACATAAAACTTCGAGCCAATTACAGAAAGCGAGCAAAAATCAAACGAGCAGCGCTCAGACTTAATTTTGTTCTTCCTTCTTCGACGCTTTTAATGGCGAAGCTGCTCGCCTCCTTTTCTTGTTTTTTCGAAACTCCGCCGCGGACTTCCTCTCGCGCTTCCTATATACGTGCCGTATACAAAACCAGAAAGAAAGATAGCAGAGACGAGTGGCGCAAAAACCGACGCAGGAAGAGAAGAGATGGGACGCAAGAAACGAAAGATAAAAAAAGGAAGAGAAAAAAAAATCCAGAAGCGGGAGTTTCTTCGAGCAAAGAATGTTTCGCGTATATACATCAGGTATATCGTTTAGATATACCCGCGGGGTACTCTTATACACATCGCAAGAGAGTTCGCCGACCAAATCAAGGTCGAACGCACTTTTCTTTTTTTCTTCGTCATCGACCCCCGCTACACCTCTCTCGCTCTCTCGATAACGCGCAGTTTCTCTTTCCTCTCATCATTCGCTCGTGTTTACGTATACAATGCGAAAAAAGAAAAAAAGAAAAAAAAAAAAAAAAGAAAGAAAATCTCTCGTGTACGCGACTCGACTAATGCGAGACGTCGACAACGACGAGGAGTTCAGAAAGCTCCCGGCGGAAGAGGAAAAGGACGAAGAGCCGCAAAACGTCACGCGTTTTATTTCGAATATAATAAACGAGAGCGAAAAAGATAAGGCGCTGCCGTGTGTATAGATAGACGCCACTGTACAACATGAACATGTACACGCGCACATAGAAGCAGATACGCGCAGTTTATTACACCGAGGAAGTAAACAGGCCGCGGCGTATAGCGTTCGCTTTTTATCTCGCATATTTCGACACCTCCTCGTGACTCCTTTCTCTCTCTCTCTCTCTCTCTCTCTCTCTTTATTTTCTCAACCACGATGATATGCGGAACGATTCCATAATTGCTACTTGTGCGCCGCGCTTATCAACAAAGACAACGACAGCGACGACTTATTCCGGAACTTGGCTTTAACGAATAAACTTGTATAAGTATGCATGTATACGTGCATTCTCGCATTTCGTTTGCGCGTGCAAGTGAGACGAAAACGTTATCTGAGCGAAAGATATACGTGTATAGGTATACAAAAAAAAAAGAGAAGAATTTTTAAGCTTTGCTGAGAGTAATAGAGAGAGAGAGAGAGAGAGTGAGAGAGAGAGGTCAACTCGAACCGTAGATTAAAGTCGTATCGACGAAATGAGAAAACGGAAAGAATTGTCGCGTTTGGATATTGTTTGTTCAAGCTGCGGTAGTCGTTTCGCTTAAGCTCCATCGAGTTATTATATATTGATCGATTTAGCGCAGGCTTTTTTTTTTATTTCTTTTATTCTTCTTTTTACGAACTTGGCTCTTATCGACGATGCGCTATTTACGCACTTAACGCGATATTAAAATTCGTGTGAATTGCCTCGATTGCGCTTTGTACGGGCGCTGCCTCGTATGTGGGTCGTTTAATTTTCTCTCTCTCTCTCTCTCTCTCTTTCTCTCTCTTCATTGTATTTGTTCACGCATCAAACGCATGACACTATTAATGACGATTTTAAATATTTTTATTTGTGCTGTTCGGAGGAGATAGACAAATTTCGTGGAAACTAGAGGATTATCTTGCTAGTTAAAGTTTATTGAAAAAATTTTAAAGTAAAAAATTAGGTATAGAATCGAAAATTTTCGTATATAAATGTATCAAGTCGCATTAAGTACGAAACGTTCAAATTTCGTGCAATATAGAATGAACGAATAAATATGCCGTATATGCGCAAAAATCATCCATAAGAAGCACATTGACGCAATAAATTTAATTAAGCAAATCGTAGCAGACAGATGAGCGATAACCTTCGCGCAAGCGATATTTATAGAAACGACAATCGTCGAGTTCACTCTTTCTTTCTCTCATTTGCGGCGCGTCACTTTTCGCGGAGGCGCTAACGAAAGAAAAACAATGAAAAAGAATAAAAGGAATAAAAGGAAAAGAAAAACGTATACTGAAAATGGACAAAAATATGCTTTGAGCGTTAACGGAACAAAAGCATGTACGAAAACTACGAAAACCAAAGATGAAAAACGCATCGTAAGTGTAGGTAAAACGTATCTATAAAAAGAATCGCGGCGATAAAACGTAATGCAAAAAAAAGGCGCCACTAGAATAGGGAGCAGCTTTGAATACTGGAATTTAACAATAATCGTTTTTATAAGCATAAAATTATATATGGATTCCAGCAACGATATAGAAGAAATCCGCTTCCGCGTTTTGTGGCGCTTACGTCAAGCGCGCGCTTCGCGTATATTAGCCTTGCTTGGTTTGAACCGAGAAACAGAGAGAAACAAAGAGAAAGAGAGAGAGAGAGAGAGAGAGAGAGAGAGAGAGAGAGAGAGAGAGAGAGAGAGAGAGGGTCAGACAATAAGAGAATCGGTTAAATGGTTCTCGCGCCGACAGACTGCCGTCATCTCTCTCTCTCTCTCTCTCTCTCTTTCTTTCTCTCTTTCTATCTTCATCGGCGATCTTCCGCCTTCAATCAGTTTCAATTTGATCGCTCGAGCCGTTCTCTCATCTATCTTGCTGCTTGTATAGTCTCTCTCTCTCTTTTTGTACCGATGCTTTTATAAATGCTCGTTTCACCAATGGGTTGCGAGAATCTCTTCGCGCTTTCCTTCTCTCTCTCTCTCTCTCTCTCTCTCGTTCTCTCTTTCTCTCTTTCTCTCTGTGTGGACCCTCGATCGTTGTTTCTTTGCTGCGAATAGTGAGGAAGTATAGATGGAAATTTTGTGTCGAGTCCCAACGATTGCCGATTAGATAATTAATTAAACGACGATTGGATATACTTTTCTTGAATATCGTCATTATTATCGTATTGATTTTCGAGCGTTCGTTCAGTTTCTTTTTTATTTTAATTAAATACCGCGACATTAAATTGTCACCTTTTATTTACGAAGTTATTTGTTTTTCGGATCAAAGTTGAAAGATTTAACGCGTACGTGTTTGTGAAGCGTTGATTAACCAAAGTTCACGGAATTTATCCTCAAAGACACGAGTATATAGTTTTTGACTTATCATTTTCCGACAAGTGTGAATCAAAACGCGAGTGTCCGAGTGCTGCTCGTACATGTATACATATATGTGTATACGTGACGCGATAAAACGGATGCGAGCGCCTTTATTCTCGCTAATCGGCTGCGAATTTATCGCTTAGGTACGTGTATCAGCAATGTATGCACGACGCGACATCGAGTCGAGCCGAAATACACACAAACACACACATATATGCTCATAGTAATCGTACAGATGTTTTTACGTAGTCGACGATCATGTTTCTCCTGCATTAGAAACAGTGACATTGCACGATGCTAATACGACGACGCTTTTATTTCATTACACGCGTGGAAATTATTATTTCTTTTTTCTTTCTTTTTTTTTTAGATCCAGTTAATTTCTCACCACCTCGAACACATTTATTATCTCGTATGTCAATTCTCGCCTATCTGACTCGTTGTTTCGTACGTGTAAAAACGATTGAGCACAAAAAAAAAAAAAAAAAAAAAAAAAAAAAAAAAAAAAAAAAAAAAAATAATAATAATAATAATAATTAATTAGCATCCGTGTCGTTTTCTTTAAACGTTTTTGTTAAAGTTCTTTCCTCGAAAAATTATTTGCTTTATCAAATTTTTTTTTAATTATAATTTTTTTACGTAAAAATTTAAGTTTAGTTTCATAATAAATTTTTCCGAAAAAAGAAAAAAAAAAAAAAAACACGAAAAAGAAGAAGTAAAAGGAAGTTCGAAGAAGCCAACTTCTTATCGCACACTAAATCAAAACTCAAAAAAATCTCGTTCTATAAAGTCGAAGAATACGAAAATTTGTCCCGAATCTCTCTCTCTCTCTCTTTTTCTCTCTCTCCGCTCAAATTCAATTTTCCTTATCGACGGTCAGCCTGCAGGAGGACCGTCCGGCTGCACGTATACACATCCATCGCGCACGCGCGCGCGTCATCCTCTTCTTTGCTGCATCTCAATCTCTCTCTCTCTCTCTCTCTCTCTCTCACTCTCTATCTTTCTCTCGTACAAGCATGCACGTATAAATGCATGTATATGTGTGTGGATACGCCTCGAGCATCCGTACTTTGTCCGAGCGATAAACGCCTTTGACGACGCGCCCATGTCAGTGACCCTCGACGACGACGACGACGACGACAACGACGACAACGAGGACGAGGAGAAGAAGGAGGAGGAGGAGGTTTCACGGTGCATGTGTGCACGGCCCGCGGGTGGAAGAGAGTCATAGTCGCCCGTGCGTATGAAGACCGCGAGAAGATATCCGTGCTCGATTACGCGATACCGATGGTAATGATGCCGCCGCCGCTGCTGCTGCTGCTGCTGCTGCTGCTGCTGCTGCTGCCAACGACGATGATGATGATTATGACGAGGATGATGAGGTGAAAGAGAGGACAAAGTATGATGATGACGACGATCGAAAAGGGGATCTTAATCGGGCGTGGATAAGTTATTATGGCTATTCCCGGAATATTTTTTCGATTTTTCGAGAGAAGATTTTAGGTGTGATAAAGATTTCGAAGGCTTGTTACCGTAAGTTATTTGAATGCTCGATTAAAGAGATTTTACCAGTTTTCGTTTTTTAATGATTAGCGATATTGAACTCAATATGTTAAACGTTTAAAAAGATATACGCATTATAAAAATTATTTTTACAATATAATGTAATATTTCATCATTAAAAGAACGATTTTCCATTTCCATAAATTAAAATTCTTTATCTCTTGGCAAACCAAAAAAAAAAAAAAAAAGCAACAAAAAAATAGGAAGGATGAATAACGCGCAAATCACTTTTCCGCATCACCTCGCCATCATCGTCGCGGCGCAAAACTTTCAGCCGTATATAACCGCAGTAAAAGCACGCGGTGCACGCAAATACACGTATACAAGCGCGTGAAGCGCTTTTTGCCTGGCGCACGTCCATGTATATGTGCGCGCGCCCGAGCGCGTATATATACCCCGGGTGTGTAAAAAGAGCAACGCGGAAACGCGTTTACATAGCCGCCGGCGATATTTACACCCCGGGTACACACGTACACATTTACACGCTTACGTTTACACTTACACGAAAATTTATGCACATACGCACGCGTTTATGCCTTCTTCCATGAAGCTCGCGCGACCTGTAAAAGGCGGCTGCCGAAGCTACTCCGCCTTTTCCATTACTCTCTCTCTCTCTCTCTCTCTCTCTCTCTCTCTCCCTATCTTTTTTTTTCGCAATCCACGCTCATATAGCGGTAATCGCATAAAATACAGTACACGCGTATGAAATCTCTTCGGCGGAATGTCTATCCGATGCAGCACAATGCCACTAGCGGTGGCGAGCGCATTATTTATCGTTTCTCGATCTCCTGAAGAATAATAAGAAGCATCTTGGCACTTTCGACGAGGCGAATTTTAAAATAATCAGACTCTTTTGGAGAGAGGGCCGAAAAAGTGGCTCTTTCTCGTTTCTCATTTTATTATTTTCTTTATCGCGACGCGCTTCTTGCAATTTGGCGCAAGGAGCCGATACATAGCAGCCGGAGGCATTTGTCGTCGTGCAGTACGGGTCCGCGAGAACGAGGGGAGAAGAAAAACAGGTAGAATCGAGTCAGGAAGAAAAAACAACGTTGAAAGAATAATAATAATAATAATAATAATAATAATAATAATAATAATAATAATAATAATAAAAATTTGGCGGATTCTTTTGCTTCTACGGGTATTTCTTTTTTTTTCGGAGTAAACGATATGTATATGTAATGACACACGATCTTTCCGTTTGTGGTCGCGGTGCAAGCAAACGACGACCGAGAACGCCGACGACGACGACGACGAAGGGTTCGCGTGTGTATATACTAGTATGTGCGTGCACTAGTCGAGGAAACGATCCGCACGAAAGCCGAAAGACTTATTGCTCTTTTTTACCTTTGGCTATCTTATCGTTTTTGTTTTCGTTTCTTTTTTTTTTTTTTTTTTTTTTTTTTTTTTTTTTTTTTTTGTTATATTATCGTGAATTTTGCAATTTGTATGCTATTATTGCATCGAACCTCTTGTTTTCATTGAACGCTCGATAAATATTTTATATGTTTGCTTTTAAAACAACGGTATAGTTTATATAAACTTTCGAATGATAAACTTAAATTTTATATAAATAATAACAAAATGAAAAAATCACACACACACAAACCTTCAAAATCAATTAAAACTCCAAAGCTCGACACTTTCACATCGAGCCTTAATCTTCTTTCAAACGATCCATTTCAGCGCACTAACTCACTCTCACGAGAGGCAAAACGAAAGGTGGGTGCAAGAAAGTAAAAATAAAAACAAAAGAAAAAAAAAAAAAAATAAACAAAAACAGATAAGACAGCGCACACTCAAGGAACCGAAACACGCACACGGAGAAGCTAAGAGAGAAACGAAACGAGAGTCGTCCAAGTCACCTGTTATACTTTCTTTCTCGCTTATTCTCTTTGCCTTAATATTTCTCTTTCTCTTTTTCGTGCGAGCGTGCGGGAAAGAGCGAGGCGCCGGTAGTACTGCGCGCTGCGTTCCTCGGTCGACTCCAAAGAAAGACTCAGCCTCCGCGCTACGAAGACGACGACGACGACGGCAGTGGCGGCGGCAACGGCGGCGGCAGTGGTTTACGCACTGAGAACCGCTGCGAGGCGCGCCGCAAAGAGAACAGCGCGCCTCCGCTCGCTCTCGCTGCACGTGCAGCAGCCAACAACTTCTCTCTCTCTCTCTCTCTTTCTCTCTCTCTCTCTTTTTCTCGCTCAACCGGAAGTCGATAAAAAGGCTCCGCTTCACCCTCGTCACTCGCCAGCCAACCGAGAGAGAGAGAGAGAGAGAGAGAGAGAGAGAGGAAAGTTGCCGCTCTGCCTCGTCATGGGAACGGCCCATCGGTCCACACGGACCTTAAAGCCCCGGGACTTAAGTGGCTCGTCTCTCTCTCTCTCTCTCTCTCTCTCTTTCCTTCTCGCTTAGTTCGTGCATGCATATATACACCACGCACGAATAAAGAGAGACAGAGTGCGTGGCTCTCTGAGGTTTTGACTCCCTTTCTTTTTTCGAGCCTTCCCGCATCGTACATCGTCGAAAGAGAGAGAGAGAGAGAGAGAGAGAGAGAGATGAAAGAGAGAGAGAGAGAGAGAGAGAGAGAGAGAGAAAGAGAGAAAGAGAGAAAGAGGCTATACAGACACCAGCCGACCGAAAAGAAACCCCAAGAGCACCAGAAAGAGGACCTGCGTGTCTCTATATACTCCCTCCTTCTCACTCGATTTTTTTTCTTTTCTTTCCTTTCTTTCTTCTCCAGGTTAGGTTCGATTTTTCAGTCTCTAAATTCCTAGTTGTTGTAGGCCCTCTTATTCAAATTTTGAATTTACTGCCTTAATTTTTCATCTCTTTATTTCTCTTTCTCTCTATTCGGTGTGTTTAACCTTTTGAAAGAACATGAAATTTTGCATTTGAAACGAAGTTTAATTCGCGTTCGTACCTAATTTTTTTTTTTTTTTTTAGAGTGAATTCTAATTCCATCAAGAGTAGATTTTGCATCGTATGGATAAACCGATCTTTAATTGAATCATGTTACGCGCTACAACGCAAGAGAAGGAAGAAAACAGAAAAAAAAAACAGAAAGAACGCAAGCGCAAGTGTACATGCGTGTGTATGCTAGAGGCGAAGCGTAGAAGACGAATCGAGGGGAAAAGAATATAAAAAGAAAAAAAAAAAAAAAAAAAAAAAGACGAACGATCAGAGTAGGTAGATCACTGGCACTTGTTGCTTACTTTCTTGTGACTCTTCGGAAATTGAAAAAAAAAAAAAAAAAAAAAAACTTAAACTAGCCATTTTTTTACTTCTCTGTTTAGACGCATTCTAAAACTTCCTCAAAATTTATTAAAAAATAGCATTTTCGATTTCAATTCGTATTTTAAATGACGACAATATTTACGAAAACTTATCATTCAAAAACTAACTAAAAATACACCGAGAATGTTCTTAACTTAACTCGATGCCCGAAATTTATTATAGCGACAATGTCGCGTATCGTCAAATATTTAACAATAAACATAAACGCGATCGTGTTTTCAAATTCAACTTAATAAAACAGAACGATTATTTCGGCACGTGTACACGTGTATCATATCGACAAGGTAAGACGTCTCTACCGCACGCGCGATACGATGCGAAGGAAAAAAAAAAACAAAAAATCTGAACGCGCGCGTGCACCCGATCAATTAATCGTAGCGATATTTTCCGCGCGAGCAGACAACGATAAGCAAGAGAGCAAGAGAGAAAGATAGAGAAGACGCGTGCAGACAAGAATCGTTCGAAAAATGAAAGGATAAGGACACACCTGCGTCAACTCTGGATACTTGTTCACGCGGATACATAACACGAGCCGCGTCGCTTAGCCTGGAAAAATAGCGCCTACGTTTATGTATATACGTAACGCATACATATACATGCAGACGCGCAATTTGCGTCAACAGCTTACTCATTCGATCGTATAATAGAAATATAACCAAAACAAAAAAAAAATCCGACGCGCGCTTATTTTATATACCTGGGAAATCATCGATCGTTTCTATTCTCTCTCTCTCTCTCTCTCACTCTTTTTTTTTTTTTTTTTTTATTATCTCTCGCAGACGGAAAATGAAAACAATTTTTCTTTCTCTCTTTTTCTCGTTGCGCGCCGCGCATAAAAACTAAATAAATAATCGAGCGTGGGGGTATTATGCGTATCGAGTCGAGATATAAAGAGTCCGAGGATATATAAAGAAACGGATCGGCTCGAGATTTTCGTCGAAAAAATAAAAAAGAATAAGAGAGGGATGGAGAGAGAGAGAGAGAGAGAGAGAGAGAAGTGCTACGTCATTCATCTTAAATCGCCGTCGATCTGCTAGTAAGGTATGAGGGAGAGGAAAAAAAAAAAAGAGAATCACACTTTCCACAGAGCGCACAAAGCGCGCATTATACGATACATCGCACCTTTCGACGTATACGTATATATGTATACACAGAGAAAGAGAGAGAGCGAGACGGTGGGGGGGGGGGGGGAGAGATCCAAGAGCAAAGTGCAGCAACTCACCGGAACAAAGAGGAAAAAAAAGATGAAGACGAAGGTGGGAAAATAGTATTTCTCCGTAGAGTAGACCGTTCTTTCCTCTTATTTTCGTGGCCTCGAAGAATCGCGTCGATTAATGCCCCAAGAGCGGCGCGCGCATTGTTCGCGCGAAGGAAAACATTGTTAACGCGCCATTGTCGCTTGTGCATTTTGCCTCTCCTTCTCCTCTCCCTCTCTTTCTCTTTCGTTGTCCAAAGTCCTCGCACCTCGCACAATAGGGGTGCATGTATGTCTGTGCGTGCGTATGCGCGCGTGCGCGCGCGCGCACGTAGAACAACACGGAAGTCCGCGACGCGGGACGCCCGGTCAGTTTCTTCTTCGTAGGAACGACCGCAGTGAGAGAAGGAGAGAGAGAGGGAGAGAGAGCGTTAAAGCCAGAGGATTACCACCGAATGCTTTCCGAGAAGTTGAGACGGGAGGAAGAAGTGCGAGGAAGAGTGTACATTACCACTTTTACTCAGTCTCGTCTTCTCTCGTGGGCGGAGTAACAGTCTTTTAACCCATGTACCGTACCGCATGGATTTTTATGGCTGATTATTTGTAGGAGAGAGAGAAAGAGAGAAACAGAAACAGAAATGCATAGTATTGCCGAGTATCGGTTGTAAACGTCGCATAAAGAGGGGATGCACTTGAAAAGAAAGCGGCGAGCTTTGAGAAAGATTCAACGCTAATACTCGTGTATTTACACGTATAACGCGGTAGAATGGAAAATGTTAACCCCTGTCATTTTATTAAATCGAATCCTTACGATATCTCGCACACTCTAGACACTTACAAAATACGAGAGATAATTCATTCGATGTAAAGGGGTAACGTTGAAAGGAAAAATAAGATGTTAAAAAATACGCGTTAAATTAAAGTGTAAAAGAAAAAAAAAGCTACAAATGTTCGTTGGCTTCGGTCGTACGTAGATGTGTGTACAACGGAGTTGATAGCAAGAATGCATTTTCATACCATTTAAAAACCAATTAGCGATATTTTAACGAATTACTCGCGAATAATGGCAAGAATTTTTATTTTCAATACCTCTCACGCGTATGTGCATTCGTATACGAGTATACGTATATTGTCCGAATGCGGAAGTGCTTATGTAACGTATTTTGTACGATCGTTAAAAAACACATTGCCAATGAGTTCGTTTACTCGGTTAAAAAGAATAAGAAAAAAGAAAAAAACAAATATATGTGGAAACTCGTTTTCATGGCGAAAAAAAAAAAATAAATAAAAATAAAAAAACATTCGAGCCGATATCTAATGCGACGAACAAATAGACGTGTAGGACAAGACAACGAATTGCAACAGCAATGGTCGAATTTTTCTTTTTTTCACATTAAAATTATTTAATACAATCGAGCAAATTTTGATATTCCCGTTGGTCGTTGCGTGTGTCAAGTTTATCAAATTATTATGCAATTTTTAAAGAAATTGAATTAAATTTTAGATTTTAAACTTACAGAGAGTAGATATCGTTGAGAGAGTGATTACTATTCTAACTCACCTGTTAAAAAGGAGAAAGAAGAAAAGATTAATACATTGTAAGAAATAAAATTTAAATGTAAAATAAATGTGAATGTTATAAATAAAAATTAAATACACGATTAGTCCTTTTATAAATTCCTAACGGAATAAGAACAACAGTGAATCCTTGGAATTTTTCGAGAAAATTTAAAGTTAATCCAAACATTAAAAAGAAATTCCAAACTTAACACCCTCAAATAACCAGCCACATTTGCCACTAAAAGAGGAAAAAAAATCCATCAATCATCTCGAAATGAGAGGAGAGTCAGAGAGAGAGAGAGAGAGAAAGAGAGACGGGCAGACAGACAGAAAAAGAGTAAAAAAGAAAGGAGAATACGAACCGAACTTCAAAAGGAAAGAAGGGAAGAAAAAAAATATCAACAGCGCTCAATATTTTCCAACGTCACCCCCTCGGTAGGACGAACTGAAGAGAGAGAAAGAGAAAGAGAGAGAGAGAGAGAGAGAGAAGACAAGCCGTGAAGAGTCCGAAGAAACAGGTCGTGTCAAGTTGCCCCATCGAACTTCGTTTTTCTCCTCCTCGTGCCAACCTGCTTTGCTTTGCTCCTGCATCTCCTCCTCTTACGCATGTCGCGCACATGTACAACTCTCTCTCTCTCTCTCTTTCTCTCTCTCTCTCTCTCTCTCTCTCTCTCTCTATCTCTCTATCTTTCTCATTCTCCCTTGCTCCCTCCGTGCGTCTTTGGCGGTGCCTTCGGAAGACGAGACGCGCGGATAGAGAGAGCAGGAAATGCGGGATAATTCAGGGAGAAAGAAACAGAGACAGAGT
>OX465094.1:84342308-84359808 GCA_949987625.1 Chalcis sispes
TTAATCGAATAGCTCAAACGAATAATCATATCGAAATCTTTGTGCTTATTAATATATCTGGATATAAAAGGCGGGTCGTTATCGAAATTATTACGTACAGAAGAGCGCGTAATACGTATGGATGCATGTAAAACGTCGAAAAATATTACGGATCGATCATTAATTTAACGTATACGCGTTCGAATTTTAATGCGCGCTATTAATCTTAAAGTATAACAACATATTTTTAAAACTGGCGATCGGGCGATGAATTATGTTGATTATTCGATCGAATTGAATAATAATTATCGCTTAATCGAATCGAAAAGATCACTTTAAATCCGATAAGCAAAGATCGAATGTTTCGAGTGATAGGAAAAGATAGCGCCCTTTATACATATATACATAAATCGCGATAATGAATATTTATCTCGCAGCGTTTTTTTTGTGCACGATATATATTAAGAGAACTAGACTTCAAAGCGATTTCGATTCATCTGTTTTCTCTCTCTCTCTCTCTCTCTCTCTCTCTCTCTTTGTCGATTGAACAAACAATTTGAGAGGCGTGTGCATAATAAATATTTTTACGAATTCTTTATCAGGTACTTTTATGTCATCTTACTTTTTAATCGTTAAATAAATCGCGACGGCGCGTCCTTCAAGCGTGGCACACATTTTAAAAATACAAATAGACGAAAATAACAAAAAAATGTTCACGCGTGAAACGCATATCGATATACTACAATATATAATTTTGAAGATCGACGCAAAAGTATAAATCATCTCGTTTGTCGTTGCATTTACGAAAACAACAGAGATCTCCCACTGAAATTAAATGACAAAAGAGAAAAGAAGAAAAAGAACACCTGGACAAACGAGGAAAAATCACAAGTCGATGCAAATAAAGAATAAGAATACGATAAAGAAGCCACTAGGAGAAGGTGGAAGGGGGGAGGGAGAAGTTAACGAAACTATTTCGAGTCAACGACGCGTCGATACGGAGCCGCGCGCGGCGATACGAGTCGCGCACGCACTTATTCTCTTTCCGGCCTCGACGCCGTCTTTACTGCCCGTTCTATTTCTCGCGAAAGCTTTCTCTCTCTCTCTCTCTCTCTCTCTCTCTCTCTCTCTCTCTCTCGGGCTTCCTCGTTATAAGTCTACGTTGCTCTATTATTACGTTGCGAGCGAGCGACGATGAGGCAAACTCCGTCGTCCGGGTTATATACATTATTTGTACACCTGCCAAACGGGCCGTTACTTCCGTCTGGGGGACGCGCGCTAGCCCGATTTGGGAAGGCTCGGGGTAGCCGAGCTCGCGCCGCGTCTTCTTAAAGTGTGTGTGTGTGTATATATGTGTAAGAGTTCGGGCCAACGACTTGGATTATTCGCGCAAGCGACAAAATCGAGGATGCCAATTTTTGGGAAGCGCGCTATTTCTCTCTTTCTTTATCTTTTTTTATTATAGCAAATCTATGCTCTTCTTCGAGAAGGTTCCGTGTTTTTTTTTTTTTTTTTTTTTTTTTTTTTTTTTCGGATGATGGAATTACCGCAAGTATGTTTTTGTTCTAGGCTTTCATACGTGATTGAAGAAACTATCGCAAAATGGATATGGAAAAATTTCGACAGATACCTGTTCAATGGAAAAATATGTACACTTGTCACATGTAATTAAATTCTGCACGGAAGTGGGAAAGATTAAACGAAAGCCGATATCGAAACTAAATCCTCCCCTAGACGACTAGCGGGAGTTCGACTACTGTCTAACGCTTTTGAAAAAAGGAGAGAGAGAGAGAGAGAGAGAGAGAGAGAGAGAGAGAGAGAGAGATAGAGAGTAGCCGGTATGGAGAGGAGGAGGCTGTTTGTTACTCGGGAAGGGGAGCGCGAATCCGCGTGCCTCGACGCGCGCTAAGTGTATAAATATGCCCAGGAGGAAGTAGCTCCGATAATAGATCGCCGGTCTAACTTCTCTCTTTCTCTTTCTCTCCCTCTATAACCGCTATAATGCAAATATTATAACCCTGCCGCTCTAGATTGAGAGGAGGAGAGTAGGGAAGAAACAGAAAGAGAAAAGATGCTCGATGCAGAGATTTTCCAATTCAGGCATTGTTCGAGGAAAGCCAAGTTGGCGAATTTATTTTCGTATGTAATACTCCGATCGTCAAATTTAATTGTGATAGTCATTTTGTAAACTATCTTCACTTACTTTAATTTCTTGCATTACGTGTCTATTTATCAATTTATTTTTTTCGTGTTAATTTTATTCATACAATCGTGAGAGTTTCCAAATTCAAAAAAAAAAAAAACTATAGTCGTTGTTACATGGACCGGTTATTCTTAATATTTTTACAATTAGTTTTCTAATGCTTTTTTTTGCAGGTGCCAGCGTTGTTATCATATCCGTTAAAAAGAAGTAAAAAAAAAAAAAAAAAAAAAAAAAAAAATAAATGAAACTTTGACCAACAAAATAATACTGGAATAGCGCGCCCAACGTTATATTTCCGTGCAACGGCCACAAAATTTTTCAAACCACCTTCTCTCGCTCTCCTTCTTTTTTCCTCTTTATTCGCTCGACTCCCTTCCATCGACTTTTAATCCAGCCGAAGATTTCTTGCAGCTCGCGCGATAAGCGACGCAAAAAAGACAAGTCGAAACCGAGCAGTCGCTGCCGGAGTCGCAAAATAAAAATAAATAAAGAAGGTAGCAGAGAAAAGGAGAAAAAATCCAAGAGAGGAAGAAAACCATTCAACTCGAGTGTGTGTGTGTGTGTGTGTGTGTGTGTGTGTGTGTGTGTGTGTGTGTGTGTGTGTGTGTGTGTGTGTGTGTGTGTGTGTGTGTGTGTGTGTGTGTGTGTGTGTGTGTGTGTGTGTGTGTGTGTGTGTGTGTGTGTGTGTGTGTGTGCGTGTGTGTGTATCTATAGACGCGTACGCAAAGAATAAGACCTGAGAAATAATATCTAAGCGGCGTGCGGTCTCTCGCACTCTTCTACGTGTATATATACGTGTATATATACACCAGAAAGGAGGAGAAACAACGAGTCGGTGAGGAAGAGAAGCATAAAACGTCCGTGAGTTTAATTTCCTCTCAGTGCTCTCTCTCTCTTCCCCTCTCTCTCCCTCTCTCGGGTACGGTGCAAAAAAGGCCAAAGTAGGAAAAGCCTCAGAAAGAAGAACAGTGATACAACACCTAATGAAGAGAAGAAGGAAGAAGAAGATGAAGAAGAATAAGCGCAAGGGAGGCAAAGGCGAAGAGAGAAGCCCTTGTCCCGGATTCGATTAGTAATGACAGTCATCTACGGATTCACTAGAAAATGCCTATGTTGCGGGAGAGAAGAGCGAAAATAAGAAGAGTACGAGAAAGAGGAGGAAGAAGGCGAGAAGAGGAGGCATGGCAAAAAGGGAGAGAAAGACCTTCTTCTTCCTTCTTCTCCTCCTTCTTCTCCTCCTCCTCCTCCTCCTCCACCTCCTCCTCCTCCTCCTCTTCAACCTCCTCATCCTTCTCGTCGTGTCTCCGTTGGATACTAAGCGTCGACGGCAGCAGGAGCAACGGCAGCAGCAACAGCATTCTTCTGAAGCAAGGGACCGGATGCCATCCATCGTATCCGCCAAGAGGAGAGGCTTCTTCTTCGCCTCTTCTCCCTCCTTGCTCCTTCTCTCTTCTTCTCCTACCTCTCATCTTCTTCTTCCTCTTCCTTCTTTTGCTCCGTTTTTTGTGCCACGTCTCTCTCTCTCTCTTTTTCTCGTCGAAAGATGAGACCACTGCTGGATGGCTCGCGGAGAGAAACAGAGAGAGAAAAAGAACCAGCGGGAATTGACCCTCTACTCTCTTCTCTTTTCTCCAACGGAGCGAGGAGAGAGAGAGAGAGAGAAAGAGAGAGAGAGAGAGAATGTCCTCGGCGCGAGCGCAGTTAAGCGAAGGACGGCGAGGCACCGAGAGAAAGAGAGAGGATCCGTGCTTCCGGTCCGGATACAGACCGGTTATTCGCTCTCTCTGTCCATCGCACTTGTGCCTCTCTTACTCGCCGTCGATTCTTCTTCTTTCCTTCTCTTCTTCTTCTTCTTCTTCTTCTGCTTTCAGACTACACCGCGCGAGTACTTCTTGCTTCTCTTCTTCAACGACGAATATATATTTTTCACTCGAGAGCCAGAGGCGAATATACCGTTAACGTCCATCTCTTGTCAGTCTTCTTCTTTTTCTTCTTACTCTCGAACGTATCGAACCCTCTTTCTCTTTTGCGTTCAACTTTTTTGTCCCTCTCTCCCTTTGTGTTTTTACCATCGGCTTCCTCATTGTACGAGTAGAATTGGATACACATCGACGGGCAGCGATTGCATGGAAAATAAGTTTTCGCTTTTCAGGAACGATTTGCTGGAGCGAGGAATGAAAGAGTTGAGAACCGCTGCGCGCGAGTTAATAAAGAGGAAGGGCGTGCTTACCCTCCTCCTCCTCTCCCCCCCCCCCCGCAAAAGCTGAAACGAGTATTTCGGTGCCGAGAACGAGAGCCTGGAATTTCGCTAATGGCTCTCAATGCCTCGACCGCCACCGTGAGATAAGCCAACGTCGAGACGGGCCCGAATATTCGGAAGAACGAAATACATACTATACAAGGATAGTAAATTTACTCTTTTCCTTCTTATTTTACCTCGAGCGAAGGAGCTCGAGAGAGTTCAAATGGAAAGAAAGAAGAAAGTTACGGATAAATAGAGAAAAGAGCTTAAAGCATTAAGCGATCCGGACAAGTTTTAAATAGTCATGGATTTTGACATTGACCGCTGGTGTATGTGTACGCGTGTGATCTTACGACACTCGATAAGCATTGGAAGCTAAATGTTTCGCTATTATTTATGCGATATTTAGTCGTATGTACATATATAAAGGCGGAAATTTCCGAAACAGTATGCGGAAGAGAAGTTCGCGAATTAAATTCCGTTAAAAAAAAAATGAAATTCGACATTCGTTCGAAGCAAAGAATCTTTTTCCGCAAGATACGGTAGAACAAACCGAAGATGGAAGAAAAAATGAAAAAGCATTTATAATAATAAAAACTAGTGGACAGAAACGTAAAGGGGAAAATTCGCTTATCGAGATAAATGGCTTTTCAGAAGAAAAAGAGAAAGAGAGCGCGCGCGCGAGAGAGAGAGAGACAGACAGAGAGACGAAGAAAGGAAGAGAAACGGCTTATCGCGCGACCTTAACGATCAATGCCCCTCCTTTCCCCTCTGCCCCCTTCCCTGTTTCAGCTGTTAGTTCGCAACCCTCGCGGCAGAAAATCCCTCTCGGTTCTAGTTCCGCCTCGCCCTCGCTTCCGGCTTCCGGGTTCTTCCGCCGGCGGAGTCGACGCGCGCGGAAACGCTTCTCTCTTTCCATCTCTTTCAGTATACATATATATACATTCCGCAACCCTCTAATACTTGTATACGAGTACACACACACACAAATAGAAGTGTATGTCCGCCCAACGCGTTATCTCTTCGAGCGTTTTGCACCCTCCGTGCCGATCGCGGAAACTACCACCGCCCGTCGATTCAAAGAGAGAGAAAGAGAGAGAAAGAGAGAGAAAGAGAGAGAAAGAGAGAGAAAGAGAGAGAAAGAGAGAGAGAGAGAGAGAGAGAGAGAGAGAGAGAGAGAGAGAGAGGAAGAAAAAGAGAATTTTGAAATTCCCCTTGGCACCCTACGCCACCACCAACGTACTCGTGTGCGTGGGCACGCACGCTTTTCATGCTCCACGGGAGTTTTCTGTGTTTGTCATGTATACATATACACATGTACGATGTTTTTCCGTGAATTTTTAAGAATGTCCAGGTCCCTTCGCGTTCGCGGAGGTTTCGAGTGACAGGTTGAATCGCTTGGATTTTTAAAGCCGAATGTTTTTATGCGCGAACGTTTCTGTCGGTGGATTTTATTTTTTTTCTTTTTAAGTACGGATACGTGAGCAGGAATAAGTTTTTGAGAAATGTTTTTCTTTCGGAAGGGGATAAAAATAAAAAGGAGATTTTTTCTTTTATTTTTTTTTTTTTTTTTGAAGATCTTTAGCATGGAAATTTTGTGTAAGACGGATTGAAAGAACGTTTTGTTGATGACGTTATAATTGAATAATATATAACGCTTTTTTCAATATAAAGTCGTAAAGTAATAATAATTGAGATCGAGGTTATCGCAATTAACACTTTAGCTAATAATAAAACGTCAAGCGAGCGAAACCTCTGTCATTCGCGCGCTCTCGCGATAAAATCGCTGAATAACCATAGCTCTCCCGCGCACTCTCTCTTTCTCTTTGTTGCTCCCGGGCGCAAACACTTTGCGCGCGCATTACTTTACGATAAATACAGTAATCTCTTGCATAACACAACAAATTCCGCTCGCTCGAGCGCTAAAATTCCCGCGTAACCGTCCATCTCTTCTCTTTTGTTTCTATTATATATACGCATACACGAAGAGAGTGAGAAAGAAAGAGAGAGAGAGAGAGATAAAGAACCGAAAGCAAATGATCACAGTTATTTTTGACGTGACGCGAATATCTCATTCTCTCTCTCATTTTTTTTTACTCCCAGCAGCGCCGTTAAAAAATACAAAAAAAAAGAGAGGCAGCGAGAGAACCCAAACACCGTTCGCGAAGAGAGAAAGAGAGAGAAGGACTACTATAGTACCGTGGTGACTCGCAATTTTTTCTCCTCGCCTCGTTCGTTTATATACATAAGCGACGACGAATTAAGAAGCCCCTCGAGCGCACCAACTTTTTATCTCCGCGTCTCTCTCTCTCTCTCTGATATTTATATCTCTGTCTCCTACTATCTCGGTACAGAGGGCAGGAGATTGTCGGAGGGACAGAAAAAGAGAGAGAGAGAGAGAGAGAGAGAGAGAGAGAGAGAGAGTCGGAGAGTTTAGCGCTATTTAGCCAATTGTGTGCGCTCGAGGCTCGGTCGCGCGTTGGCGCAAAAGTAGATCAAATGTACTCTCGGGCCTCACGTACGTAGATACACACACACACACACACACACACACACACACACACACACACACACACACACACACACACGCACACGCATACCCACAAACGAGCGAGTTTGTCCTTCGTCGGGCGACATCGACGACAACGGGAGACCGCAACGGCGCTGAATGCGCGACACCAGCGGCGTTGTCTCTCTCCCTTCTTCTTTCTCTCACTTTTTCTCTCGTCGTACAATGCGCGATCCGAAGAATATGTACGCGAGAATACTCTCTCGCGTGGTGAAAGAGCCGTCGAAGAGATTCTCGACAAAGAAAAAGAGATAGAAGAGGGAGAGAGAGAGAGAGAGAGAGAGAGAGAGAGGAAGGGATATTTCACGCTTCTCTTATCCTCGCACCCGTCGATTAACGTCAACCCTGAACAAAGTTATACAAGTGTATATCTGTGAGTGGGTATTAATTAATTGATTGATTTATCGGAGGGAGAAAAAGAGAAGACACACAGCGCGGCCTTGCCGGCGCTCGTGGCGGCGTATAATACACCAAACGTTCCTTCTTTGATTATTCAAATGAGGTACTCGACACTTGTCGCCTGTCGTCTTCCTTCTCTCGCTCTTCTCTTCCCTCTTCCCTCCTCCCTCCCCCCTTCCATCCAATCTTTTCCTCGTTCTTTATTTCGTTTTCGACGCTCCGTCGATATTTCCACTCATGTATCGTGAAAACAGCGCGAAGAGAAAAAATCGCGAGAGACGAGAAATTTTCGAGTTGCTCGCCGCTCTCCATATGATTATGCAACGAGAAGCGCGCGTGGTTTTACGAAAGGAAATTCAAAACTACGCTTTTTCGGAGCTTTTACACGCGTAGGCTGAGTTAAAAAAAAGTTTTCTCTTTCATTTCCTTTATTTCTCTCTCTTTCTCTCAGTCTATATCTTACTCTTCACATTTTAGAGAGAGAGAGAGAGAGAGAGAGAGAGAGAAACATACATAAACGTGTACACAGAGAAAACGTTGAAAAAGACAAAAATCGAGGCAGTAGCGGGAACGCTTCGCGGTTAATGGAGAGCAAAAGAGAGAAGAGCGAGAGTGAGACAGAAAGAAAGAGGGAGGGAAAGAGGGAAAGAGAGAAAGAGAGAAAGAGAGAAAAAGGCAGCAGTGTCCATTAGTAAGCGATGTTTAAGCGAAGCTCGCGTTCTATGTATAGCCGACGTAGCCCGAAAGCGCATCTCTCTTTCCCTTTCTCTCTATACAAAGGGAGCCCTTTCGCTTCCGGATTTTCGCCGGGCAGAAAGTCCGACTTTGTCGTCGCGACACAAAGGAGAGCAAAAAG
Organism: Chalcis sispes; assembly: GCA_949987625.1. Classification (NCBI taxonomy): domain Eukaryota; kingdom Metazoa; phylum Arthropoda; class Insecta; order Hymenoptera; family Chalcididae; genus Chalcis; species Chalcis sispes. The sequence goes on from OX465094.1 coordinate 84,350,557, forward strand.
AGATGCCCCCGTCCCCCTTCCGTTCTCCTCGATGTTTCGAACGCCGATAGATGGCGGCACGGGTTGCGCTTTACGCGACTACTGCTTTCTTCGTAAACGAAGTCTTTATCACGCAAAGTACATTGTCTATTTATATATACATATATATGTATTACAAATGATGGATAATACATTTTACGAGAAATAGAGTTAAATTATTTCTTAAGAGCGCTCTTCAATAAGTTATTTACCTGAAGAGAACAAGAGAGACGAGCGATTATGAAAAGTTTTTAGAGAATTAAACTTTGTTTTCATAATTGAATGATATTTTTTAATATTATCGATACTTTAAGCGCGATAAGAAAATTGCCTTTAAAATAATTGTTATGTAATTGTATGCAATTTATTCGTGATTAATCGAGTTTATTTAAGTGTGAAAAGTTTTAATAATAGCTTTTGAGCTTGGTTAAATATACGAGGAAGGACCGTTAATATTGATAAAGTGAGATTTTATGATAGTAATAAAATAAAATTTTAATAATGAATATTTATAAAAAAAGCAAAAATAATGTTAATATCGAACTTGAAAGTTTATCGGAGTTTGCCATTAAAGAGAGAGAGAGAGAGAGAGAGAGAGAGAGAGAGACAGATAGACAGACAGACAGAAAAAAAGATGAATTATTGCGAATTTGTAAATCAAAGTATTAAAAATTAAAAAGCTTTTATTGATGTACTTAGCTTGTAAAATATTTTATTTCAGTATACGAGTGGCAGAATAAGTGTCCGATAAGATCCCGTACACGCATATATAATTTTGAGATGCGTATAATGAATTTTTTCTTTTTTCATTTTTTACAATCTATACATACGCGGATCAACAACTATACATCTCGAATTATCCAAAGTACTGCGTGAGTTTATCCAAATACTTTTGAAAAAAAGATAATTAATTTTTATCCGATCGAATATTAAATTTTTTGTTTTGAATTATGAATTACTTACGACGGGCCGTCGTCGTTGTCGTCGTCGTTTGTACAACTGCAATTTTTTTGTACAAGCTGTGTACATATTCCGATTAAATATGCTTCGTTTTTAGGTACATTATCGGTAATACCATCTGCAAGGCTAAACAAATGAAATAAAATTGTTTCGTTAAATTTGCAAAAAAAAAATTTTTTAAACTCCGACGTACGACGATAAGTTTAATAAAAAGTATATCCAGTAATCCGACTTGCAAATAGATTAAAATTCATCGGTAAATCGAATTCATTATTACAGTTTATGGTAAAAAAAAAAAAAAAAAAAAAAAAAAAAAAGAAAAATCTAAAACGTAAGTTATCTATGAGTAAGTAATCACAAGTAGGCAATTTATTACGTTTACGCGGGAAACGATGACTCGACGCACTTCGGCAAGTTTTCCTTGATCGCTCTCATTTCCTCTCCCTCCATTGACGAAAAAATAAAAAAGAAAAAGAAAAAAGGTATAGGAAAGCGGGCGGAGTTCCGAGACAACCCATCATCCGCGACTCGTCGCCCAGCATCGACGAGATATCCCGCGCGACTCGTTACTTATGCATGCCGGAGTATCCAGTCGCGAAGCGTCTTACCTATACGTATAAACTACGTATAACCGAGACAGCCGACTTTCCGATCTGCGTATACGTATATATATATATATATATCCACAGCAATCGCTGAACGATTTGCCAAGACTGCTCGTGTGCGAGCGTGTAATTACTCTTCCCACATACTCGTATATCTCTCTCTCTCTCTCTCTTTCCTTCTTGTATAGCTCAGCAATATCGACGATCCGTAAACTCACCTTTAACGGCTTAATCGCGAATGATCCTTTCGAGCGTTTGCTCGACGTGTACGTGTTTACCTGCTTGGACGTGGCTAGAGTGACTTAACGGTGTTAAAGGGCCTCCGATTGCCGCTTTTTCGCGACTCCCGGCCTTTTTCTCACTGCCGTTATAAGAGAGTTAGTTGCGAGAGCTCGTATCACTCGTCTGCTAGAGATGAGCTTCTTTCTTCCTTTTTAGGAAAGAAGGAACTCCCGTCGATCGTCTCGTTTCTTTCTTTTTTTTATCTTTCTTTTTCTCCTTTTGTCGCAATTTGTTTCCTCGCGAAAAATATTTATTCTTTGAATTTTTCAACGGGCTTTCGTAATACTTTTTTTACGATAATTTTGATTGGTTTTGTTTTCTTTTTCTTTTCTATTTTTGTAGCCCAAACATATAGAACGTCAATTTTTAACGATCGAGATAAGACTAGCCACTCGTATGGGTAATATGTACCATTAAAATCGTTTAAATTCCATTTTAATTCCATATAATTAATACTCATTTAGGAGTAAAAACATATATTTGTGTCATATACATGGTGTAATAGGCGTTAAGGGGTTAGTCATTTATTTCATCGTGCGCTGGTACTTTAAGTGAAACTCGCTTTAAACTTTATCATCCATTACCGTTAAAGCCACTTGCGTTAAAAGACTATGTATGGTATCTTTAAAGATAAAGAAGCATCATTTTTTTTTTTTTAATATTTACGCTTTTCCCACTGCCTACCAATCGCTCACGCGCTCACCTTTCCTCATAGATTGCCGTTGTAACGCAATTTTTTAAGAACTTTAATGACTAAGTAATCGGATTTTATTTTCGACCGGCGTCACATGCGTTATAAAACTTTTCAACAACTTATTTCAATACCGAATACTTTGATGAGCTATTGATAGCAGACGATAAAAGCGGCACAAGTAATCAATTCAAAATCGATCGATCATTAACAAAGTATATCATACATCGTAAAAAGAAAAAGAATATTCTTATAGCGATGAAAAAAAAAAAAAAACAAACGATTTACAGTACCAAAATTTAGATTTTCATAGATATATTCATTAATGAAACAACTTATGCTCCGACGTAGCCCGCGGGTACACTCGTAAATCGTAGAAAGTATCCGAAAACGCGGACAACGATGGAGCGTCGCGATTATACAACGGGTGATTTAACCGTAAAGCTAATTCGGCTAGGTTGACCGGTTTCTTTCTCTTTATCTCTTCTACTCGCGCCGTCGTTTATATTGAAATATACCAAGCCAATGTGTGCAATAAGAGACGGAGAAATATTCGAACGTGGACATACGCGGTGCGTTAATCTATCCGGGCAGAAAAAAAATGGTGCGCGATCGAAAAAGAGAGCCCGAGGGAAAGCTTGAAAAGCGCTCTCTCTTTCTCTCTCTCTCTCTCTCTCTCATTGTTTTATTTTCCCCTGCGTTTCCGGTACTCCGGTAAGCCGAAGCACATTCTCCGCACAGCGCATATATATAGACACACGAGCGCGCGCGCGCGCGCGAGAAAGGAAGGTAAGGATAAGAAGAACGCGACGATGCCGACGAGTCGACCAGTAAACACGTTCTTAAGCGGTGGCATTTCCGGCGATGTTATCGGCTCGCGCGACGTTTGTTGCGAGCGGCTTCCCGATAGACTCGATTAGCCGAAGAATGAGAGAATCGGAGCAGGAGAGACAGAAGGTGAGTACATGCGAATATCGGAGCGCGCGAGCGAACGAGCGATTATTACAAGGAGTACGTACACGCGTGTGCCGCGTGCGAATATTACGCGCTTATCTCCCCTCCTCTTCCTACCTCTTCTACTTTGCAATATAAGCGAACGCTCGATTGATATCGATGATAGATTCTTTCGGAAGTTCTTAGATAAAGGTGACGAGATTTTAAACTAACCAAGCGTGTGTACATATGTGTATATATATATATATATATACACACATAACACACATACATAGGTTTTATTCGACGTGTTACCGTTTAACTCCGATGTTTTAATATGCCAATTTGGTGAGATTTAACGAATGTAATGGTTAAATGTGACTTAATAGTAGGAAATTTAAGCAACTAAATTATTCAACGTTGATTTTCTCTTAAAGGGAGATATTTGAATTTCCAAAAAAAAAAATAAAGAAGGCAAATCTTAGAAAATCATTACGTGATAAATTTTACATGCCGCTGTGTAAAGTCGAGAGACGACGCATAAGGAATTTAAAAGAAGGCGAACGGGCGACGCACGCGAAGGAATCGCGAAACGTTTCCGGTTGCCTTGTGTACCACGCACACACATGCACCGAAGCTTTTACATGAGTATACGGAGACAGGCCGAAATAGAAAAGGAGATATAGGGCGTAACAACAGCTGCGGTGGTTAACGCAGGGGAGGTTTGTTTACAAGTACACAACGAGAGGGAAAAGCCTTTTTGCCCTTGAACATGTACGTACACACATACGTGTATTATCAGCACCCACGCTGATAACAAAGAGGACGTCGCTCCTTTTATATTCCATCCGCGTGTTTGTTGTATTTTAGATATTTGTCAGGATGCCGACGTGATTTTTTTTTACTTTTTTTTTTATTTTTTATTAATAGTTAATCATCATGGAAGAAGATTGTGTAAGATTGAATTGAAAGGATAAATTTTTTACCTTGAGTAACTGGATAAACTTTCAGATGAGACGGCGACTAGTATCGTCGGCGCCGTCTTCGTGATGATGCAAAGAGGCTCGTGGCGCTCCGTCGTCAGAGTTCATCGGTTCACAGTGGCACACCGTACGGATAAAAATCCGACACTTTATACGTAATTATCTTTGTATACGGTACTTTCTCTACTTCTTTGTTTTTCTCTTCTCGATACAGAGAAAGAGAGTGAGTCAGACGAAACAAAAAAAAAAAAAAAAAAAAAAAAAAACCGAACGTATCTATCAATCCGTACGCACACACAGAATCGACGACACGCGCGAGTAAAGCCGAAGGAAAACAAAGGTAACCGAAGGAAGAAACAAGTGTCAGCTGAAGATAAGTAGGTCTACACACGCGTTCTCTCGTCTCGGTAATAAGAGCACGTTATTAGGTGTCCTTTGACCGTGCCTCGTTTCTTCTTCCTCTTCTTCCGAGTAAAGGCGGGCGAGGCGCGACGTAGCACGTGAGCGATCGCGCCTTCTTTTTCTCTCTTTCTGGCCTGTACACGTTATGCGTAAACGCGCGCGCGCGCACGGAGATACACAGACAATACACGGACTGGTGGGAGATTGAAAGGCAGAGAGAGGGAGAGAGGTGAACTAATGGAAAATCCGTAAACGAGATCTTCCTCGCGGACTTTTTCCTCCTTCGTTTATCTTTATTCTTTCGAGCAGAGTCTCTCGGAATCAATTGATAATTCCCTCGGCACGCACTTTTAAGATAAATGTATATACAAACACCAAAGAGTATATATATAATATGGATATATATATATATATATATATATATATGCAAATGTATTCACTCGTAGAGTCGTGGGCAGAAAATAACTCGGAGTTAAAATCCGCGGTTGTCTTTGCACAGATTACGAGACAGCACGATTTTATTAATAGTCGCGCGACACACGCTCTTCTTTTCTATCTCTCTCTCTCTCTTATTAAAAATAAGCGAGGGCGATTATGCTCTTCTTCTTTCTTTCTCGATGCTGGGTGGGCAGCAGACAATACACACGGACACAGAGAAAACAGCACCCGAGAACGACTCGGCCTCGTCCGAAATAATCAAAGTCGTCGTCGGTACGGTGCGGAGCCTCGAATGTGCGCCCGTGTATGTGGCGTTTAAAGAGCGGTACCTCGTCGTTTTATGAGCTACGACACGCCGAGAAAGATGGATATAGAGAAAGAGTGAGCGAGAGAGAGAAAGGCGAGTAAAAGGTAAGAGCTGCTCCGTCGAAAGAGCAAGCTGCGTCACTTCTCGAGACTGCCGAGCGACTGAGGGAGCTGCGCGCCGCTCCGACTTTAGGAAGTGTACACCGCGCGCGTAAGTCCCGTGGAAGCGAGTACATTAAAGTGAGAGAGAGAGAGAGAGAGAGAGAGAGAAAGAGGATGACGACGAGTGTAGTGGAGGAGGAAGAGATAGAGGAGGGGGGCAGTGCCATTGGCGCAGAGCGCCCGGCGAATCAGGAGGCGTGTTCCCGCGGCCCGGCACCGACGGAAATAGTCGAAGAGTCTACGTATCGCCGGCGGGGGAGAAAGAGACCCTGCACACAGATCCGACGACCCGCGCTCTCTATCTCTCTCTGTCTGTCTGTCGTGATACGTTAACACACGCGAGCTCCTGCCGCCGATCCGCTAGCATATAGATCTAGAGGAGACGCGCGGGGATACGAATAAAGAGCAAGAGAGAGAAAAAGAGAGTGGGGCAGATCGCGGACTTACTTCCTCGTGCGTTGTATACAGCGGGAGCTTCCTCGTGCTTTTCTCGGCCGCGAGCTCTGCGCTTCGCGGGGTTATGTGCTAAGAGAGAGAGAAAGAGAAAAAGAGAGGGAGAGACACAATGATGCGTGTGATGTATAAATTCGCCAGGCGGATTCTTTTCTTGCTCGCTCGCTCGCTCTCGTGTATATGCATTGTACGCGTACATGTGAGAATGAGCGAGTGTGTAGAAAGAAGGCTCGTTAACTCATCGCGTCAAAGTGCCACGCTGCATGTGTTTTCTACTGTTCTTATACTCCCCTCTTTTTTTTCTCTCGTTCTTCTCAACTCTTTCTCCTATCTTTCGTTCTTCTCCTTTTCTTTTTTTTTTTTTTTTTTTTTTTTTAGAATTGTTTTACGCCTCTGTTCGTTGCTGATTCAAAGTGCTTTTCGGCTTTTTTGGACGACGCCGATGTGACTTAGCTTCGGGCTCTTTGTTTACCTCGAAAAACGAATGTAGCTTTTTTGGGTCACAAATAGATGCGTGTAGATATACATAATACCTATTTTAAAAGAAGCTTCATCAATTAAATTCATTAGTTTTACAACGGAAACAAAACGCGTAAGCAATAAATATACAGAAAGTTGTGCGTAGGTTAAATTTATCGAAAATTATCGTAATTTACGATAATTTATTTATTGTAAATTAAACAAAATTTTATTTCATCGTTCTCCCTTTCGCACCATTTGCCAACATCTACTTTATAATAAAAATGTGGACAATCGAAAAACGCCGAGAATTGATATAATTCCGCAGCAACTGTACCGACTCGCACTTGTTTATATCAATTCGAACGAAGAGAGGAAACGTATACCGAGATTGCTTGCGAATTGGCTCGTTTAGCAAGGACAAAGTTTTTATGGGTATCTTGAGAAGCGATGATACAAAGCGCCATTTTTATTGCGATATTTTAGGACGGCTAAGAGGAAAAGAGAGAGATGGGACATTTGACTGATTTTTATACACTTACACACACACACACACACACACACACACACACACATACGATACTTTTTTCATTGCATCAAATATATTCCAATTTAAATTTAACATCACAGAGTTAAATTTTCAAGTTTAAGCCATATGTAATTTCTTACGAAACAAAAACTTTGGATTGTATAACGGGATCAGAGTGAAAGATTATTCAAAATCAATTATATTGTTTTAGTTTAATTTTTGTTTTTAAGTTTATTTTTGATAAAAGGTAACATTAATCTTTACATCGTAATGATAAAATTTAAATCGAAAAAATTAATTCTACGGTAAATCAACTATCAATACCTAATCTTGATCTAAGAAAATTAAGTTTTTAATAATCGGTGCAATGTATATATAAATTTTTGAAAATCTACGATATCACAAACGTCCGTTTCTATTATCAATTAAGCTTGATTATTGACTACTGAAACAATTTAATCAAGTTACAAAACGCCAATAATATTTTGGATTCTATAATAACAATTCCACAATGGAATTAATGGAACGAGGAAAAAAAAGAGGAAATTTTTTTTTTTAATAGATAACGTAATTTAAACGCGAAAATCTTAAAATTAAATAATTCGAAATTTATCTGTGTACATAAACGCGATGGTAATCTAACGATTTGTATTTCCTTAGCAAAAACTATATAACACACTGTGCAAACATCGACGGTGAAATTCCAGAAAAAAAAATTCGAATTTTTTGACAAACAATGGAACGCGATCGAATTCTGTTTTTTCTTTCGTTCTTTTTTTTCTTTAATTTTCATCGATTGTACGAGAACGAAGTGCGTATAATTATCTAATAATCGAAAATTCTCATCGTATACGATCAAAATCCTAACACATATAATGTATACAAACATATAAGCATAAGCGCGTATTTGCCATCTAATGTTACAATATGCCGGTGTACATGTGTACGCACATTCATACCTACGCCTGTCAATCTATAATCCAAATATTTCAATGTTACTTGAAAACCCGCGATAAATACGAGATAATAACGCGCATATGTATGTGTGCAAGCGTAAATAATTTCTCCGTCTTTGTTTGCCTTTTAAATTCGCGCTTGTGATCGGTGTGCGTTACGTACACTGTGCATGTACACATGAATAAATTTTGCGACCATGAAGCGCCTAATATACCTTAGAAAGAGAGCGATTAATTCCTTCAAATTTCAATTACGTCACCTCGAGCTCTATTTGCACCGATAAACAACCACGGCACATACATAATGTACATATATATATATATATATATATATATATATAGATTGTTTTAAACCGGTGGTCCGCGCGCAAGCGAGCGATATATATCCTTATAATACGTTTTAATTACGCGAGATACCGATCGACACTTCTATTGTAATTACGGCGCTAGAGTCGAGATAAAAGCGCGCGACGACGTTTTATCGCGAGGCTGCATCCAAGTGTACGTGATATACAGAGGCTCGAGCGCAGAAAAAACTATTGAGATGAAGAAAGTAAAATACTGTAAGACAGACAGAGAGAGAGAGAGAGAGAGAGATGCGAAAAAATAAAAATTCAAAGAGCTAGAGTTGCTCGCACGAGGGAACGATCAAGCGGCGGGTTACTTAACATTTATCATCGCGGCCGTCTTGCCGATAAAAATTATCTAAGCACAAAGGCGATAAAAAGTCGATGTATTGCCTTCGTATGCTCTCTCGTCGTTTCGAACGAATCGTTTCGAACGTTTCGTTGGCGCATCGAAGATGCGCGGATTGTTGCGTTCGTTGAAGGAAAAGAAATTTTAAAAATAATGCTGTAAGATTGATAATATACAAGGAATCAACTATGATTTTAGAATAACAGCTTTTCGATATTTAACGCAATCGAAATTTCGTCAATATTAGATTAGTTTTTTCGCATATTAACATTAATGATGGATTTTCGAGAAAAACAATATTTTGCAATTTAGAATTAGTATTTACGTATAAAGTACTTCGTGTGAGCCAAACATTAAAATTTTTATCGAGATATAAAGA